>CM067359.1:109439580-109625646 GCA_034401795.1 Chaetoderma sp. LZ-2023a
AATGAGTGTACTTGTATTGCTGTATCCTTATGTTGAATTATTGCATAAAACTCTCGTCGTAACGTCATCGTCCATGCTACAGCCCTCGCAAGGTCTCATTATAGTTTCAATCAAATCTATATAATTTCCGTGGATCGGAAGTCATTGTACCGCCTCTTATCTATTAGCATGGCTTCCAACAATAACACGCGTCCTATTAGAGCTAATAAAGACGACTCTCTCGATAACGGTTATGAAGGCGGGCGTTTTTGTGCCTCCCACCCCCTCCTCCCCACCCTTCCTCACACTCACCCAGTGTCCAAATAACTAATTAATATATGCTATGCAATAGTTGCTTGTTAACAATACCATTAAGGTAACTTACAACTCAAGACGGCGAAAACGGCTTCTGCAGTCGTCTTGTGAAATGTGTATTTGCCGAACAAGAGGCAAGAGAAAAATATGTTTTGAAATTTATCACTGGAATGACTCACTCGATGACCGAGCCTGTCATTTCTAATACCGTTCGTTTGCCTATACACCAGGATCTTTCATCTGGCTGGTGACACATACGCGTCTCTATAGTTACGGTAATACTTTATTAATTTACAACTTACGCTGGGACACTGCCACTGGCTCGTTTGCACATTTAGCCACAATCCACAGTTTGATATTCAAGTCGTGGAGTGGGACCAACTATCCAAAACAACAAGTGACCGTGCCCAACGCCAAACTCCATCTGTATGTCGTCAGCATTCGTCGACTCTTAAATATGATTCTGTCGTTATGTCAACAAATGTGTGCGTATTAAGTGATGGCGGGCATGTATGCTTGTGAATGTGTCCTAAGAGTATAATTAACTAATTTGAATGATACTAATTAACGTATATAATACACTCGTAAAGCAGCATATTATAACATGGTTACATTGAATTACATGAGTTATACTCTGCACGTGTCCATTCCGACTAATTACTGATTGTTCCATTATGGACGTGTCGATTAATAATCTATACATATATTTGTCCATTTATTGCTGTAGGGCTCGTGGCCTGTCCGTTCTAGTTTGTC
Organism: Chaetoderma sp. LZ-2023a; assembly: GCA_034401795.1. NCBI lineage: Eukaryota > Metazoa > Mollusca > Caudofoveata > Chaetodermatida > Chaetodermatidae > Chaetoderma > Chaetoderma sp. LZ-2023a. The sequence goes on from CM067359.1 coordinate 109,440,631, forward strand.
ACGTGTCACTGGGCGCGTCCATCATTCAGCGTATTCCGTAGTCGTGTCGTCGCGGGTGCGTGTCTGGGCGTGGCTATTCTAAAGCGTGTGCGTGCATTAGTGTACGCGTCCTTGATGCAGATGCGTCCGTGTGTGCGTGTTTCTCTATGTCCGTCCATTCATGGTTGTGTGTCGATGTGGCTATGCCCCTGTATCATACATTCCAGTGATCAATAAAAAGAAATTCTTCTCTTAGTCTGCAAATTGACATTTCCTCTGAGAAATTTTTTTTTTCTTGAACAAATTCGAGGGTTAAAGAGATAATCTCCCAATTTAGCATCCACATATGACAGCATTTACGATTAAACATATCCTGCTCAATAGTTTGAAAATAATGTGACTAGAAAACTAATGCTGTGTTAAGCAGCACGAGTCAACGTCGGAACCTTGCTAATGGACCGTTCCTGTTTTAGTTATGCCCACACATCTCTAGCTAAGCTCCACCTACGCTTCACCTGTGTTGGAATCGATCGATCCCTGAACTCTTTGACTATCAACTTCCAGATGTAAGCTGTTGACTATTTTGAACTAAGTTTACTACGTGCCGCAGGCAGCAACAGTGCCCAGTCAAATTAGAGTCAAAATATTCAACAGAATGTGTATTAAATAGTAAAGACATAAAGTTCGTGCAATAACGCTTATCCCGTCTTCAATTAAGCGTTCGTGCCACACTTGGCAACGTCATTCATGACGTTATTGATTACGGCGTCTTCCTACACGTCACGTACTTGATTTTGGCGTCATATGATGGATGGCCCAATAGTTTCAACATATCCAATGTTCAGCGTACTCGAGATATTGTGATTTCAGTACCGACAAAATTAACCATTTCAACCCGAAAGCCAGGATGTCTAATACCCAATTTTCATTTAATAAATATTATGTTGAAATTTTGAAACTATTTTGACTGGAAACTGTTGATGCCTATCATGGCAGTTTCCTGTTAAATTAGTATCGAAATATGCAACAACTTACCTGTACGCCTATAGTTATTTTGAAAATGTGCTTCTGGAGATGTAGGCTTCAAAGGGTTAATGATGCGGCTTTCTATGATGCTTCTCTGTCAGCCATCTAAATGTAACCATTATGCTTCGAGGAATAATATAAAAACTTTGACAATATCACGAGAATCAGTATAACAAAAACGTGTAAGCTGTTGAAGATTTTGAAACTAATTTGATTGGGGGCTGGTGCTGTCCATGTTCAACAGATTGTTTTATTAAAGTACAACTTAATCAAACTAGAGCAATCAGAGATTGCATGCACTCGCCCTTCAATATTTGCCATATTGTAAAGCGTTTTCTGATATTTTCATTCCTTCAAGATATATTCAGATTGTCTGTACTTTTTCCCGGATTACATCCAACGTAGTGGAATCATCGTGCATGCTGATACCACTTCTTCTGTTAAAATTTGATCAAAATTCGACCAGTGATTACCGAGATATCGATAGATCAAGAATTTGCCCCAATCTGGATCTGGCTTCTGCACGGTAAGTTCATATATTTGATTAAAATTCCAATTACATTGAATCAGTAGTTTTTTGATACAGTTGCTGACAGTCATATCCAGACAGACAGAGACACACAGACAGAGACACACACACACACATGGCCGAATCTAATGTAATTCTTGATCTACACAGAGCCAAAGGCATAGCATTGAAATGGGGTAGGCAAACGACAATCACAAATTTTTGGAAATTTTTGGCAGAAATAGCTAGTGATGATCAAAATAGAGTGATATCTGTACCAACACCGGCGGCCACCCGAGTACAGGGTCACATTCAACAATGACAAACAAACGACAACGGTCACCAACCACCTTCACACCCTCGCCTACCACTTCCAAGCGGACGAATCTGTACACATCACCAACACCAGCACCTGGTATTGATGATGTAACAGAGTCATGGCCGGCTCTCCCAAAGACCAATTCTCCTCCAGTGCGCCGTTGTCGGGTTGTTACTCACTGTTCCCCCAATCTACCACCTAGCAACTCTTCCTCATCTCTTCCACTATCTTCTCCTTGCCACCTTCTGACTCGATCTTCTCCTCTTCCTCCTTCTCCTCTCTCAATTCCGCCTCCTGCTCTTCCTCCTTAAGCTTCTCCTCTTCCTGCATCTCCTCTCTCAATCCTACCTCCTCCTCTTCCTCCTCGATCTCCTCCTCTTCATGCATCTCCTCTCTCAATCCCGCCTCTTGCTCCTCATACTCAATCTTCTCCTCTTGCAACTCTTCTCTCCATCCCTCCTCCTGCTCTTCCTCCTACTCTTCATCTCTCTTCTCCTCACGCACCTTCTTCTGCTCCTCTTCTTCCATCTCCGCCTCCTCTCCCTTCTAGGGGGGAATACTAGTAACCTGTCTGATAGGAAGTTTGCTATGTACCGTCATCAATCGCATAGCAAGGGCCTGTGGAGGATCCCCAGAATCACCAAAAAGATTCTGATGATAGGGTCCTCTAATCTAGCCCGAATTGATTTAGACGTCCATCCTGCATCCCTGTTGAGTGCTACACTGGTGCCGCATTATCACATTTCAGAACAATGGTTATGCGACAACAGGATGGCCCTAGCCCAGAGAAGATAATCCTGAATATTGGCATCAACTCAAAAAATGAGCATCCAACCAACGCCTCAAGCGATTTACGGTTCATGGCTCGAGAATTTAAGAATAGCTTCCGTAATGCTGAGATGCACTTTGCTGAGATTAACTTCTCTGATAGCGTGTCAAACATGCAAAAGTACTGTCTCAAGCGTATCAACGAATCAGCAAGGCCCAACTGCCACGTTGATAAGGTCATCCCCAAAATTTCTGATGACAATTTTCATGTTGAGAAGGATAGAATCCATTGGACGAAAGAAACAGCTAATTGTATTTATAACCATTGGTTGACAGTACTTAGTTTAAACTAAATGTGGGTCAAGGCAATAGCTCCCCTAACATAGGATTAGGAACAAACCTTGTCAATTTAGCAGCTGACTATGATCTCTCACCATCTGAAAAATCAATTCTCGATCGTGCTCTTACTTTTGTACCAACTCCAAAACCAAAAATCGGATTAGATTTGCTTTTAGACACAGGTCTTATTGAAGTAGCTAATTTTGGTCATTCAGTAAAAATAGCCCATCATTTTCGAAATTTAAATGGAGAGTCAAAACCATTCACTGGAAAATCCGGTTGGGACCCTCCAGATGGGCTAGTTGATGACAATATTAAAGCAACCATAAACACGTTTGCTTGTATAGCCAGATCATTGCCAGTTACAAACAATATGCAAAACCTTTCATTTTTCGAGCGACAGGCTATCAACAAATTACGTAGAAATCAGAATATTATTATAAAACCAGCTGATAAATGTTCAGCAACTGTGATTATGTCTAGAGGAAACTACATCCGCGAGGCTGAAAGGCAGTTAACTAACACCAGGCATTACAGAAAACTTGATTAGTTAATTTGGCCTCAAAACCGACAAAATTTCATTGAAATACTTAATTCATTGCATTCAGATAAGTACATCGATAAGAAACATCTAAAGTATCTGCTAGGCGAGAATAATCCACAAAATCGGACATTTTATATCTTGCCTAAAATCCATAAACCTATCAGCACCTGGTTAGATCCATGGAAACCATCTGGACGACCCATTATTTCAGACTATGGCAGTGAGTCTTATGGCATTTCAGAATATATTGATTTCTATTTAAAGCCCATTGCTAATAGACACAAGAGCTTTCTCAAGAACACAGAACACTTTCTTTTAAAATTATCCAAATCGTCAGTTCCGAAAGATGCATATTTAGTCACATTAGACATAGATGCTATCTATACCAATATAGATATCGATGCTGGAATCAATGCTATTAAGAATTCTTTTGTCAAATTTCCTGATCCAGATCGACCAGACACGGTAATTCTAAAATTATTAGAGCTAAGTCTTAAAGGAAACGATTTCCAATTTAATGGTGAAAATTACCTTCAAATCTGTGGATGTGCAATAGGTAAACGATTCAGCCCAAATTTTCCCACGATTTATGTTGCGGAGTGGGAAGAGGAGGCACTGAACAAATCAACCAAAAAGCCTCTTCTTTACCTCAGATAGCTAGATGACATCTTCATAATTTGGGAACATTCAGAAGAAGACCTTTGGGAATTTTTTCGCATTTTAAATAACCAAGATTCAAACATCAAGCTAAAGCTACTATTAGTGGAACTTTTTAGATGTCACGATCTATAAGGGTCCTTAATTTGACTCCTCTGGAAAATTAGAATTTAAAGTATTCTTTAAGCCAACAGACTCACATCAGCTGCTTCACAAAAAATCATGTCAACCTCCACACACATTTAAAGGTCTGATCAAATCGCAAATCATAAGATTCTTTCGAAACTCTAGCAACAGGAAAAATCTGAATGGGGCATGCTCTACTCTGTTTGATGCTTTGAAAGCATGAGGCTATTCAGCCCGTTTTCTTCGAAAAATTAAAGCAGACACCATCAATGAGCTTGAAAATCTAAAACCTCATAGCGGACCCGAGTTTGAACCTGTCCAAGTTAAACACAACCAACCGATCATTTGCGATGGATCAGTTTCTAAATGCGACAAAAACAGATGCAAAGTAAACAACTATATTGTAAACCAACAAACATTCCTGAGTTTTCAAACTAAAAATGAATATCATATCCGAACAAATATGCATTGTGATTCTGAGAATGTAGCCTATTTAATCAATTGTGCTCTTTGCCAGAAACAGTATGTTGGTGAAACAAAATATGCATTTAGAGTGCGTGCTAGACGCCACGTTTCTGATATTAAGACCTCAGCAAATACGCCAATTGCTCAACATTTCCAACTTCCTGATCATTCAGTTGAGCAGCATTTTGAAACCATGCCAATAGAACAGATTCTGACCTTCGATAGTGAAGAAGAAACGAGTTCGCTTCGCAAAATACGAGAAGGCCATTGGATTAGAACACTCCAAACACAAGCACCATTTGGAATAAATGTAGATTCAGGAATATCACAAAAGAACAAAATTATCCCATTTCAACTCATATACAGTAGACGTAATGTTGAATTAGCGAAAACCATGAAAGACGAATTTTCATAGTTGCAATCTAAATTAAATGAACCGATCAAAGCACGACCAGTAATAGCTTACAATAGAAATCCAAACCTGAAAGATTTGCTAGTAAGATCAAAGTTAGAACTCATAGTTCCTGATAACAATGACAAGGTTTCATCCCTCCCTACCTATTCTTAAATACATCTAATCCCAACCAAAATCAATGTTGGGGAAACATGAAATCATTTCCGTCGGACATCTTTTAGTTTTGCGTGCACAAGTGTGTGTGCGTGCGTGCGTGCGTGCGTGCGTGCGTGCGTGCGTGCGCGCGGCCATGCGTGCGTTCGTTCGTGCGGCCGTGCGTTTGTTCGTATGTGTGTATGTGTGTGGGTGTGTGCTCGTACATCCGTACGTGCGTGCATCTATACTTGTGTGGGTGTATGTGTGCGTGTGTGTGTATGCCGGTGTGGGTGCATTAATTCGTGAGTACATTAGTGCGTAGGTGTGTACGCGCATGCATTCGTGCGTATGTTCGTGCATGCATTATTGCGTGCATTCGTGTATGTATTACTGTGTGCATGTATTATTGCGTGCATTCGTGCATTCGTCCAGATGCGTGCGTGCGTGCGTGCGTGCGTGCGTGCGTGCGTGCGTGCGTGCGTGCGTGCGTGCGTGCGTGCGTGCGTGCGTGCGTGCGTGCGTGCGTGCGTGCGTGCGTGCGTGCGTGCGTGCGTGCGTGCGTGCATTCGTGTGTTTGATTTCCCTACAATGTAGGATCAATCCCAGCCTTTAGCTGTTAAAGCGACCTACTGATTAGTTCACTTTACCCCACCTAATCTCAATGGGGGAACCACTCTAAGTAAATCTAAACTTGGTCTCGATAAGACAAATATAGGTAAAGAAATTTTAAATTAAATTATCTGCCAATGCGGTTTTTTTCAATGTAAAGACAGACAGACAGACAGACAGACAGACAGACAGACAGACAGACAGACAGACAGGCCTGATCGCAATGCCCTCTTCCTTTTACGGGGTGAGGGTAAAAATACAATTCATACACTTTCGCGGCCCACTATCGCGACCTTTGTACCTGATTTAAGTCATCTTAATTGTGATGTCAGCTGATTAGTCGGGTGTTTGAGTATTACGTTAGATAGCTGAGTGGCAGGTTCTCCCCATTTACCCCCAATAGATGGCATTTTGGAAGCGCTGGCTGGTGCTTCGTAAAGGAAGGTGTCAGAAACGGCCACTCTTTCATACTAACTACAATCAGTGTCCCCAAAAGCAAGGCGGTCGCTCCATCAGATTTGATTTCAAGGCATACATTGCGGGTTAATAAGTCTCTCTGATACGTTATTCAATTCTATGAGGAAATTGCACAGAGAAATAGGAAACTTGATCAAAAGCAGATAGGAGATATCGACAACGATATTGGTATTAAATGACTGTTTGAATAATTAACTGTATTACGTTATGACCGTGATAGAAAGCCGTGCTTCGAGAGTATTGCCATATTCTCAGATCATAGCTAAGCACGTGACATGTGATGTACTAAAGGTGGTGGTGATCATGGAGCTGATGAAATGCCTGCCTGCCTGCCTGCCTGCCTGCCTGCCTGCCTGCCTGCCTGCCTGCCTGCCTGCCTGCCTGCCTGCCTGCCGGCCTCCCTGCCTGCCTGTCTGTCTGTCTGTCTGTCTGTCTGTCTGTCTGTCTGTCTGTCTGTGCGATGTGTGTGTGTACCTGCTTATGAGCATGGGCGTGCGCACATGTATATGTGTGTGTATCCAGCCTGTACATGCGTGGTTTTGTATGCGCGTGCATACGAGTGTGCGAGGGTACGTGTGTCCGTACGTGTGTGCGTGATGTGTGACGTGTGGTGTGAAGCATGTGATGTTTGGTGAGTCATGTTGTATGTGTTATGTAATATGTTTGGCCAGTGTGTGGCGGACAGCATCATCAGTGTGTTATATATCGCTTGTGGCACGTGAAGAGTGGCGTGTGGATTTTGGTGTGTATCGTAACACGTGGCGGGCAGAACGTGGTCAGGCGCACATTAGACACCACAGGCTAAAATCACACGCCTGACTCCACGCGTCGTCATAGTATGTGGAGTCAGGTGTGTGATTGTAGCACTATGCGTTACTACCATCCCATGTTAATACTATAAATCAAACCACACCCACTACACGCTAAACATGCTAAACCACGCCGAGCATCACAACACAGGCATCGTTAACAAACACGCACGCACACACAGACGCAAACGTACACGCATTACACCATCACCGCCATCATCAACACCGCTACTGGCTCCATATAATGTCGCAGTTCACAAACCACCAGTAGTACATCACACGTCACGTGCTGTATTATCATCTGCTTCACTTTGAGTACATAGAAAGTCCGCTAAAATCAATAAATCATGAAAGATGAACTTCCTATAGTGCCAGAAAAAAAATTAATTGATACAATGCTCGAAAAACAAGTAATTGTCAACATATAGTGACATAAACATGGGCGCGTGCGGGAACAGCGCAAATACATGATAATCGTATAGAGCGATCAAAAGCAAGCGGGTAGTAGGCCTACACTCCTGTCGCGGGTCACTGAACTGTATAAAATAATCCAATAACATTTAATGACATTGGAGAGCTTCCAATAAAGGCGTAGTTGCATAACCTGGATGCTTGCTATGGATGAGAGTTTAGATTTACAGCGGGGTCCATTTATAGCTATGCTCCGTCCACGCATTTCCCGAGTTGGTGTCGATCGAACCCTTAATTTCCAGAATCCAAATAACACGGTAACTATACACGTAACCTGTTGGATATTTTAAACTCATTTCACTGGGTTCCCAGTCAAATTAGATTAAACACTTTCAACTGAATGTTCATTAAACAGTAAATCGATCAAAAGACATCCGATTGATACACTTTTTGGGCTATTCCAACTTCATAGCACAGTATTTTCTACCAATTATGATTGTTTTTGTTAATTTGTTATTTAAAAAAATTAATGTTTAATCTTTATAATGATGCTAAATTATGTATCAAAGATGCCATGACAAACTCACTTTCTGATTTTTTCACTTGCTTTATAGGCGTGCAGCAGGGTGAACAGTTGTCCCCTTTAGTCTTTGCACTGTTCCTAAGCAACTTAGAAAGCACGATGTCCACAATACACGATCGGCTTTCTGAAATTACACAAATGGCTACAGCAATGAACGAAAACATAGATTATGTAATTTAATTAAAACTATTTATTCACATGTATGCCGATGATATAATACATATGGCAGAATCTCCTAAACAACTACAAAATGCATTATATATATATTAAAGGAGTATTGCCTAACCTGGAAACTTTATGTAAATGTATCAAAAACTAAATTATTAAAATTCTCGATGGGTAAAATCAGAATACTGCCACAATTTAAGCTGGGCAACGATGATGTGAAGATCGTCCATGACTACGTATATTCGGGCATTAAATTTATATATAATGACACGTTCACCAGGGAAATCAAACATAGCTATGATAAAACCAGTAGAGCCATATTTTCACGACTGATAAGAGGGAAACGCCTTCATCTGTGTATTAATATACAGCTGGAGCTGTTTGACTCCATGAGCGTTTCTATTATTCTCTATGGGTGTTTTGAAAATATTAACCTTGTCGGAAAACTTCATAAGCGCTTTTGTAAAATTTTCTTGCGTGTAAAAAATACTACCCATACAGCGATGGTCTATGGTTAACTCGGCAGTATCCTCTACGTATAGCGATAGACAAAAGAATGGTCATCTTTTGGGCCCAATTAATAACAGGCAGGGAATCCAAAATTTCATATAAACTGTATAGATTACTGTATAATCTGTTATCAAATAACTCATATCAGTGGCCATGGATACTGCATATTAAAAGCGTTAGATAATACTGACATGCCGATGTTATGGATGAATCAAGACCAGTGCCATACAGACTGGCTAAAATCAGTTTTAAATCAGCAGCTCTCTGATCAGTATATGCAAAAGTGTAGCACGGATATATTCAATGGCAGATTATGCATCACATAAAGGATTATCAAAGAGGATCTAAAACTCGAAAAATATCTAATCACTCTCCAAGAAAAAAACTATCAAAAATAATCTGTAAATTTCGAACCAGCAACCACCGACTACCGATAGAAGGGTGGGATGGGGTCGGGTGGGGCTATGCAGCTATCGTTCCCAGATATGTACGCATATGCAATGCGACCTAAATGTATTGAGCAAGGAATTCCAATATATATTTGAATGTCCTGAAATAAATGCAGAGTGAAAAATGTATCTTTCTAAATATTATACAGTTCACCCAAATCTACATAAAATGAATCCACTTTTCAAAACAAAAAACGCAAAACAATAATAGTTCTCTTTATATATATTGACATCATTATGAATAAGTTTAAAAAGAACAAATGAATGGCTTGTCCTGGCGCGTAAAGCTTGCAAATCTAGCCATACTCAGGAGTTCCCCTGTTTAAGACTATATGCTCGGCCTCAACGTGGCGCAGGGGTGTAACCCACTGGGTGTCAATCCAGACATTTGGAGGGGCTAACCAGAGCATTATGCACAACGCTAATGAAATGAAATGACATCATTATGAATACGTTTAAAAAGAACAAATAAAGGGCTATCACCAAAGGTAAGCTGCCACAACTTGAAGAAGCACTACAAACCATCAAATGCTTTCGGATAGCACTGCAGTGGATCCCCTCACACTGTGGAGTCCAAGGAAATTAGGAAGCAGACAAGATGGCAAAGGTGGGTGCAGAAGAGAATCAGACAGAAAACATGGTTACCCATACAGAGATGAAGACTATCATTAAGTCCCTCTATAGAACACCTCAATCAGAAGATGCCTACCATCATCTCTCGAGGCCAGAGCAAGTGACCATTTTTCGTCTCAGAACTGGACACAACAGACTAAACCAACACATGTACAGGCGGTTCCACCTTACGACATCGCCCGCTTGTCCTTGTGGAGAAGCAGAACAGACCACAGAGCACATACTTCAATGTTGCAGTACGTATCAGCTGCTGAGAGAAGAGATCTGGCCTTTGTCAACCTGTATTCTTGAAAAGCTGTATGGGCCTGTGGAAGAACTGCAGAAAACCACAGATTTCATCTTGAGAACGGCTCTCCAAGTGTGATACCAGCGATCGAAAAGAAGAAGAAGAAGGGCTTGTCCTGCCGCGTAAAGCTTGCAAATCTAGCCATACCTATTGCTCCCACAAATCTAGGCACGTCTCAGCGAGTGGCGGTGGCAGTAGTAGTAGTAGTAGTAGTAGTAGTAGTAGTAGTAGTAGTAGTAGTAGTAGTAGTAGTAGCAGTAGTAGTGGTAGTTGTAACTATATAGTACATCATACTAATCGCCGTCATAATCATCATCAGCAGCATCATGATCATCAGCATCATCATCATCATCATCATCATCATCATCATCATCATAGGATTACGACCACTACTATCATCACTTTTATTAATATAAGTGGCATATGTATAGACACACATTGTCGAAGAGACCGATTATTGAAATACAAAACGAACTATAAGATTTATTTATGTATATAACATATCTAACCGGCATTATAGGTGTATTTCATGTATATATGTTTCGTACACTTCTGAAGAAGTTGAAAGTGAAAATTGAATTTGATTGTGACGTCAGCCTACAAGTGACGTAATTGATTATGAGTTGACCTCATATACATGAGTGGCAGATTGGATCTATCCATTACTCACGTCACTAAATGTCAGTGTAAGTGGTGTGAGTATTGCGGCTGGCCAAATCTGTTTGTCTGTCTGTCTGCTTTGCTGTATGTTTGTCTGTCTGCTTATCCGTGGCATATCAACGGAATCCTCTGATGTGGTACCGACAAATTTGGCACATACATTCATAGTATGGCTGGCGAGAAGAACTTTCAGTTTAAAGGCAAAGGGTCAAACATCTTGGACACAGGGTCACTTAGCGCATACCGGAATACTTATTTCCTTCGATAATTCTGCACTGCTGGAATGTAGAATCACCAGATCCGTAAAATACATTCATATAGTGGTTGGCTAGAACCATAATTAAGTTTCACAATTCCAAATGTCGAGGTCACACGAGTGCATTATCAAAGCCGAGTACAAAGGCCCGACAAGCATCTCAATCGAGTGCATTCTAGTTACCCTTTATTCTAACATATTCATATGGACATTGCCTGACAAATGCAGTTTTCTCACCTGATAATTGATGATTTTTAAGATAGCGAGCTGATTTGTCTTTAGGAACAACCTAAATTCTGTCTGATAATAATTTATCCACCATAATCAGTGGTTGAAGTAGAAACACTGATGAATATTCTATTATGCTTTAGATCTCTAAGATGTTATTTGTACAGTCCAGGATTGCGTGACTTTCGTCAATTGATGTTATTGACGTGGTATGAGTGAGCATTTTTTAAATCTTTCATAATTAATGTGTTGTCTGTTCTACAAATGAAATGCTTTTTGTTTGACAAATATCTTTCAAATAATGACTTGTTTCTTTGTGATGATAGGAATGGGATATTGCACGACATCGAATCAACGTTTCTTATTTAACCCCTCTTGGGTCAACAGTGCCTCAAAGCTCTCAAAATCATACTTATATCAATTAACCCTTTAATAGAAAAGATGTTTCAAGAAAATTATAATTTTACAATAAGATTTACAAAAATAGCTCTCTGTTGTCATGCAAATAGTCATTATTCATGACCGCTACAGATGCTGTGTTTTGGACAGCATGACCACGAACATGGTCAAGAAACTCAAATTTTTTCTTAGGTAGTGTTTATTTGCCATCTGAGAGAAGACCATTTTTGAAAACTTACCAATGGGGTGACTGGCCAGTCATTCCAGTGGCAAATTGTCAAGAATCATATTGTCTTGGATGAAAAAATTGACATTCCTCAAGACCACTACATAGTCAGCTTTGGCGGTCTTGACCATTAGTCAGGTAAGTTAAATCAAGAGGGGGTTAACACTCGATGAATCCACTTTTATCTATGCCCCGCCCATTTGTAGATAGGCTTTAACCACGATTTACCCTTTTGCGTACCAATCATGTGAAAAACATTTGCGTCCCGAAGCTGATCAGTAAATCATGCAAACTTTCCTGGGGAGTCTTCTGATTACCTGTTTAGGGGAAATGGGGGAAACCAACACCGCCCAGAAAAATGCCCCCAAGCCCCAGCCAGCAACCCCAATTTAAAAAGCTTCATGTAGACAATATTACTGTTCGTTTACATCTTACAGCTCACTCCTGATTTTCTAAAAAGACAATGATTATGAATAAAACTATGATTAAAGACAGTATGATTGAGGACTGGATACATCCCCACACTTGACAGACCAATATATTATGCATTCGTTTGAGATAAATAGAGATACTGAGATACTACAGGTAGCGTTACACAATAACTTCACTGTGAAATAGAGATACTGAAACACTACAGGCAACAATGCACAATAGCTTCAATGTGAAATAGAGACACTGAGACACTGCAGGCAACACTACACAATAGCTTCACTGTGAAATAGAGATACTGAGATACTATATGTAACAATACACAATAGCTTCACTGTGAAATAGAGATACTGAGATACTACATGTAACAATACACAATAGCTTCACAGTGAAATAAAGATACTGAGATACTACAGGTAGCAATACACAATAGCTTCACAGTGAAATAGAGATACTGAGATACTACAGGTAACAATAACAAATATTATGTTAACCCTTTAATGGTCAACTCAGACAAAATGAAATATACAGTGGTCTGGAGGAATGTCCATTTGCGGGACAAGAAAGGAATATTTTTGAAATTTTACCACTGGAATGATTGGCACGATATTTACAAAGCCAGCCATTCCAGTTGTAAATTTAAAAGAACAGCCTTCTCTTGGCATATGAATCAATAGACATTCACTAAGCAAAGATTTTAAGCAAAATTTTCTTGACATATCTTGACCATCGGATGGTAAAATACTGCTGTCTATGGCGGCTTCAAGTCGGATTGGTTTAACAATATTCACCAGCCTACCCATGCACTTGCTTTGAAATTGAATTATGAAGTCTATCGGCAATGCGTAATGCAATCTGTAGATTAAAATATTTCTGGCGATAGAGTGATATTGGACAAATACAGTTTCATTGTATGTCATCATTGTTTTTAAATGATATATTTACCATCATTGTCACTATATTGTTATACCATCAGATCATTATACCATTGCTACAATTACAATACAATTTCAATTTACTTACAAACCCAGGTCTCATTGTCACATATGGGATATTCAAATGAACAATATTTGCAAACAACTATGTACGTATTATCATTACAGACATCATCGTCATCATTATTATAATAACTAGTACCATCACCATCATTATTATCTAATATTATTTCGATTATTATCATGACATCATCATATATCATTGACACCATTATGCCATTATAACAATATACAAGCTTCACCTTGAAGTATAAATTCCCTGATATTCTACTGACATTTTCCCTGATATGTATAAGTTTCCAAGTCACAGAGGTCCTGATGAATGTTCAGTCGTAAGTCTAGAGTCCATCATTTTGAAAATTTCTCACTCGAGCACATGAGTAATTGTAATGGTAAATTTTCAAAGATAGCCTTCTCCTGGCCTGTAAAAGGACACTCGATAAGCACAAATATAGAATTTTTGGCACAAATTATGACCTTTAAACAGTTACTTATCATGTGTTAACCATTTAATGGTCAAGAGTTTTGCTGAATCTGTGTCCATAAGACTATTATTGGAAATTTAGCATTTGAAAGACTGGTTCTGCTACCGATAGTCTTTCCAGTGCTAAATTTTAAAAAATAGACTTTTCTTGCCATGCAATTGCACATTCAATAAGCAAAGATATTGATTTTTTCTAACAAATTATTACCTTTAAATGGGTGCTTATCATGTTTAACCATTTAATAGTCAAGGAAAGCAAGAGTTCCACTGAATCAGTATCCATCTGCAGTACAAAGACATTGTTGAAAATGTATCACTGGAATGACTGGTTCCGTTGCCGAGTCAATCATTCGAGTGATACAATTTCAAAAGTGGTCTTCTCATGATATATAAATGGCCATTGTCCAAGAGGTAGGCCACTGCAGAGTCAGGTTGTGGCGATAAAAATGGTCACAGTGTTCGTAACATCTTCCACAGTGCGAAATTCCATGATTTTTTCAGGACCCTAAAAATGGTAGATCCATCACCTAAATTGGACACACGGTTCACCTTGAGGTATAAATTCCCTGATATTGTATTGACTTTTTCCCTGATATGTATACGTTTCCAAGTCACAGAGGTCCTGATGAATGTCCAGTTGTAAACCCAGAGTCCACCATTTTGAAAATGTATCACTCGAGCACGCGACTCAGTAAACACGTATCTTTTTAATGGTGAATTTACAAAAATAGCATTCTCCTGGGCTGTAAACGGACACTCAAAAAGCTCAAATATTCTGTTTTTTCGTATGATGTTCATACGTGCCTTTTTGCAAAAAATCCATACATTCTGCATATATAATTGATCTATTTCCATACAGACTTTATCAGTTTCCATTTAAAAATGGTAAAATTCTGCACAAAATTGTGTGAGTATCTCGCCTGACAATATTTAAATTTTCCATACCTTTAAGGATTTTTCAAACCATTAGCAGAAAATATTGAATTTCACATAATTGCATACATTTTCAAGGCTTTCATGCTTGCGTATGAAGCATACTATCCGTCGTTATTAGCTTATTTATTTGTACAAAATGTATAAATTGAAACATATCAATATTAGGCAAACAGTAGTTACTTTTGCAAATTGCATCATCATGGTCCCCGTGTGTGTGTGCATTGTAACATGGTCGTTACTGGCATTTTACATTAGAATTATAGTAATATGCTAGGGGTGGCGATTACAATTATGGACAGTTAGTGAGAGAGAGAGAGAGAGAGAGAGAGAGAGAGAGAGAGAGAGAGAGAGAGAGAGAGATGGGGAGGGAAGAGGAGGGGTGTGCCAGTGAGAGTGTGTGTAACAGAGTGTAACATACATTGTTTTCGGGCACCCATTTGAGTTGAACCACGACAGCTAATGTCCTTTGGGAGAGACGAGCTGCGACTATCACGCGGCTTGTAGATGTAATGCATACGCCACAAGACATGTGAGAAAAAATAATAAGAGAGAGAACCAGGCAGTGATTGAGCCTGTTTGTAGTGATCATGAAATTCTCCTAAGACATTAAAGCAAAGCTTGTCAAAAATAGTCTTCTCTTAATAGACATTATTCTGTGAGAAAATTGATTTTTTCCTAATCAAATCTGCCAAACAAAGGCGTTAATTACACTAATGTTAAGTAACCAAAATAGGTAACATAATAATAAGTATGGTTTGAAGAATCTACTGATGACTACTGCTGTTGGTCAACTGCTCAGCATAATTTCAAAGTCTAGAAAACGATAAACTACAAGTGAAAGTCATGACATATCTGTCACACGAAAACTGTATGTATATCTTTACTTAGCTACAATTGATCACTAACATAAAAACTGGTTAATACTGATGAAATGTAAATTCCAGTTCCCTTTTCGAAACATGTTCATCCAATTATACTCTGTGTTTGTTATGTTTACGTTTAACATCATAGCACCCACCATTTTACTATCGTAAGGGTGGATTATCGAGTGCCCTACTATTGAAAAATACAGCGCCACCTATAGCTCTAGCTACAGTATAGATAACGCTATGGTCGAAGTTTTCAGCTGCATTATGTTTTCTTCAAAATTTCTCCGGATAGTTTTGTACTTTGCGAGCATCCTAAGTTCATTTAAGTTGTTTTTCCTCTTTGGATTATGTTTTAGCTTTTACAAAACCAGTAGGAAATTGCTGTTCTGGCCGCCTGTGTGTGCCACATCCGTGTTGGCATCAATCCTAGTTCTTTGATGAATTTACTATTTAATACGTATTTTGTTTAAAATTTTGAAACTAATTTGTTTGAGCGCCGTTGCTGCCACAGACCATACCCAGTCCACGTAATTCAAAATATGCAGCAGCTTACCTGTATAGTTACTATACCTTCATATTGGGATTCTGGCAATTCAGGGTTCGATCAGTCGCATCACGATAAATCGTGGGTGAAGCTTAGCTAGAAATAGGCAGGGCATAGATAATAGTGGATTCATGGATTGTTAAATATGAAACATTGATTTGATTTCGGGCAATATCATATTCCTATTGTCAGCAAGAACAAGTCATTAGTTGAAAGTAATTTAGCAAAGAAAAAGCATTCTTTTTGTTGAATGGCTGAACAGACAAAACAATATTTATGAAAGATTTAAAAAATTCACACTCCTACCACATCAATAACAGCAATTGAAGACACGCATTACTGGACTGCGCAAGTAACATCTTAGAGATCTAAAGCATATTAAAATATTGAGCAGTGTTTCTACTTCAACCGCTGATGATGGTGGATAACTTATTATCAGACATAATTTAGGTTGTTCCTAAAGACAAATCAGCTCGCTATCTTAAAATGATCAACTATCGGGTGAAACAACTGCATTTGTCAGGCAATGTCGGTAAAAATATGTCAGAATAAAGGGTAACTGGAATGCCCTTGATGGAAATGCTGCCTCGTGCATTTGCACTCGGTCTTGACAATGTACTAAGTGACCTCGTCATTTGAAATTCTCAAACTTAATTTTGGTTCTACCCAGCAACTATGCGAATGTATTTTACAGATTTGATGATTCCACCGTCTAGCAGTGCAGAATTATCGAAGGAAATAAGTGTTCCTGTATGCGCTACATGACCCCATGCCCAAGATGTTTAACCTCTTGGCTTTAAACTGAAAATTCTTCTCGCCATCCATGATATGAATGTATGTGCCAAATTTGTCGGTACCACATCATAGGATTCCGTTGACATGCCTCGCATAAGCAGACGGACAAACAGCTAGCAAAACAGACAGCCAGACAAACAGAGGTTACCAATCACAAAAATCACGCCACTCACATCCGCCTTTAGTGGCATGAGTAATGGATAGATCCAATCTGCCACTCAAGTATATGACGTCGACTTATAATCAATTACCTCACTTGTAGGCTGACGTCACAATCTATTTTCAGCTTTATACGGTATCTTCTTCAAAATTGTACGGAACCTATATACATGAAATATACATATAATGGCGGTTACATATGATATACATAGTTTAATCTTATAAGTTTTTTGTATTTCAATGTAATGATGGTGTTGCAGTGTGTGCAGTGTATGCATATACAGCTTATATAAATACAAGTGATGATAGTTACTGTAGTGGTCGTAAACTTATGATGATGATGATGGTGATGATGATGACGATTGCGAGTAGTATGATGTACTCTACAGTTATTATTACTACTAATACTAGTACTACTGTCACTCACTGAGACGGGCATAACTATTATTTGGGGGATGGCTAGATCTGCTAGCTTTACACGCCGGGACAAGGCCTTCATTTCTTTTTTTAAACCTTTTCATAATGATGTCAATATATCTAAAGAGAGTTGTTTTCTATTGAACAGTTGTTACATTTTATGTGGATTTGGGCGAACTGTATGCTATTTAGGAAGATACATTCTTCTCTCTGCATTTATTTCAGGACATTCAAACATATAGTGGAATTCGTCGCCCAGTACATTTGCTCACATTGCATAAGCGTACATGTCTGGGAACGATACCTGCATACCTCCGCTCTTCTATCGGTAGTCGATGGATGCTGGTTCGAAATCTACAGATTATTTTTAATAGTTTTTCTGGGAGAGCGATTAGATATTTTTCGAGTTTTAAATCTTCTTTGGAAATCCTATATGTGATGCATAATCTGCTATTGAAAATTTCCGTGCGCCACTCTTGCATATACAGATCAGAGTGTTGCTGATTTGAAACTGATTTAGCCAGTCTGTACGACACGGCTCTTGATTTGCCCATAACATCGACATGCCTGTATTATCTAACACTTTTTAATATGCAGCATCCATGGCCACTGATATGTGTTGTTTGGTAAAAGATTATGGAGTAATCTTTACAGTTTATATGGCATTTTGGATTCCCTGCATGTTATTAATTTTGCTCAAAATAGTACCATTCTTTTGTCTTATCGCTATACGTAGAGGATACTGGCCGAGTTCACCATAGACCATCACCGTATGGGGAGTATTTTTATTGTCAAGAGAATTTTACAAAAGCGCTTATGAAGTTTATCGACAAGGTTCTTATTTTCAAAACCCCAAATTTCACATCCATAGAGAATAATAGGAACGATCACGGTATCAAACAGCTCTAGCTGTGTATCAATAGGCAGATGAAGGCGTTTAGCTCTTGTAAGTAGTGAAAACATGACTCTACTGGCTTTATTATAGTTATCTTTGAGGGCGCTGGTGAACGTGTCACTATATATAAATTTAACTCCCAAATATACATAGTCATGGACAATCTCCACCTCATCGCTGGCCAGCTTGAATTGTGCTAGCTTTTTTTTTACCTCTCGAGAATATTAGTACTTTAGTTTTTGATACATT
Source organism: Chaetoderma sp. LZ-2023a (assembly GCA_034401795.1). Taxonomy (NCBI): domain Eukaryota; kingdom Metazoa; phylum Mollusca; class Caudofoveata; order Chaetodermatida; family Chaetodermatidae; genus Chaetoderma; species Chaetoderma sp. LZ-2023a. The sequence goes on from CM067359.1 coordinate 109,459,388, forward strand.
TACGTAAAGTTTCCAGGTTACGCAATACTCGTTTAATGAATCTAATGCATTTTGTAGTTCTTTAGGAGATTCGGCCATTAGTATTGTATAGTCGGTATAGAATAGAATAAATAGTTTGAAATAAATTACATAATATGTGTTTTCGTTCATTGCTGTAGCCATTTGTGTAATTTCGGAAAGCCCATTCTGGGTTGTGGACATCGCACTTTCTAAGTCGTTTAGGAACCATGCAAAGAGATGAGTACAAGTTTTCACCCGGTCACACGCCTATAGAGCAAGTGAAGAAAATGAGAAAGTGAGTGTGTCGTGGCATCTTTGATACACGATTTAGCATCATTATAAAGATTAAAAATTAATTTAAAAAAAAAGGAGAAATTAACAAAAACAATCATAATTGACAGAGAATACTGCGCTATGAAGTTGGAATAGTCCGTTAAGTGTATGTCTTTTGATGGATTTATTGTTTAATGAACTTTCTGTTGACAATTTTAAATCTAATTTGACTGGGCACCCAGTTAAATTAGTTTCAAAATATTCAGCAGCTTACCTGTATAGTTACCTTGGTATTGGGATTCTGGAAATTAAGGCTTCAATCGATACCAACTAGGGAATTGTGTGGGCGGAGCCTAGCTAGTAATGGGCGGAGCCTAGCTAGAAATAGACCACGATGTTAACCATTTCACGACGAAGCTTTGCAAAATTGGCTTCTTTTCATCTTTCATGATTTATTGATTTTAGCGGACTTTCTAGTGTACTCATCGTGAAGCAAATGCTAGCTCATCATGTGACGCGTAATGCACTACCGTACGGGTACTTTGTGAAGTGCGACTTGTTATACGTAGCCAGTGGCGGTGGTGATGACGGTGCTGGTGGAGTAATGCGTGCGCGTGTGCGCGCGTGTGTGCATGCGCACTTGTGAGCGATGTGTGGAATGTGATGTTCGGCGATGTTTAGCGTGTTTAGCATGTAGTGTGTATGGTGGTGTTTATAACATGTAACATGTGAGGATAGGGACACAGCGTGCTATAATCACACGCCGGACTCCATGTAGCATAAGTACCATGATGGTACATGGAGTCATGTTTGTGAGTGAGCCTGCAGTGTGTGATGTGCGCCTCACCAAGTTCTGCACGCCACACGTTACATATTGCTCATGACAAGATCACCACAATCCAAAGCCCACGCTTCACGTTACACACTCTGTAGTAACACACACACAGCGTGACACTGTCCACCACACACTGACCAAACATATTTCAAAGCACAATGAATATGGTCACCAAACATCACACGCTTCACACCATACATCACACGTCACACATACACGCAGATGCATGCACCCTTGCAGGCACACACATGCGTGTACATATAGGGCCAGGCCTGCACACGCTGACCACACACACACACACACTGGCCACACACACACACACCCACACACACACACACACACACACACACACACACACACACACACACAGGCATGCACAAGCACATGTGCACATGTACACTCACGTACTCACATATCGTACAGACAGACATACATAGAAACAGACAGATAAATAAACTGACATACAGGTGGACGGACGGCAAGACGGATGGATGGCAAGACGAAGAGACGGGCGGTTGGGAGGGCGGGCGGGAAGGCAGGCTAGCAAGCATTACACCAGCTCCATGATCATCACCACCACCACCACCTTTAGTACATCACACGTCACGTGCTCAGCTATGAACTGAGAATACCGCAATAGTCTCGAAGCACGGCTTTCTATCACGGTCATAACGTAATACAGTTAATTATTCAAACATTCATTTAATACCAATACAGTTGTCTATATCTCCTATCTGCTTTTGATCAAGTTTCCTATTTCTCTGTGCAATTTCCTCATAGAATTGAATAACGTATCAGAGAGACTTATTAACCTGAAATGTTTCCCTTGAAGTCAAATCTGAGGGAGCAACCGCCTGGCTTTTGGGGACACTGATTGTAGCGAGTTTAAAATGGTGGCCTTTTCTGACACCTTACTTTACGAAGCACCAGCGAGCGCTTCCAAAAAGCCATCTATTGCGGCATTAAATTGGCGAACCTGCCAGTCAACTATCTGACGTCATGATCAAATACCCGACTGCTCAGCTGACATCACAATTAAGATGACTTAAATCTGGCAGGAAGGTTGCAATAGTGTACCGCGAAAGTGTATGAATTGTATTTTTTACCCTCGCCCCATAAAAGGAAGATCGTTTTGTGGTCTGTCTGTCTGTCTGTCTGTCTGTCTGTCTGTCTGTCTGTCTGTCTGTCTGTCTGTCTGTCTGTCTGTCTGTCTGTCTGTCTGTCTGTCTGTCTGTCTGTCTGTCTGTCTGTCTGTCTGTCTGTCTGTCTGTCTGTCTGTCTGTCTGTCTGTCTGTCTGTCTGTCTGTCTGTCTGTCTGTCTGTCTGTCTGTCTGTCTGTCTGTCTGTCTGTCTGTCTGTCTGTCTGTCTGTCTGTCTGTCTGTCTGTCTGTCTGTCTGTCTGTCTGTCTGTCTGTCTTTACATTGAAAAAACCGCATTGGCACAGGAATTTAATTACAAATTTCTTTACCTAAATTTGTCCTATCGAGACCAAGTTTAGATTTACTTAGAGTGGTCCCCCCTTGAGATTAGTTGGGGTAAAATGAACTTATCAGTACGTCGCTTTAACAGGTAAAGGCTGGAATTGATCCTACATTATAGAGAAATCACACACACACACGAATGCACGCACGCACTTACGCACGCACTTACGCACGCACTTACGCACGCACTTACGCACGCACTTACGCACGCACTTACGCACGCACTTACGCACGCACTTACGCACTTACGCACGCACGCACGCACGCACGCACGCACGCACGCACGCACGCACGCACGCACGCACGCACGCACGCACGCACGCACGCACGCACGCACGCACGCACGCACACATCTGCACGAATGCATGAATGCATGCAATAACACATGCACACAGTAATACATGCACGAATGCACGCAATAATGCATGCATGAACGCATGCACGAACGAACGCACGAATGCATGCACGCACACACCCACGCGCTAATGTACTCACGAATTAATGCACCCACACCCACATACACACACGCACACATACACCCACGCAAGTATAGATGCACACACGTGCGGATGTACGAGCACACCCCCACACACATACACACATACGAACAAACGCCCGGACGCACGAACGAACGCACGCACGAACGAACGAACGCACGCACGCACGCACGCACACACGTACGCACACATACTTTTGCAGACACAAAATTAAAAGATGTCCTACGGATATGATTTCATGTTGCCCCACCATTGATTTTGGTTGGGATTAGATTTATTTAAGAATAGGTAGGGAGGGATGAAACCTTGTCATTGTTATCAGGAACCATAAGGTCTAACTTCGATCTTACTAGCAAATCTTTCAGGTTTGGATTTCTATTGTAAGCTATTACTGGTCGTGCTTTGATCGGTTCCTTTAATTTAGATTGCAACTGTGAATATTCGTCTTTCATGGTTTTTGCTAATTCAACATTACGTCAATTGTATATGAGTTGAAATGGGATAATTTTGTTCTTTTGTGATATTCCCGAATCTACATTTATTCCAAATGGTGCTTTTGTTTGGAGTGTTCTAATCCAATGGCCTTCTCGGATTTTGCGAAACGAACTCGTTTCTTCCTCACTATCGAAGGTCGGAATCTGTTCTATTGGCATGATTTCAAAATGATGTTCAACTGAATGATCAGGAAGTTGGAAATGTTGAGCAATTGGCGTATCTGCTGAGGTGTTAATATCAGAAACGTGGCGTCTAGCACGCACTCTAAATGCATTTTTTGTTTCACCAACATACTGTTTCTGGCAAAGGGCACAATTGATCAAATAAACTACATTCTCAGAATCACAATGCATATTAGTTCGGATATGATATTCATTTTTAGTTTGAAAGCTCAGGAATGTTTGTTGGTTTACAATATAGTTGTTTACTTTGCATCTATTTTTGTCGCATTTAGAAACTGATCCATCGCACATGATTGGTTTATTGTGTTTAATTTGGACAGGCTCAAACTCGGGTCCGCTGTGAGGTTTTAGATTTTCAAGCTCATTGATGGTGTCTGCTTTAATTTTTCGAAGAAAACGGGCTGAATAGCCTCGTGCTTTCAAAGCATCAAACATAGTAGAGCATGCACTATTCAGATTTTGCCTGTTGCTAGAGTTTCGAAAAAATCTTATGATTTGCGATTTGATTTTTACCTTTAAATGTGTGTGGAGGATGAAATGATTTTTTGTGAAGCAGCTGATGTGAGTCTGTTGGCGTAAAGAATACTTTATATTCTAATTTTCCAGAGGAATCAAATTGAGGACCCTTATAGATCGTGACATCTAAAAAGTCAACAGATGTTCCACTAATAGTAGCTTTTAGCTTGATATTCGAATCTTGGTTATTTAAAATGCGAAAAAATTCCCAAAAGTCTTCTTCTGAATGTTGCCAAACTATGAAGATGTCATCTAGATATCTGAGGTAAAGAAGAGGCTTTTTGGTTGATTTGTTCAGTGCCTCCTCTTCCCACTCCGCAACATAAATCGTGGCAAAATTTGGGCTGAATCGTTTACCCATTGCGCATCCACAGATTTGAAGGTAATTTTCACCATTAAATTGGAAATCGTTTCCTTTAAGACTTAGCTCTAATAATTTTAGAATTTCCGTGTCTGGTCGATCTGGATCAGGAAATTTGACAAAAGAATTCTTAATAGCATTGACTCCAGCATCAATATCTATATTGGTATACATAGCATCTATGTCTAATGTGACTAAATATGCATCTTTCGGAACTGACAATTTGGATAACTTTGAAAGAAAGTGTTCTGTGTTCTTGAGAAAGCTCTTGTGTCTATTAGCAATGGGCTTTAAACAGTAATCAATATATTCTGAAATGCCATAAGACTCACTGCCACAGTCTGAAATGATGGGTCGTCCAGGTGGTGTCAATGGATCTAACCAGGTGCTGATAGGTTTATGGATTTTAGGCAAGATATAAAATGTCCGATTTTGTGGATTATTCTCACCTAGCAGATACGTTACCTGTTTCTTATTGATGTACTTATCTGTATGCAATGAATTAAGTATTTCAATTAAATTTTGTCGGTTTTGAGGCCAAATTAAATTATCAAGTTTTCTGTAATGCCTGGTGTTAGTTAACTGCCTTTCGGCCTCGCGCATGTAGTTTTCTCTAGACATAATCACAGTTGCTGAACCTTTATCGGCTGGTTTTATAATAATATTCTGATTTCTACGTACTTTGTTGATAGCCTGTCGTTCGAGAAATGAAAGGTTTTGCTTATTGTTTGTAACTGGCAATGATCTGGCTATACCAGCAACCGTTTTTATTGTTGCTTTAATATTGTCATCAACTAGCCTATCTGGAGGGTCCCAAATGGATTTTCCAGTGAATGGTTTTGACTCTCCATTTAAATTTCGAAAATGATGGGCTATTTTTACTGAATGACCAAAATTAGCTACTTCAATAAGACCTGTGTCTAAAAGCAAATCTAATCCTGTTTTTGGTATTGGAGTTGGTACAAAAGTAAGACCACGATCGAGAATTGAGTTTTCAGTGGTAACATAAAAAGAAATGCTCTTCTCTCGGTCTGCAAATGGGCATTCAATAAGGAAATAGTGAGATTTTTATGACAATATTTAGACATTAAAGGGTTAAAGCTAACCTCTCATCCATAGCAAGGGTCACAGTTACGCAACTACGGGTTTATTGGAAGGTCTCCAATGTCATTAAATGTCATTGGGTTATTTGATACAGTTCTCTGCCCCGCGACAGGAGTGTCGGCCTACTACCCTTTTGCTTTTGATCGCTCTATACAATTATCATTTATTTGCAATGTTCGCGCACGCGGCCATGGTTATGTCACTATCTGTTGATAACTACATGTTTTCGAACATTTTCTTTTTTAATTTTCTTTTCATCTTTCATGATTTATTGATTTTAGCGGACTTTCTAGTGTACTCATCGTGAAGCAAATGCTAGCTCATCATGTGACGCGTAATGCACTACCGTACGGGTACTTTGTGAAGTGCTACTTGTTATACGTAGCCAGTGGCGGTGGCGATGGCGGTGCTGGTGGAGTAATGCGTGCGCGTGTGCGCGCGTGTGTGCATGCGCACTTGTGAGCGATGTGTGGAATGTGATGCTCGGCGTTGTTTAGCGTGTTTAGCATGTAGTGTGTATGGTGGGGTTTATAACATGTAACATGTGAGGATAAGGACACAGCGTGCTATAATCACACGCCGGACTCCATGTAGCATAAGTACCATGATGGTACATGGAGTCATGTTTGTGAGTGAGCCTGCAGTGTTTAATGTGCGCCTCACCACGTTCTGCACGCCACACGTTACATATTGCTCATCTCAAGATCTACACCACAATCCAAAGCCCACGCTTCACGTTACACACTCTGTAGTAACACACACACAGCGTGACACTGTCCACCACACACTGACCAAACATATTTCAAAGCACAATGAACATGGGTTACCAAACATCACACGCTTCACACCATACATCACACGTCACACATACACGCAGATGCATGCACCCTTGCAGGCACACACATGCGCGTACATATAGGGCCACGCCTGCACACACTGACCACACACACACACACACGCGCACACACACAGGCGTGCACAAGCACATGTGCACATGTGCACTCACGTACTCACATATCGCACAGACAGACAGGCAGACAGGCAGACATAGAAACAGACAGATAAATAAACTGACATACAGGTGGACGGACGGCAAGACGGATTGATGGCAAGAAGAAGAGACGGGCGGGTGCGAGGGCGGGCGGGAAAGCAGGCTAGCAAGCATTACACCACCTACATGATCATCACCACCTCCACCACCTTTAGTACATCACACGTCGCGTGCTCAGCTATGAACTGAGAATACCGCAATAGTCTCGAAGCACGGCTTTCTATCACGGTCATAACGTAATACAGTTAATTATTCAAACATTCATTTAATACCAATACAGTTGTCTATATCTCCTATCTGCATTTGATCAAGTTTCCTATTTCTCTGCGCAATTTCCTCATAGAATTGAATAACGTATCAGAGGGACTTATTCACCTGAAATGTTTCCCTTGAAGTCAAATCTGAGGGAGCAACCGCCTGGCTTTTGGGGATACTGATTGTAGCGAGTTTAAAATGGTGGCCGTTTCTGACACCTTACTTTACGAAGCACCAGCGAGCGCTTCCAAAAAGCCATCTATTGCGGCATTAAATTGGCGAACCTGCCACTCAACTATCTGACGTCATGATCAAATACCCGACTGATCAGCTGACATCACAATTAAGATGACTTAAATCTAGCACGAAGGTCGCAATAGTGTACCGCGAAAGTGTATGAATTGTATTTTTTACCCTCGCCCCATTAAAGGAAGATGGTATTGTGGTCTGTCTGTCTGTCCGTCCGTCTGTCTGTCTGTCTGTCTGTCTGTCTGTCTGTCTGTCCGTCCGTCCGTCCGTCCGTCCGTCCGTCCGTCCGTCCGTCCGTCCGTCTGTCTGTCTGTCTGTCTGTCTGTCTGTCTGTCTGTCTGTCTGTCTGTCTGTCTGTCTGTCTGTCTAGGTCTGCCTTTGTGTGTCTGTATGTCTGTGTGTATATCTGTGTTTGTGCATGCGTTCGTGTGTGCATGCGGTCGTGTGCGCGTGTGTATTTATGTGTAGTTAGGTGCGCGCGTGCGTGCTTGCGGGCGTGCGGGCGTGTGTGGCTGTCTGTTTGTCTGTGTGTGTCTCTGTCTGTGTGGGTCTGTCTGTCTGGGTCTGTCTATCCGAACCTGTATCTAAAACACTACTGATCCAATTTAATTTGCATTTTAATACAATGGATGAACTTACCGTGCAAGAGGATTTTCCGAGTTTGGCCGTGACCCGAATAAAAGAAGCCAGGTCCAGATGGGGGTGGTGGAGGTGGTGGTGGTGGTGGGTGGTTGAGGGTGGGGGATGGGTGTGTGTGTGTGGTGGTGGGGTTGGGGGTTCTGGCGGTGGTGGGCTAGTGGGGTAGTGGTGTGTGGGTGGTGGGCGTGTGGGGATGGGGGGGCACTTTCTTGATCTATTGATATCTCGTTATTTGCTCAAATTTTAACACAAAAAAGGCTATCAGCATACACTATGATTCCCCAACTTTGGACGTGATCTGAAAAAAAAGTTACAGAAAATTTGATAAACATCTTGAAAAACTCCGAATATATCCGAAAAACGCTTTAGAATCTGACAAATATTGAAGAGCGGGTGCATGCAATCTCTGATTGCTCTTGTCTGATTGTGTTTTACTTTAGTAAACAGTCTGTTGAACATGGACATCAACAGCCCCCTCCCAAATTAGTTTCACAATCTTCAATAGCTTACATGGTTTCGTTGTACTAGTTCTTGTGATATGGTCAGGGTCTTTATTTCATTCCTGGATACATAATGGCTACATTTACATCGTTGACGGAGAAACGTCATAGAGAGCCATATCATTAACCCGTTGACGCCTACGTTACCAGAAGCATATTTTCAAAATAACTATAGGCCTACAGGTAAGCTGTTGAATATTTTCGGTACTAATCATGGAAATGACATGATCGGCATCAACATCTTCCCGTCAACTTAGTTTCAGAATTTTCAAAATAATTTCTATTAAATGCTAATTGGGTTTTCGACATCTCGGCTTTCAGGATGAAATGGTTAACTTTGTCGGTACTGCAATCACAAGGACTCTGAACATTGAATATGTTGAAACTATTGGTCCTTTCCAGTTTATCCATCCATCATATGACGCCATAATCAAGTACGTGACGTGTAGGATGACGCCAAAATCAATGACGTCATGAATGACGTAGATAAGTACGGCACGAACGCTTAATTGAAGACGGACTAAGCGTTACTGTACGAACTGTATGCCTTTTCTATTTAATACACATTCTCTTGAATATTTTGACACTAATTTGACTGGGCGTTGTTGCTCCCTGCTGCACCTAGTCAAATTAGTTTCAAAATATTCAACAGGTTACCTGCGTAGTTTGCTGGAAATTGATAGTCAGAGAGTCCATGGAGCAATCGATCCCAACACAGGCGAAGCATGGGTGGAGCTTAGCTAGAGATGGGTGGGGCATAGATAAAACTGAAATGGTCTATTAGCCATGCGGCAACGTTGCCTCAATTTTCTATTCACATTATTTTCAAAATATTGAGCAGGATATGTTTAATCGTAAATGCTGTCATATGTGGATGCTAAATTGTAAGAAAATTAACCCGTTAACCCTCGAATTTGTTCAAGAAAATGTTTTTTCTCATAGAAAATGTCAATATGCAGACCAAGAGAATGATTTACTTTTATTTATCACTGGAATGACTGGCTCGGTTATCGAGGGAGTCATTCCAGCAATACATTTTAAAACATATTCATCTCTTACCTGTATGATGTATGATTACTGTATTCTGCGGCTGTAGTAGTGGAAACATCATACAGCCCCAATAAGCCCTTCTTCGCTTTTACCCACGGTTTCTTGTCCTCAGCCGAAATCCTTAGCTTCCTCAGGTCCATTCTTGACTTGAGTGTACCGAGCCCTGCTTTCTTGAGGTGACCTCATAGCACGCTTAGCAGATTTATGCAATGCCGTTCTCTCCTGGCTCTGTATTTGCTGGCTCTGAGTAGGGCGAATTCTAAGGTTCTCTGTGCTGACATGTCTTCTGGCATCCTTAGCACATGGCCGATCATGGACCATCTTTGCTGGTCGACTTTTACAGACAACGGCGACGTATCACACATCTTGTATAGTGCATCGTTGGAAACTATGTTGTCTGGCCATCGGCGTCCAGTGATGGTGTGTAGGTGTTTGCGGTGGCAGGCGTCGAGTTTGTCTAGAGCTGCCTATGGAGCTGCCCAGCTGCTACAGTTATACATCATCAAGGATACACAGATTGCGTTGTATAAACGTGGTCTTTTTCCCAAGGGCATCTTTGAGCTACGAATCCATAGCTTCCAGAAGGACTGGAAAGCTATGTTCCCCATGTTGCAGCGTGCAGCAATATTAGCAGTACTACAAAGTAGTGGGCCCAGGATTTTACTTTATCTCCATTGTTTACCTCCACGGAGTGGATCGTCATTTTCTATAGTTTCATGCTTTGCAGATAGATATATGTGAGTGAACTCTGTTTTGGATTCATTCATAAAGAGATTCTCAATTTTTAGTTTGCTTGCAGCTATTGGGAGAAGTTCGTCAAGGGGTTTCTTTTCCTTATCTATAAAGTCCATCTGGTCGGAATATTCCATCTTTAGCGGCATGCCCAGTATTGACACCGGGTGAAGGGCGGTGTGGGGGTGGGTTGGTGGTCTTGTACTTTTCCTCCATGGTTCGCCGCCACGGAGTGGATCGTCATTTTCTATAGTTTCATGCTTTGTAGATAGGTATATGTTGGTGAACTCTGTTTTGGATTCATTCATAAAGAGATTCTTAATTTTTAGTTTGCTTGCAGCTTTTGGGAGAAGTTCGTTAAGGGGTTTATTTTCCTTATCTATAAAGGCCACATCGTCGGCATATTCCATCTCTGTCGGCATGCCCAGTATTGACACCGGGGGTTGGGGGTGGGGGTGGGGGTGGGGGTGTTGGTCTGATGGAGTTTTCTCGCACGGATTTCAATGCAGCAACCAGGTAACATGTGAAAAGCGAGGGGATAGACTCATTGTGTGGTGGCGATTGATGTCTCAAACTCTACAGACTTCACTGACTTGACTCGTACTCTCAGCTTGGTGTCTTCAAGCAGTAATCTCACTAGTCATAGCCCATCTTCCTTGCAACCGCCCTGGTGTAGTACATCTAGGATCTTTGAGCGCTTAATTGTGTCGATGGCTCGTGACATGTCAATGCCCATTTTGTGGAAAATCCCAGTGTTTGTACATGACTACCGACACAAGCATGCGTTGAGCCCATACAATGTCTGCGCAGCTGCGTCCACGTTTGAAGCCACGTTGACGTGATCCGGTGAAGTCATCGATCTTGTCTCGGATGCTGCATAGAGTAACATTGGATACGATTTTCCGTATGCTGTTAAAGAGCACAATGGGCCGCAGATTGGCTTGGGGCCAGGTGGCTTCATGTGTTTGGGTAGCGCGATAAGGGTACCTTGGCCTAAAGCGTCGATGGGAAGGTGATGAACAAAAACTGAATTGATTAGGTGAGCGATCGGGTTTGAGATAATGTCACTTGCATATTTGAATAGTTCATTGCTCATACCATCAGGTCCAGATGCACTTCCATTTTTCTGGGCCTTAAGTGCCTTCTCAACTTCTGCTGTATTGCTTGGTGTTATTAATGGCCTGGGATCTCCTGAGAATGGGTGCAAGGGTTCATCATCGTAGTCAGTGAACGGTTCCTTGAGCCATTCTCGAATTGCTCGGCTTTGCCCTGTTAAGTCCCGATAACGTGTCCTTCAGAGTTATGTGTTATCTCTTGCCTCTTGTTCGGCAAATACACATTTCACAAGACGACTGCAAACGCCGTTTTGGCCGTCTTGAGTGCTAAGTTACCTTAATGGTATTGCTAATATGACACTTTGGATAAGCATATATTAATTAGCTGTTTGGACTCGGGGTGGATGGGTGTGTGTGAATGTGGATGATGGGGCTTGCGGGGAGAGGTGCTGAGGGCACGATGACGCCGGCCTTTATAATCGTTATCGAGCGAGTCGGCTTTATTAGCGCTAATAGGACACGTGTTATTGTTGGAAGCCATGGTAAAAGATAACATGCGGTACAATAACTTCCGATCAACGGAAATTATATAGATTTGATTGAAACTATAATGAGACCTTGCGAAGACTATAGAATGGACGATGACAGCGTGCAGCAATATCAGCAGTACTACAAAGCAGTGAGCCCAGGATTTTACTTTATCTCCATGGTTCACCGCCACGAAGTGGATCGTCATTTTCTATAGTTTCATGCTTTGTAGATAGGTATATGTGAGTGAACTCTGTTTTGGACTCATTCATAAAGAGACTCAATTTTTAGTTTGCTTGCAGCTATTGGGAGAAGTTCGTCAATGGGTTTCTTTTCCTTATCTATAAAGTCCACCTCGTCGGCATATTCCATCTCTAGCGGCATGCTCAGTATTAGGCAGCAACAACTTCCAGGTAAATTAGTTTCAAGATATTCAACAAGATGATAATTACATATTAAAGAATGTAATGCATTGGCACTTACTTGACAGGGACCACGGTTCAACATTAACGCAATATTACAAAACAGATAATTGTGAAACGGATAAGGAAATGTGACAGGATATGAATGATATTGAACCTACAAACCCTTATCCACCATACAATGTTTGAGATGAGAGTAGCATCCCTTTAAATAAACAATATATAAATAGATAGATGTGCCCTATATAAATAAATAAACACTACTTAATTGTATATTCAGATATTATACAAAGCAATGGTCAAACGACCGGATATCTACTGCAAATGAGTGAGTTATCCATTCTGGCTATCCCCGCGCATTTACAACTAATCTCCGCCCACATCCCGCGCGTGATGGTATCGATTTATCTATCCTACTCTTAACCATGTCCCATTTTCAAGGTAACTATACAGTTAGGCTGTAGAATATTTTTGAAATTAAGCCGATCGGACGCCGTTGCTACCTACGGCGGCAATGGCGGCCTGTCAAAGTAGCCTCAAAATAACCAACAAAATATGTATTACATATTAAATCCATTCAAAGACATACAATTCTTACACTTATACAGTCACTTATGTGATTTCTTCAGACGGTACGAGTGGATATGTTAACACATCCCAACTAGCATAATGCTCATAACTAAAGAGTAGTATTTGCGTTGAGAAGATTTCGTCGATTAGTGATGATTACAGGTGGGGTAAAGATGACTGGCGGGACATAAGCGTAGAGATGGACGGGCAACACGATTGCACATACAGGATTCCGACATGTCAATGATGGGCAGATGCACAGGCTGCGCATGGACAACCAGATAAATGAATGGGTAGAACATGCACATTCTCATGTGATAATTTTAGGACAGACCAACTTTCAAAATATTATAGCTGAAATGTTGGAGTTACGCTGGCCAGCGATGCTTACAGATGATTATAGATGATGGACGGATGGACGGACGACCGAACGGATACGAGATTATTCAGCCGATTTTTTTGGAGAAATTAAAGTAGATATCACCAGGAAGCATCGACATGCTAAAATCACATAGCAGAATGGAGTTAGCAACTGTCCAAATTAAAAACAACCACCAATCATGTCTGAATGATCCGTTTATAAATGTGACAAGAACAGATGTAAAGTAAACAACTATATTTTAAACCCACACACATTCCTGAGTTTTCAAACTAATATGAATAGCATATCCGCGCTAACATACATTGTGATTCTGTGAATGCAGTCTATTTGATCAATCATGCGGTTTGTCAAAAACTAGAGCCGGAGTAAGGCAAGGTTTAACGGGGCTAAAACCCAAGGGCCCTGAAAAATAAGGGGGCCTTAAATCAAAAGCAATTATTGCATTTTAACCATTTGCATCAGAAATCAAAATATCTTCCTTTTACACTCACCATATACGTAAGCTGTTGAATATTTTGCAACCTATTTGAGTAAAAAAAAGGCCTACCTTAGGCAGTACCAGCTTCTATTCAAATAAGTTTCAACCTATTCAACATAATTATGACATATACTTACCGTACATAATTTATTATAAATGGTTATGTTGGTTGAGAAGGTTTATGTGGTAGTAGTAGTAGTAGTAGTAGTAGTAGTAGTAGTAGTAGTAGTAGTAGTAGTAGTGGTAGTGGTAGTAGTAGTAGTAGTAGTAGTAGTAGTAGTAGTAATAGTAATAGTAGTAGTAGTAGTAGTAGTAGTAGTTGTAGTAGTAGTAGTAGTAGTAGTAGTAGTAGTAGTAGTAGTAGTAGTAGTAGTAGTAGTAGTAGTAGTAGTAGTAGTAGTAGTAGTAGTAGTAGTAGTAGTAGTAGTCGAAGTGAACGCACGCGTTTATTTAGCTCGGCAATTGCTGCCCGAATTTGCTAGTGTCTAGCGTGATTTTGTAGATAAATTTTATACATATATTTCGTATTAGTATTTCCTTTCAAACTTTAGGTTTAATTTGTAAATTCTTGTCTTGGTTGGAGCGCATTTTGTGTCTCCATTTACTAAAGGCACTCCTCTTAGCTGGCGGTTTCAGCCATTTAATAGGTCTCCTCTTACTGTGGTCAATGCAATACTTTTCTCCCCGCGCCAGTATGCTATTTCTATAGTTCGTTGGCTAGCGCATTATATTTGGCAAGATCTCTTGAGTGAGTGGATTTAATTCCTTTGTCATTTGTAAGCACAAGCCTAGTACTTTGATTAGAAAAATCTTTATAGTCAGTTGGCTGTCCCCGGTCAACTCGAACAGACTAATAAATATATGTCTGTAATATGTTAGTATGCATTGCGGAACCACTTTAATCGGTTAGGTGTTAGTGAACCACTTAGAAAGTGGCTCAAACTAACAAATATACGACTGTACTTTCTATTCGGATATTTGTCGGTAGACGTCAGGGTTTCAAAAGGGGACACTGTTTATTCAGTGTTTAGCTCTTTCCCCGACGTCTTGGTGTTATATTTTTGTATTATATATTGTAGTAGTATGGGTTTCCTCTTTTTATAAAACACCGTGGCAACCCATAAGCGTACCATAAGCTTTAAGATACCAACTAACGGGTGGGGTGTCACGGCTATCGACGTGTATCATGGGTTAAAGGACGTCGTTGGCGCGGGACCTGCTGCTTTGCAGGGGCTTATCAATGTTTATTAAACTGTATGGAATGTAACAGTGTCAAATGTGGGGGTCAAAGAAAAGCTTCTAGAAGATGTTCTTGTTGTAAAAGGCGAAGTTTGTAACGTAGAGGAAATCGAGTCTGATAGGTTGCTAGTGAAGATGAAAGGTCCACTAGAAATTCCAGATGACAGAATCATGAAAGAACTCAAGAAGTATGGCAAAGTGCGAAAGATTGAACGGGAAACGTATCCCTTTGACAGAACGCTAGAAAACGGTGTAAGACGTATTTGGTTTGATAAAGTTGATAGCCCGTTACCAAGCAGATTGACGCTTGATGACAGCTTTGTCCTGCCCTTATGGTATAGAGGGCACATTAAAGAGTGCCGGATCTGCCTAAGTACTAACCAATTGGCAACAGATTGTCCCAATCGAAACAAATGTTTGCTCTGTGGTTCAGTTGACCATTTTATATGGCGCTGTCCAAAAAATCAAAACAAGCCCTCAGTATCAGGAGATAATCGCCCATTAAAGGATGCAACTGAGTCAAATGCTTCCGGAGCAATCACTACGGAAGCTGTTGTTATTGTTCATGCCACTGAAAATGACACACACAAATCATCAAATCCTGTTAAAGTAACTACAGTTGATGAAATTCAAGTATTAGAGGAGGGTATAACCTTAAAATTAGGACAGGATAAGTTTAGGACTCATCAGACGGAATGTTCCGTCGATTTCCGCTAAGCCCACTTGATTTAACTCAGCTTGAAGATATTGTAAATGACGATCCTGCCAAATGTAACTTAAGTAGCAATAAGCGTCATAAAGAAGACAATAGCTCAGAATCTGAGATTGAAGTAAATGATATGGATGATGATACAATGTCAGTTGCAGAATCAGATGTGTCCATTCAAACACAGGGTTCACAGATGAAAGATGAAATAGTAATGTACGGATCAGAAGGGGGTGAAGTGTTAGTGCCATATGTAACGGCGAGAGGCGTGAAATATCGTCTACTGCACCATGATTCTGATATTTCCAAATATGAATATTTGTCTGTGGTAGAACAAGGAAACATTGAATTCACAGGCAAATTAGGTAAATGGTCCAAGAAACGGGCTAAAACCCCCAAATCTAGTTAGTCTAATGATGGCGGTTGTAAACATCATTTTACAAATTATGATTATCTGCACCATCAATTGCAGAGGGTTAAATACCGAATTCAACCAGCGCCACTTGCTTGAAGAATTAACAAATGAGAGAGTTGATATTGCTTTTCTACAAGAGACCAAAATTCAAAAAATTGAAGTGTATGAATCTCTCAAAGATATTTCAAAAGGGAAGATTTTTTCTTCTTTATCACAAGATAATAGCGCGGGAGTGGCCATTGTTATCCTGACCCGCTGTCTCAACTATGTTGATGTTATATCGTCGTCATCAGATACAAATCGACGATGGATTTGTGTATCAATTGATGTACTAAACACAAGTTTAAATGTGATGTGCCTTTATGCGCCAACCTCTCATCAATTGCGTCGTGAATTTCTAAATGATGTTTAGAGACAGAACGCCTGAAAACCTAATTATGGGCGGTGACTTTAATTGCATATTAGATGAAGTTAAAGACATACACGCTAGGGCTAATTTTAATGACACATCTCATAATATTTTGAAACACATCTGTGAATATAAAAGCTTGTTAGACACTTATCGGATTGAAAATCCAGAGGGCAGGGACGTTACTTGGTTTTCAACCGACGGAAAGAAAGCTTCCAGATTGGACAGGATCTATGTAGAACCAATAACTTTCTCTGATCACAATATGGGTTTTCCATCACATTAGCCAATGCTGACTAGATCAAACGAGGAGATGGATTTTTGGAAACTCAATGTAGCTTTGTTACGAGATAGTTGCTATCGCAAATATGTAGAAAGCTGTTGGAGGCATTGGGATGAAAAGAGAAATTTGTATGAATGTATAACAGACTGGTGGGAGGATGTTAAATCCGACCTGAAACATATTTCAAGGCAGTATTCCACCGGGAAAGCACGAGAAATGCGAAAGCGTAAAAAGGCACTTCAGCGGTCGGTGTGTAAAATTAATAAGAAAATTAGTGATGGAGAATATAATTATTACGAACTATTGGTTAAATTAAAAGGTAGACTAAATGAACTAGAGCAATATCACTTTGATGGGGCCAAAATAAGGGCAAGAGCACAAATGCACACCGAGGGGGAAAAGCCTACACGTTACTTTTGTAACTTGGGAAAAGCAAGAGGTATAGAGAAATTAATGCGCTCACTGAAGACTAATGATAGTGTATCAGTGTCCTCAAATGCAGAGATGATGGAAACAGTATCCACATTTTACAAATCATTGTATAAATCTGAGTGAAGTGATGAAACTGCAACTAGAGATATTTTAGCTAATATAACGCAAAGACTTCCAAATGCATGTCGCGAAAGTTGTGACCAATCACTAACAATTGATGATTTGACAAAATCCCTCAAAGGTATGAAGTTAGAAAGGTCTCCTGGCTCCAGTCGAAATTTATATGAACATTCGGGCACATATTTGGTCCAGTATTAGAAGAAATAGCAGCTAGCATTTTTAAGCAAGGGCATCTCCCTCCATCGATGGCCCAAGCATATGTTCGGCTTATATACAAGAGGGGGTGACAGAAATAAAATACAGAATTATAGACCAATCTCTCTACTCTGTGTAGACTATAAGATTATTACTCGGGCACTAACATTAACACTTGGTGCAGTCCTCGGCGAAGTAATTGTTGATGATCAAACGTGCTCTGTACCAGGAAGAACGATATTAAACAACACATTGCTTATACGAGACCTTATTCAATTAGTTGAAAAGGATTGCATCCCAGCAGCAATAATAGCACTTGATAACGAGAAGGCGTTTGACAGACTTGAATGGGACTTCTTGTTTAAGTCTTTAGACCATATTGGCTTTGGTTCCAGATTTATTAAATGGGTCAACATTTTATATACTGATATAACAAGTTGCTATTTAGTAAAAAATCATCTATCTGAACCTGTAGTGTTGGAACGAGGTGTCAGACAGGGTTGCTCATTGTCTCATCTTCTATTCGTCATAGCTATGGAATCGTTGGGGGCCACATTGAGGCAACATAATGCTTTTCACGGAATATGTATACGTGAAGTTGAAAGGCCACTAAAGGTGTCTCAATATGCAGATGATACGACTGTGTTTGCAGGTAAAAATTCAGATTTTATAATTTTAAATGGAGTATTATCAGATTTTCATAAGGCATCAGGGATTAAAGTCAATAGAGACCAATCTAAGGGATTATTTTTGGGCGTTTGGAAGGACAGAACTGACAATGTTATGGATGTTAACTGGTCAGATGATGTCATAAATATTTTGGGTATTTACTTTAGTAGAGAACAGGATGTAATAATAAACTGGGAAGAAAGGCTATTCAAGCTAAAGTGTGCATTAGTAAATTGGAAACGACGTCGCCTAACTGTATTTGGCAGGACATTTGTCCTTAATAATTTAATTTTATCTGGACTGTGGTATACCGCTTCTGTAGTTCATATGCCCAACTCAGTAGAGTCAAAGATCAACACGTCACTTTTGTCCTTCTTATGGGAGGACAAAGCCCATTTAGTATCGCAGTCAATCCTAACCAATGAAAAGCATGATGGAGGCCTGGATTTGGTTAATGTTTTAGCAAAGTGTGCTTCGCTAAAAATTAAATTCTTGAATAAGTTACTCACTTCAAACTCATCTTGGTCAAGTGTTGCAAGGACATGATTCGTGATAATGATGCTGTATTATATTTGCCCTCTATGGCCAAAAGTGGCATTCAATATTTACGTGATTTAGTTAATCCAAAATCTCGCAAATGGATCGCGATGCAGGATATAGCAAGAGCAACATCAATGAGGCATATTGATGCCCAACGCTTATTTCTTAGAATAAAGAATGCAATACCTGGTGAATGGTTCACATTGCCGAAAGCACGTGGCAACAGAGATATGTTGCAACCAACATTAGTATTTAAGTCAGAGCATATAAAATACAACATGACATCTAGAGCCTGGTATGGAATGCTAATGCAAAGTCGGAGACAGACTCCTGTTGCAGTTAGGCATTGGAACACTTTAGGATGCACGCCAAAGAACTGAAAAAATGCGTGGAAAACAATACATCTACCATATCTACCAGCAAAAGCACGGGACCTGGCATGGCGATTACTCCAGCGAAGGCTGTGTGTCGGCCATCTGACTTTAATGTGCAAAATAACAAGTACAGACCAGTGTTTATTATGTAATACCGATGAGGAAACAATAGACCATCTGTTTACACAGTGTTGTATAGCTAGAGGCTTTTGGGTATATATCAATATGCTCCTTGCTAAATTTGGAATCAAATATGTGAAATTAATGGCTGAAACAATTATGTTCAAAGATTGCTCAACTATCGGACGAATCATTAATAGCAAGGAGAAAGAATTGTTAGTAACCCTGATATCTGTAGGAGTGTGGGCCATTTGGAAACATCTGTGTTCAGAGGTCAGAGATAAAACAGGAAACAACCACCAAAGAGCCATACAAGCTATATTTCGATCATTGTTGATAAACTGCATTCATTGTGAATTTTACAGGCTAGTGGAACATGGAAAAGAAAGTAGATTTAAAGATATATGATGCAAATCTATCCTGGTATCAATTGAACATGGATATCTAAAAATAGCAGAAGCAGAACTTGTATAAGCTAGCACACCCGCTGCTTTTTGTATATTGATATATGGTATTTTATTTTATTCAATTGAGTTAATTTTAAAATTGTAATGTCTTAGGAGATGATAATTTTGACGAATAACCTAACCTTGGGAATCGGTATATTTAAATATCAATTGAGTATCGCGTCAATATTCTGGAGGTGATCCGACTTTCGAGTTCATTAGGTTAACAGAGTATGACATCTTACATATATACAATTAACATTATGTTGTAAATGTTTACTGTGGGTGTATTTGTTCCAGGGTAATTTACAAAAACTTACAATGAAGTAAATTTAAAATGTGAACCCAGAGCGCCATCTATGTAGTCATAGTTTGTACACTTTTGCTTTGTGCATTTTACGACATAAAGGCTACTACGCCTGCTCGGTGTTTAAGAACCGGCCAACTGGCGTCAATGAGTGACATTTTGTTACTTATTGACGAGTCACCTCGCCACTAGCTGGCGAGCTGCACTCGCCATTTGGGCCCAATACTGTACGGTGTGCTACGTTAAACTACATATGATCTACTTAGCCTGCCGGTCATGAATCGGCTCAATGGCATCAATGAGTAGCAGTAACTTACTGCTAATTATTGATGAGTCACTTCACCACTTATTGGGTAACTATGCTCGCCATTTGGGCCTACTGCTACACGGTATGCAAATAGTAATGGCTTTGTCGAATTATATTATGTTATCAGCTCTTTATTAAGGGTTTTTTCTATGTAGTTATGCCATGGGTGTGGTATATGGTAATAGAGTATTTTGGCTTGCCCTGTTTTGATATGTTACGTTTGTATTGTTATTCATATACTATTAATAAATCCTACTATTTCACCCGATTTTTTATGGTGGTTCGCAAGCCTTGTTTAAAGGAGTTCCTCCGTGAGGTGTGTCCGACTGCGTCAGCGTAGGATTTTCAAAAGAAAAAAGAAAAAAAAGTAGTAGTAGTAGTAGTGGTAGTGGTAGTGGTGGTAGTAGTAGTAGTAGTAGTAGTAGTAGTAGTAGTAGTAGTAGTAGTAGGAGTAGGAGGAGGAGGAGGAGCAGTAACAGCAGCAGCAGCAGTAGCAGCAGCAACAGTAGCAGCAGCAGCAACAACATTTTTTTATTATTGACAAGCATTAGTTCTGTGAATACGACGCACTGGCACTAGGATATAGCTCATTCATCATTGGAATTGGAATGTAATGTTTACCTTTTCCATTTCCCAACATGAGCTCGGTAGGACAAAAATCCTTTTTCACTGGAGTAGCTTTCAACTACCCGTCTCACAACCAGACGGATTGACTGGAACTGATTGTGTACATTTCAGATATATTACTTTTACGTTTTCTCTGATCCCTCCTGTTATATCGCTAGGCACGTGTTTGTATGTATCTTTTATTATTGGCAAGCAATAGTTCTATGACGGCTGTCCTTGACGACACACTGGCACTAGGCTATTGCTCAGTCATCATTGGAATGTAACTTTTACCGTTATTACTTCTCGGCCCTAGCGGGGTTTGAACTAGTGGTTTCTGAGACGCCTTCTGCCAAGCGCTTGGGAGGCGAACAGCATACAACTAGGCATGCATTCAGAGGGGGCAGACTCATATTGCAGCTATGCATTGGAACAATTTAGGATGCACGTCAAAGACCTGGAAAAATGCCTGGAAACAATGCATCTACTTTGTCTACCAAGAGGAGTACTGGGCCTACCATTGCCATTACTCCATCAAAGGCTATGGGTCGGCCATCTGACTCTATATGTGCAAAATAACAAGAACAGATTGCTGCGTATTATGTAATAATGAGGACAACACAATATGACATCTATTTATTCAGTGTCGCATAACTACATGCTTTTGGGCGTATATCAATATGCTACTTGCTAAATTTTGAACTAAATATGTGAAATTAATGGCTGACACAATTATGGTCAAAGATTGCTCAAGTATCGGACGAATACTCAATCGCAAGGAGAACGAATTAGTAACCCAATTATCTGTGGGACTATGGGTCATCGGGAAGTATCGCTATTCAGAAGCCAGAGGTAAACCAGACAACAACCACCAAAGAGCAATACAAGCTATATTTCTATCATTATTGAACAGCTGCATTCATTGTGAATTTTACAGGCTAGTGGAATATGGAAAAGACAGTAGATTTAAAGATGTATGGCTCAAAACTGACCTAGTATCAATTGAATACGTGTATCTAAAATACGTGGGCCGATACTTGTATAAGTTAGCGCACCCGTGTTTGTTGTATATTGATATGCGTTATCTTATATTTTGAATTTAATTTAATTGTCTTTATTTTAAAATTTCAATGCCTTAGGAGACGAATATCCTAAGCACATGAACTTTGGGAATCGCTATATTTAAATATCAAATGAGCATCACGTGAATGTTTTGTTGGTGATCTGGCATGAAGCTGTTGTTGCTATATCAGTCAGCAATGTCTTCTTGTGTGATCAGTTTCAAAACAAGCAATGCGGTTTCTCTCTGATCAAATGGGGTTCGATTTTAAATATTATTTCAATTTAAAACAGCCGGCTGTTAAATGAATTCAGAATGATATGACGGGGATCTACTGTTCCCATAGAAAATGGCAGCTCCTGGTCGAATTGGATTTACATAATATACGCAGTATTTCCTGTATTGTAGCTGCTTATCCATATTTATACTTTCGAGTTCATTAGGTTAACAGAGCATGCCATCTTATATAAATAAAATTAACATCGTGCTATAAATGTTTACTGTACGCGTATCTTTTTCAGGGTAATTTGTACAATGAAGTCAATTTAGAATGTGAACCCAAACCGCGATCTATGTTATCTATGTTATCGTAATTTGTAAATTTGTGCTTTGTGCATTATATTACATAAAGACTATTACGCCCGCCAGCCATTTAAGAATCGGCTAACTGGCGTCAATGAGTGACGTTTTGTTACTTATTGCCGAGTCGCCTCGCCACTAGATATTTCGGTGTACTACTACGCGGTGCGCTGTATTAAACTACATAAAATATACCTAGCCTACCTCTCATGAGTCGGCTCAATGGCGTCAATGAGCATTAGTAACTTACTAATTAGTAAATTATTGACAAGTCGCTTTAAGTAATAGCTTTGTTGAATTATGTTATGTTATCAGCTCTTTGTTAAGTTTGTTTTCTAGGTAGGTATGGCATGTTTCTGGAATATAGTAGTAGATTATTTTAGCTTTCAATTTTTGTGTATGTTAATTTTGTATAGATATTCATGTACTGGAAATTAAGCCTGCTATTTCGCCGAATTTTTATGGGACTTTTCAAGCCTTTTTTCAACGAGATTTTCCGTGAACTTTGGCCGACTGCGTCAGCGTCAGACTTTCAGAAAAAAAGAAAAAAGTAGTACTTGTAGTGTTAGTGGTGTTGGTGGTAGTAGTAGTAGTAGTAGTAGTAGTAGTAGCAGCAGCAGCAGAAGCAACAGAAGCAGCAGCAGCAGCGGCAGCAGCAGTAGTAGTAGTAGTAGTAGTAGTAGTAGCAGCAGCAGCAGCAGCAGCAGAAACAGTAGTAGTAGTAGTAGTAGTAGTAGTAGTAGTAGAAGTAGCGGCCAAGGCGGCGGCCGCGGCGGTCACGGTGGCGGTGGCGGTGGTGGTGGTTGTAGTAGTAGTAGTAGTAGTAGTAGTAGGAGTAGTAGTAGTAGTAGTTGTTGTAGTAGTAGTAGTGGCAGCAGCAGCAGCAGTACTCACCCAATAAGGGCCCCCACAACTAATTAGCCCTGGCCCCAGATAGGCTTAATCCGGTTCTGCCAAAAACAATGTGTTGGTGAAACCAAAAATACATCTGTAGTTCGGATATTAACGCCTCAGTAGATACGACATTTTGAAGAACTCACGATCCTTTTCAAGAATAAATCGAAACTAATCTATTTCTAAATCAATCTAACTTCTTGCGGGTTCGGAAAGGTGGTCTTCCTTTCTCTTAACAGATTACACATAAAATACTTTTGCAAAATTAATATGAAACTTAATGTACTTTATTACTATACTAAAACTTTACACTGGCCACATTGAAGGCGTGTACAAATAAAAGATAACTTTAAACACAATAATACTTACAAAGTGACTATGCTTTAACTATAACATCTGATACAGATTCCTATGAATGATACCAAGATTACCACTCGGATATACGGATGGTAAAAAGATAATTTTAAACAGAGCAGACACCAGCTTATATACAAATAAAGTGATTCCTCTGCTCTGACGTTATTTTGGGCTATCCCAAGGATTTCCCCATAAAACTCGTACTCTGATTGATCCCTCGCTCTATTCTTGTGAAATCATGGAACTGGTGGGAACCAGTTTGGGAGTGATGACTCCTGACAGTTAGTGTAAACCTTTCTTGCTTTGACAAGAGACATAAACAGTCATTGCTCGCATACTTTATGCTCCCACTTCTTTCGGTTTATTTTAACAAGCGCGTTAACTAACCAAGTAAAACACTGCTGTAATTACTCTCACAATAGGACAGTTCTCATTTAGCCATGGTGACGGATGGTTACCACTGGTCATGACGTATTAGTGCTTGATCCTTAACCCGGTGGGGTTATTCCAGGATGATCACACATTGAGCAATCAGCATCAGGCACCACGCGGTGGTGAATCATAGAACTGGTTTCTTTAGCGCTCTGTTCTGGCCGTTCTCCTTATTCAGAAATCGTCATCTGCCGTCATCCAAATCTTATCTTATACGATGATCTCGTAAGACTTTGTTGCATTAACTGCCGATAAATTCTCCTTAAGGCTCTCGGTATTTAATCCATCACAGTTTTACCATCACGCCGTATCGTTCTTATGCTAAATCATCAGAACCAGTTCTACTGCCTCATGCGGGTAAGCTATTCTTCTTTGTTTCTGGTGATTTGTAGCTGTGTTTACACACAAACCCATAACGGCTATTACAATATTTCCTTCTGTTTCTCG
Organism: Chaetoderma sp. LZ-2023a; assembly: GCA_034401795.1. Lineage (NCBI taxonomy): Eukaryota > Metazoa > Mollusca > Caudofoveata > Chaetodermatida > Chaetodermatidae > Chaetoderma > Chaetoderma sp. LZ-2023a. The sequence goes on from CM067359.1 coordinate 109,483,981, forward strand.
AAATGGCCAAACTGGCATGGTTGGTAATAATCGCAACCAACTTAATCAAACCAATTTCAAATATGACTAGCATACTCATAGTGATCGTAATTATCAGCCTTTCATTTACAACATGATTCTTTACAAATATTCAAACAGTCATCCCGACATTCAGTCTACATGTTTGCACTCGTTATAGGTCACTATCAAAATAGTCACCGGGTTTTCCCCGTCGATGTAATAGTACTATATAATTCATGCCCATACATGCTTCGCATCCGACCTGTCTATAACGGCTTGGTACCTTGGAATTCCCAAATAACATAATGTAACGATACGGTAATAAATATTCACCACTGAGAAATTAACGTGTTGGTTTCAGACGCACTTTGTTGAAGATCATATGCCAATGTTTTCCAAGTAGTAATTATCGTACTCGGTGGACCTAAGGGTAGCTAATCCTAGAGTCCGATATTTACAATTTGTTCAACGTTTTCTGCTTCCTGATCATTCAGTTGAGCATGATTTTGAAATTATGCCATTAGCAGATTTAAATTTTGATAGTGATGAATAATTGAGTTCATTTATGAAAATTAGAGAAGGCCATTGGATTCGAACACGCCAAACAAAACTTCAATCCTACCCAATGTGCCGATCTGGCGATCAAGTATATGATGTCATAAGCAATTACCTGATATGTAGGCGGACGTCACAATCATAATTGACAGAAAATATTCCGACATGAATCTGGAATAGTCCATCAAGTGTACCAATTGTATGTTTTAGACGGATTTACTATTTAATTAAACATATGGATGACAATTTGAAACTAACTGACTGGGAACGGGTGCTGCCATCTGTTTTGTCTGTGCTGGAATCGATCAAACACTGAAGCCCCAGAATCCCAATGTCAAGGTATATACCGGTAAGCTGTTGAATATTTTGAACATAATTTGACTGGATGCTGTTGCTGTCATACACCCAATCAAATTAGTTTTAAAATATACAACAGAAGGTTTTTTTTTTAAATAGTAAATCCATCAAAGATATGCAATTTTCTCTGATACTTATTCAATTCTATGAGGAAATTGTACATCGAAGTAGGAAACTTCACCATGTAGCATCATCACATTTGTCACATTTAGGCCACAGGGTCACCTAGTGCATACATGAATACTAATGTCTTCGATACCTCTGTAATGCAAGAAGGTAGAATCACCAAATCTATAACATACATTCTTATAGTGGTTGGCTAGACCAAACTTTATTTTAAGTCAAAGGTTCAAATGTCGAAGTCAAGATTTCACTGAGAGCATTGGCAAAATCGAGTACAGCACCTCCTTCGATTGCATTCGGATTACCGTTTATTCTGCTTGGCATATTCACATGTATATTTCTTGACGAATCCAGTGGTATCACCCAATAGTTGATCGTTTCTAAGTTATCGAACTGATTTGTCTTTAGGAACAACGTAAATTCTGCCTGATAATAATGTATTCACCATCATCAATGGTTGATGTAGAAACTTTGATGAATATGTTAATATACGTTAGATATCTATATCTAAGATGTCATAACTATCTAACACATATGAAAATATTTAACATGGTTTCGGCGTCAGCCATTGATTATGGTGAATACATTATTCGCCAAGGTGTGCAGTCCAGGCATGCGTGACCTTCGACAATTGATGTTATTGATGTGGTAGGAGATGGAATTGTTTTATTTCCCATAAATAATGTCTTGTCTGTTCAATAAATAGAAAGCTTCTTTCTTTGATAAATTCCATTTGATTAAGGGTTGTTTTTGGTTGATGATACAAATGTGATATTGTAAGACATCAATTCAATATTATCAATAAAACGTTGATAAAACGTCAATAAAACATCAAATCAACGTTTCTTATTTAACAATCCAATAATCTGCTTCTAGCTATACACAGCCCATTTCTAGCTAAGCTCTGTCCACGCTTTGCCTGTGTTGGGATCGAGCGAAACCTGACTTCACAGAATCCAAATATCAAGGTAAATGTAAACGTTAATGAATATTTTGAGATTAAGTTGACTGAGTGCTGTTATTGCCTATGGAAAACTATGTATTAAATAGTAAGTCCATCAACGACATAAAATTCGTACACTTGACGGACTATTCCAGCTTGATAACACAGTATTTCTGTCAATTATAATTGTGATCTTAGCCTAAGTGTGACGGATTTGTCTTTGACGTCAGATAGGCCTATGCCAGATCGGTTCATCTATACTCTATTCTGATGTCATTGCACATTAGCTCATTTGCCGAGTTGAGCTCCGCTCATTAATCATGTAGCATAATTATTGTCCTTTTCCTTTGTTTTTGTCACTAGCTGTGATACAGCAATTAGTCAGGGTCATAGTGTAAAAAATATGTTTTTCGTTCAGAATTTTTGGGGATTTGTAAAACTATATATTTTCGGCAAGCTTTTAATGTGTCAATTTCAAAAACCAATGTTTGCATTTGCATGGAATGCGGGTAATGCTCTTACTTTCTCCATGCCTATAGTTTTCCATATATGCCGTAGCTTAAAGGTACCAGAAACCATTGAGATAGACGTATTCTTAGGTAGATTGTCATAATATGCTATTGCCAGCACTAAGACATCAGTGTCTGGAGAGAAAATCACCAACTCTGCTGTATACAGATTTCGCTGTGCTGCACATATGGCATGATAGATCATTAATGTATCAGCTTCCTCATGATTGTTGGTCTCAAAATGTAGGCTTAAATTACTTATCGACTGGCCTGATACTGATGCTATGACCAAGGTAGATGAGTCTTTATTGTACTCAATAGTCTTCTCTGCCAGATACTGCGCAAGGTCATTCTTTGTTTGGTCATGAGAAAAAAATCTTGTCATAGGGATATGATTGATACGGGTATCATCTTTGACTTGATATCTAATTGGATCCTTCCCATGTCGTCGTTTCTCTCTGGTCGTGTTTTTCAGGGAATCTGCTTGATATGTATCAAATACAAGAATGATCTTATCATATCCTGCTGTCAGACTCATTAACCTGTTATTAAAACAGTTGACTGTCACAATAGTTGCTGGTTTCTTTGCCAGCTTCTGGACACGAACCATTCCATCTACAACTGCGATTCTCCTACTAGATTCCTTAGTTGTGACGGCAGTTGCGACGGCAGTTGCTTCTGTTGCACCACATAAGAGAGAATCCTCTGTGCTCTCGGTTTGTGGTAGGTCAGTCAGGAGCTTGATTAACTTCGACATGTCGGTGCACTGTAGGACAGAGCCACACGGAGCAAACAGCGCCCTCGGTGTCAGTGTGAATTCAAAGTTGCCGATCGAATACTTCAAATCAATGTCTCGACTCGACTTTGCGAGAATCATCAGCCTAGCATATAGATCTTTGGTTTCCTTCAGATCAACAGCTTTGTCACGAATACGTACTGTTGTCTTTTTGTTTCCAGATGTATACATTGTGTTTTTTCTCACACTTCACTGGTGCCAAAAGGCGTACCTCTCCATTAATGCGCTCTTTCACATACTCTTCATATAATGTCTGTCCTCTTTCGTCTACATCCAGGATTTGTGGTACCGACTCTTGTGGTACATAAGCAAGTGAGATAATGTTGTAGATCATGTCACCTTCAGCAGCGAAAGGATTACCATGAGTCAGTATGGCAGCCTTTATCTTGTCGATTGTGGTGTGTTCGCGTTTAACAGCACTTGCTCCAATGCCATGGTGATCTCTGACCTTGTCTTCTTGCAAATCAAATTGACACTTGAATTCCCGGGATAACCATGACAGTTCTGGATCAGCGAGGAAAAATCGCTGTCTCGCATTTGCATTGTTAGATATTCCAACTAGTCCTGAGTGCACTTTCATCATTTTGTTCAGATGCTCACATGCATGATCCGCACCAATTGAAGTGAATGGAATGTCATTCTTAGTCACTGCAATGTTTTCAGTTTCAAATTCTTGCCATGTGTCTGGATGATTCTGCTTGAATGCATACATATCTGCTATGTATCTTGGCCAAAGACGTTTGTATTTGATTCTATCAAAAGCAAAGAATAACTTGCTCAGTGCTTCTCCAGCTTCAAGATGAAGGGTCAGATCAGTATTTCGGGATGCTGCGACAAAGAAAAGGATTGTTTCCACATGGTGCAGATAGTTCATTAATGACTTGAACATCGCATGTTGGGACCTCTTTGTCACCCATGTCTGAAAGAGATTCAGCATATCAGTATTAGACAGCACTTGGAGAAGATTGCTATGAGCCGGCATCACTGATTCTGCACGGCTGGCTTGGTTTGATTTACTGCATGCCTCTTCTATGTCATCTGTAGCTGATATGCATGCATCCCTTAGATTTCGATACTCTTTGAAGAATTCGTCAAAGACCAGTTCATACAATGCGATGTAAGAGTAGATATGAGCATGAAGAGAACGTGAGTAGTGCTTGCATTTCAGGATTTGTGTCGTTGTGGTAGAGCTAAAGACATCAGCCTCGATCCATGCATCGTCTATTCCGGAATTCTCAATAGAAGTACCGAGAGCACTCTATGCAGCCATGACGACATGGAGTTCACCAAGTCTTGGGATAACACCACTCTTTAAATTGGCGTTGACATCTACAAGCTGCACTGCTTTCTCATACAGGGCCATGTCAAAAGTAATGACTGTTAGATGGTGTTTACCAACAGCCATCTCCTTCAGCTTGTTTAATTACAGTCATTAGCGTTGACCATTCATGAGCCAGCTCTGGGAGAAGAGGCAATGCACCAACATTGGTTAGAGTTCTACTTGATGACAGGAGTGAATTATACCCAGCCCACCCAGGAACCAAACACATCTCTTTCCTTTCATCCATCCTCGCAATAACAGATGCTATGACCCAACCCATATGGGTCAGCTGATAAGAGTCTGCAACACCGGTTTTACTCAACACAAAATAACTTTGCATTCCAGGTTGAGCCTATGGTTTGACGCATGGTAACATAGATGTGTGTTGTGGTGTAATGGATAAGCTCTTTGCATCACCAATGTTTGAAGGTGGGGCAATGGATTCCCCGGGTACGGAAGCTTTTTGATAGACCACAACAATTGTTCCATGTGTAGTACCTTTACCATCAATGGTATCCTCAGCAAAATTGTTGTTGTCCACAGCAAAGAAAACAAATGTCCCTTTCTTTAGAAATGGTGGTACATACAGATTATTGAATTGTCTCATGTTTTCGATAACCGAGTTAGCTATTGCTGTTTCTAGAAGCATGGTACGGTGGTAGGATATGCAACAGTTCTGTGCATGAAGAAGATTCACAATCTTCTTATTCCTGGTGCCGTGATGCACAGATAATGCCAATCCTAGAACCTGAGAATTTTCTCTTCTTTGCTGGGATCTGAATTTTTCAGAAGAGGCAGATTTAGGTTTATGCATCACTTGCCTATCCGATTTAAGTCCAAACATGAGGGTTTGACAAGATGTAAGCACTGCTCTATCAACGAGACACTCTGGTTTTGCTATCCAAACTATCTACAGGTTCATCCATTATCCATCGTATCAGTGTGTATAGTTCACATGGGATGCCATCCATATTGTTGGAAACAAGGACTGAACCAGGTTCACCATCATTCTTAGTGAATGTTGTGATGCTTTTTCGAACAATCTGTGCTGCCCTATAGATCATCTTCATGCCTTCCATCATCTTCATACATCGCAGAATGAACCATTTATTCCTCACATGCTTCTAGCGAGTACAGAACGGCACACTTGCGCCTGTCCTTTTGAAGGACAGATCTTACATGATTTAGCTCAGAATGGATTTTCTCTTTCAGCCACTGCCTACTAAATGTAGGTGAATGATTGTCCAATGATTTACGGTCAAACATGTTTATATGTTATTTCTATGTCAGCCATAGACAGATACGCCCGATTTCGGGTGTGTGTATCAACAATATGTATAATTTCAATCAGACATGCCATTTGCCGGGAGCGATCATTCTCAGAATTTCTTGTAGTATCTGAATCTCGTAAATGTGGAAAACATGCTACCTCCAGCATGGCTTGTGATACCGGACATCAATTACATGTGCATCACACGGCGAAAGCGAGGTATTTAATCTAGTAAGTAATGCTGTATCTTGTGCTATTTCTAATGCATCTCTTAGGGCTTTACCAGCATTATGAGTTCGTAATTTGAACAACTGCTGTCTGGCAGAAGAAACACAGTTCCTTACACAGTGGAATTGTCGAGGAACGTGTAAATACTGAAGTAGATGTTGATGCCTCATCAATAGCACTTTTCCTCTTTATCCCACGTTTCTTAGTAATGTAAGACCCACTAGATAGTGCATCCTCTATGCGATTTCGTGCACGTCGTATTTCTTCTTTGTTAGTGGCAATAGAGTAACAACTGCGATGCCAACCCGCTTTATGTGAAGATAGGTCACCATATGTGAAAAGTCTATGTCTTTTCTGAATTTCAATGTATGAACCATCTTTCAATGTTGCTCTCTCTTCGACTGCTTGCAACAAATTGGTAAATGAGTCTATTCTTGGATGCTGCACCATTGGTGCTTTAACAGTAGCATCTGTCTGGCATAAAATGCATAGCTTCCAGTTTGTTAACTCCGTGTTGCATCAAGCTGTACATCGCTCATGATTTACTCAAATTTGATGACAAAATATATTTGATCAATGCTTATTGCAAGATTACAAACGGTAATCCTGAAGATTATTGCTGTCCGATTATGCTTATTGCAAATCTATGAGCAGACGATCATTTGAACAACTTTTCTGCAAAAATTTGCTTTCAGTTTACTTTTACTGGTGAATTTAAAAATTACCCTGGGCCATCCATTATTGTAAAATTGTGACACGCCGCTCACCATACATGATAGTGATCAGGAAACAGAAAACTTTGAACAAATTGTAAACATGATGACAATGTGATTACGTAGATAACAGGCCATTGGGCTATATCGTCATTCTATCCCCTCTATAGGATTACTATGGGCTACTGTTACCGTTAAATATTGTAACAAATATTGATTTAGAAAAAAGGTGCGACATTTGCAGATGTTGTGTGAGAATTGCTTATTATTTTGGGAATTATCAACCAAAACATTATTTCTGGCACTTGAACTTTATTAAAAATGTTACCAATGCATTCGTTGACCCAGAAAACCTAGATATAGACATAAAAACTGTGAATTTAGGGTACATGGTTGCAGATATATTGGATTTCGATGGATTTAGATAGCGGCCATTTTGAAAATTCAAGATGACCGCCATGAAGACATTTATGCAAATGCAAACATTGGTTTTTGAAATTGGCATATAAAATGCTTTCCAAAAATATATAGTGTTACAAATCCCCAAAAATTCTGAACGAAAATACATAGTGAACCATACTAAATTAATAACTTATGATATTAGCTAAGCTCTTATCCATGGAGCTGGTGAGGCTGGCAAGCACATACAGAATTAACTGCTCGCGTCAATTTTATTTTTAGTCACTAGGTGTGATACAGCAATTAATAAGTTATGATAAAGAAGGAGCAGCTATCCATTCGCTGGTGAGTCTGGCAAGCAGAGACATAATTAACAGCTCGGGTGAAATCAACGGTTTCTGCGGTCTTTAGTACATCAATAGGATCACCACAAGGAGTTTAGAAGCAGTGCTCTTCACATGTTACCTGACGACAGCTCTATTATTCGCTTGAGAACATACATCAAGGCCAAACCATCCAATACCGAACGTGGACATTGCATTATAGATGGAGTATGCAGATGATGTTGATTGTATCGAGAGGACATAGGGCCCTTTTGGTGCATTCCAATATATACAAAAATAACTCATAGCCTCAGAACATTCCCGACATGAAACCAAAATCTGGTCGTCAACATCTACCAGCCTGGTACCAAGAAGACGACTCATGAAGATCCTTTACATCTGTGGAAGTAGAGTACGATCGCTTCTCTGTAATTCAACAGATATTGCAAGTCGTTGTGCAACGGGAAACAGAGGTTTCCTGTTCTCCTGGAAGCTGGGTATATGAGACTTTACCACCCCCGTGAATGCCACGATGCACATATGCAATGGAATACATTTTACACTAACGATTTACATATGCAACAGGCAGCCCCAAAAAACCTTGCTGAACATAGATGAGGCTTGTCTCATAAAGAACTGTAAGCAATCACGAATCACAACTGACCAGACAGCCTAATCTCAAACACAACACTGTACACACTGTGCGATGCGGGTCTGCTGTCTGTGAGTGTAGCCCCGATAGCCTATTACTGAGTGCCAACACATATAAGGCGCTCACACGCCGCCATAACACCAATCTCTTACTTGCTTTACTATCAGCCCTCAAAACCCTAATCAAAGATCATTAAATATGAAAAGGAAAGTAAATGAGCTTAGGATACTCGCAAAGGGCACATCACAGTGGAGAAGGTTAAAGAAAACCTATTGTAGCTGAAAGACGATTCCATTCCACACCTTTCGGCCGTAGAAAATAGTCACGCATCATCATCATCATCATCATCATCATCATCATCATCATATCTGCCGGAACGTGTATCAGCACGACGCCATTCGCTCATAAAGCCTTGTTACAACTGGCCATACATATCGGTCTCCTATTATCTATTTTAATCATCAATTCTCAGAATTCACACTAGTACCAAAAGTGTGAGAGAGAAAAATCAACGCGATTGATAGTTATAATAAATACTCAGAGATTCCCCCTTTCAAATTGAATGTATGCTGAGATCTTTTGAAACTAATGTATCTGGGAGCTGTTACTGTTTAGGATATCCACAGCTTGCTGTCCAATTAAATGTAGCAAATCCACCAAACTATGTGTAGGATGTTGTTAATATCGTGTTACCAGAAGATCAGTGATGAAGGTGGTAAACACACTCGTGTCGACGTAACACATTACTCGTCAAGTCGGCCAAAATAGACTTTGCCGTTGTCTTGTCGAATCTACATTTGCAGGCCAAGGGAAGAATACTTTTAAAACCTTTATCACGAATTCACCTTTCCAGAGTACCCACCCATCATATAACGTCATAATGAATGACGTCGATAAGTACGTCACGAACGCATGTTTGAACACTGTCTATGCGTTGCTGTACACATTGTTTACCTTTACTATTTAATAAATATTCTGTTGAATATTTTGAAACTAATTTGACTGGGCGCTGTTGCTCTCATAGGCATCAACAGCATCCAGTCAAATTAGTTACAAAATATTCAACAGCTTCCCTGTATAGTTTTCAGGAAACTGATAGCTAGGGCATTTGGGGATCGATCAATCCCAACATGGCGAGGTGTGGGTGGAGCTTAGCTAGTGATGGGCGGGGCATAGCTAAATATGGAAAGGTCCATTCAGGTAGGAATGCAATGATGATGGTTTTGTTCGTTATCTTGACCAAACGTGTTTATAAAATATTACATAAGTAATTAAGCAAGAAAGGTATTATTTTGTTGCGGATTTCAAAATTGTTGTTTAGCCGATGCATTCCGATGCCCGTTATGTAGTTGTATTAATAGGATGATTTATGGAAACAGATGTAATTAGCGGTTAAAGATTCTGTCAGATTTTGTGCATTTAATATTTGCTACATCGAATGATACTTGGTTATTTTCAGCCCGACTATATACTTCCCGATGATGTTGCAAATTGACAAGACATATATCGAATACCGATGCACCTGAACTGCAATTGCTTGTCAGTGGTTAAATTATTTCTTGAAAACATTATATGCTGCTCTTTTCTTTGTTTTTCTTACACAGGATACAGAGTATCCTAGGGGATGCAGGGGATAATATGATACACGAAGTAGCCACACAGGCATATGAGGGATACACCAGTATGGATGGCCGGACATCGTGACAACGCACCCAGTGATTCAAATGGCACATTTTCAAAGTTAATCCTCTTCTGGCCTGCAAATGGACACTTGGGAAGCAAGAAATTGATTACCCTTTACTGATCAAGCCAGCAGAAAACGGCAGCTGCAGTGATATTGAAAAATACCCATTTGCAGGACAACAGAAAGCTGCATTTTTACATTGCGGTACTAAATTTACAAATATCGTCTCTAGGGCTGCGAAATTTATCATTGTCATGAAAAATCTTGACCGTTAAAGTGTTAATTGATATGAATAAAATTTTTAGCGGATTGCGCTGCTCTTGACACACACGTGATTAATCTGGATTTCAGGAACGTGTGCAGTAAATCAATAATCAATGGAATAGAATAGTAAAGATATTATCTACGTACGCCAATTATTGCCAAAAGCAAGCACACCAGGGCCACATATGAAACTTGTGCCAAAATTCAACTAATGATACTTGTGTAGCTCCATGAAAATCACGAGGTCAGTACACTCATGTTAACTGCTTCAAATAATCCAATATATGTAATGACATTGGAGAGGTTCCAATGAACGAGCAGTTTCTGAATGTGTGTGATTGTTACGGATGAGAAACATCATTAATTGATAACTGTCATTGGGTAAGTAGAAGAATACGTCAAACACCATTATTAATGATAAGCATCTACACGGTTAAAACTAATATGAAATAAACTCATCGCCCGATGTTTCCTGACAGAAGAACATAGGTAGAATTTTGATGAAAATCAACAAAGCAAGGATATGTCAAAATCTTTCTTCAGCGAGGTGGAAGGATTTCCAAATAACTATTATGGTAATGGGAATTAAATGACCGTGGGTAAGTGCGTGAGCGTGTCCATCTGGAATTGTATCTCAGTCAAAAATCTGTTATCTAATTGGGCTTAAATTTTAACACATCAACTATTGTTACTGTCTAGGATAATATTCAGGGTCTATGGGCATCTTGAAATCTACTACAGTGGAGGTCTAGGATGCTCAAATTTCAACACACGTTTTGCTCATTTTGTTAGTGAGATCATAAGACGAGAAATAGCTACAGTTACCAGAATTTGAAATTTGTAACAAACATCCAAAAGGTTACCGAAATTGAAGGGAAATGGAACGCAATCTCTAATATCGCTTGGTTTGTTTAAATTCGACGAAAGCTGTTTCTGAAATTACAAATAATAACTCATCAATAGTCTGCCTGGTTAAATGTGTGACAGAATATATATGAAATGGCTAAACATTTAATTTTGTATTACAATGATTATGATTAATCCATCATCTTATTACTTTGGATGTGGTGGGTTTCTTGGTTTACCGCCAATCAGACAGCATTCCTTGCCGTTAATCAGGAAGTCACGTGTGCACAGAACAGGACATAATTGCGGGAAATGAGGGGGCTATTATGTGCCACATCGACAGATTCCCTGGAGAAATTAGAAATGCGTGAACAAATCGCCACAATAATGACAGTTGTGGAAGTTTATGCAATCTCAGAGAGGTAATGCTGTGTTTATGCTCAGCTTACGTGCTAAAGTTCCATATGCTCTTCGATGTTCTGATCACTGAACTCTAAAATTGAATTTTCTTAATTTCTTTCGCACGGATTTCGTAATAATTTAATAATTTGCTATTACACGATCCTGCATTTTATCCTCTATCAGGTGATGCGGTTGCATTGGTAAACCGTCCTTTTGGGATTTTTTATCTGTTCGATAGTCACTTCTGAAATTTGAATTACATTTTATCGCTGCATTTTTTAAATGATCTTTGCTAAAAAATGAATCTCTATCCATTGACCGAATGAGTCACAGAACATTATGAATATCATAATTACTATTTGGGGACAATAACCTATCGTTGTGACATGGTTAGCGCTGACAGAAATAAAAAAATGATCACGGAGAGACTAATAGACAGACTGAGTTCTAATAATTGCTTTTGAATTGCAAGCTGTATCCTTTGCTTTTCATTGTAACTAGTAACTAGTAGAACATATGTCTATCAGTCTGTCTGTCTTTCTACTCCTCAGTATGTCAATACTGTATGTCCCTGAATGTCTGTCAAATGTTTTTATGTTTCTGATAGATCTACCTAAGTCACAAATATAGTGTGGCACACAGTTACTGAATATCAAACAATGTACATCTAAATGGCTTAATAATGGGGCATTGTTGATTTTGACCAAGGAAGACAGGCTATTGAATTATTGAAATGTTATGTTACATTCTAAAAAATATAAGTTAGCAAAACATGTCTACTCTGTTTTTCGTAAGGATTTGAATATCAATACTCTGTGTAGTTTATGAAGGCTGAGCTAAGTGGCATGCTGAGTTGACGGATGTTTAATTACATCATGTAATTAAATGTACTTTGCAATATTGCCATAGGGCAACATTATTTACCTAGAAGATCGGGGGTGGGGTGGGGGTTGGGTGTGTGTGTGTGCTCTTTTAGAAAGAAATGATAAATCTAGACTATATATTGAATTTTTATGAAGGAATGACCGTCCGACTACTGAGATTTTGCAGAGGCCATATTCAAAGGTTTATATAAGGTGGCTAAGACACCATCAAACAATTTCAGTAAATTGTAATCAAAATAGTCAGCAAATCCAGAGGTTTTACTCATTCAAATTATTGCCAGATAGCATCTTGCACACACTAGAGCCGCATAACAGAGACTTTATGTTGAGACATGCAGATGGAATTACTACTATTATTTGACGGAATGAGTGAATACTGTAAGGCGTAAATCCACGCTACGGTGGACACTAAACTAAAACTAAACATGATCATCTGCTTTAACATTTATCCTTATTTAATCATGTGCTATGCAGTCAATGCATACTAAAGCGTAAAACCGATATTATACTCATTTCTTTGTCTCCCTTCATTTCGATATAGTGGCATGCTTCAATGTTTCATCAACCATATGAATACACTTTTGTGTTGTGAAAGAGAAAGTTCATGAACTACACGGAATTATAGTGAATATCCTTCTTAGTATGTGTCACCGGGTAACATATCGTCAATTATATACATGTACTTTCCAGGTCTGTCCAAATCAGCACCGTACCCTACTAATGGGCTTATGTATGAGTTGTGTTTGTAACTGTGTGTAGACTGTTGCTGTCTTTGTCGACTAATTGAGTGTGTGGCGTTACAGGGAATATGAGGTATGATTGGTCAAGAATCCATGGTTAGGGGTAAACTGTGTGTTGCACAAATACCGTCACAACCATTTTAAATCATTCGTTATTTCACAAGAATCGCATACACATCGTATTTAAATATTTGTAATTTTATACAAGGTTGCTACGCTATTGTATCTACCCAGGATTGCTTCGGTAAGAATCACTGTATTAGATATAATCAAATTATTACTATTGTATCAACTGGTGTTCATGTCAAAGGTAATTTCTTTATAACCGTTAGTGCTCCAACCGGTAGCTGAAAGATGTGTCTGTGCGTGCGTGCGTGTGTAAAACTTGAACGCGTGTGTCTGTGTGTGCGTGTGCGTATGCATGTGTGTGGGAGACGCATTGTACCCTTCGTTGATGTATCCATATAGTCTTAGCGTGATAACACTTTTCAATGGTCGATATAATATAATTTTAATAATTTGTTTACAATACTTGATTAATTTATTGTTTAGCAATGAGATTTAGCGGGAATCGTGGTTGCTTACCTCCCTTGATTCGGTTTGTTTCATAATCCCATCGGGAGCATTTTCTAATGATAAACATAATGGCCTCTTGTTCTATTTACTATATGTTAACTATTTAGCCATGTCATTAGGTCCGTTTTCTCGTTAGTATTTAACAAAATTGCCGGTCACCTAACATACTGTATATATTGAATCAATCATATTCAACTTCATACAATCTCCGTCCAAATAAATATCGATAGTACATCCACCATAAGCGTTCTCGTTTTGGCATTGGGAAACCTCAGAACAAGTGACATAAGCAAACATTGACTACTATGTAACGTCAGTTGTTGTTGAAGATGAATGGTAAGAATTTGTCAAACAATGGTGGCTCACATCGGAATAATCATTTTGATTAGATTCTTATAATGTTTATTAAGCTCTCGAATCCGCTAGAGCATGTTGCTATGCAACGTGCATTATTACTATATTGGGGGGAATTGTAGGGCTAATTACCAAAAACATGTTCAACAAAGAGGTTTTATTTGAGTATATCTTCGATATGGCTGAAGGTAATGCATATAACCAGCATTGATTTTAATTCTATTTGAATGGATCGCACCATGATAAGGCCTGGCCATATTGCCGATCACATGATATAGCATATTTTAGTCTGAGCACCTGTACATTTCAGCTGTTTGGAAGAAGTTGAGACTGCCATGAAAATTAACATTATCTATTATGCAGTTTGTATAATATACAAGTCTTATTCAGGCATAGATCATAATGATTTAAACAAACTGTGAATGTCCACTGATTTTTGTGAACCCGGCGGACATGCATCAGTAAGCAACACTGGTAAGTAGCCTTTGCTTAGATCATAAAGAAAAATATTAATTCATCCTATAGATCATGAACATAATCATAGCAAAGAACAATGCATTAGTGGGGTCAGCACTGTCACTCAAGGATCTGACGTCATAATCAGATACCACACATCTTGAATGACGTCACAATCAAAATGCTGTAGCTATGTCAGGAGAACCGAAATGTCCATCGCAAAAGTGTACGAAGTGTATGTATTTGTAAAAATACAATTTAATAACCATTCTGTTTCCAATCCAATTAGTTTCAAAATAATCAACAGCTTGACTATTATTAAAATTTAGATTATGGGATTTAAGGTTTTGAAGTTTCAACTGACTTCCAGCACGTGTACAGTGTGGGAAGAATTCTCTTTCATATGTACTGAATACACTGCAGATCGTAATGTTTAGTGATAGCTAAATGTGACAAAACATCACGTTCTATGAGTGACGTATTCACTCCACTTCAAGGAATATATAACTCAAGATTTTGGGAAAATACTTTGATTAAATCGTGTTGCTGCCTGTAACTACATTAACTTACACTTAGTTTCGACACTGCTGGATAACATTAATCATCCAATAATCCCATGCACAGGCCAATTAATACAGCAGAGGTTGAAAATGTACGTAGAGCCCTGAAAAATGGATGTGCATCTGGAGCTGATTGGATGAGCAATGAACTATTCAAATATGCAAGTGACATCATCTCAAAACCGATCACGCACATAATCAATTCAGCTTTTATGCACCACCTTCCCATCGGCGCTGTAGGCCAAGGCATCCTTATCGCGCTACCCAAGCCCAAGAAGCCACCTGGCCCCCCCCCCACCAATCTGCGCCCATTGTGCTCCTTAACAGCATACTGAAAATCCTATCCAATGTTACTCTATGCCGCATCCGAGACAAGATCGACGACTTCACTTGATCATATCAAAGTGGCTCCAAACGTGAACACAGCAGCGCAGTCATTGTATGGGCTCAACGCATGCTTGTGTCGGTAGGCATGTCCAAACACTGGGATTTCCATACAATGGACATTAACATGTCACGAGCCTTCGATACAATTAAACGATCAAAGATCCTAAATGTCCTACGCCAGGCCAGTTGCAATGAAGATGAGCTACGACTAGTGAGACTAAACCAAGCTGAGAGTACGAGTCAAGTCGCTGAAGTCTGTAGAGTTTGAGACATCAATCGGCTCCCCACAGGGAGATGGTTTATCCCCTGCGCTCTTCACCTGTTACCTGGCTGCTGCATTGAAATCCGCGCAGGAAAACTCCACCAGACCCCCCCCCCCCCCGGGTGTCAAGACTGGGCAGGCCGCTAGAGATGGAATATGCCGACGATGTGGACTTTATAGATGAGGAAAAGAAACCTCTTGTCGAACTTCTCCCAAAAGCTGCAAGCAAACTAAAAATTGAGATTCTTTTTATGAATGAATCCAAAACAGAGTTCATCTACATATACCTATTTACAAAGCATGAAACTAAAGAAAATGACGATCCACTCCGTGGCGGCGAACCATGGAGGAAAAGTAAAATCCTGGGCTCACTGCTTTGCAGTACTGCTGGCACTGCTGCACGCTGCATCATGGGGAACATAGCCTTCCAGTCCTTCTGGAAGCTATGGATTCGTAGATCCAAGATGTCAGTGGTAAATAGACTAGGTTTATACAATGCAACCTGCGTATCCTTGATTATATATAACTGTAACAGCTAGGCAGCTCCAAAGGCAGCTCTAGACAAAGTTGACGCCTGCCACCGCAAACACCTACGCACCATCACTGGACACCGATGGCCAGAGAGCATAATTTCCAACGATGCACTATACAAGATGTGTAATACGTCGCCGATGTCAGTAAAAGTCGCCCAGCAAAGATGGTCCTTGTTTGGCCATGTGCTAAGGATGCCAGAAGACACACCAGCACAGAGAGCCTTGGAATTCGCCTTGCTCGGAGCCAGCAAATACAGAGCCAGTAGAGGACGTCATTGCATAACTCTGCTAAGCGTGCTACAGGGTGACCTCAAGAAAGCAGGTCTAGGTACACTCAATTCAAGAATGGACCTGAGGAAGCTAAGGAGTTTGGCTGATGACAAGACACAGTGGGCAAAAGCGAAGAAGGACTGATTGCAGCTGTAGGATGTTTCTACTTCTACAGCCGCAGACTGCAGTAATCATACACACAATCCCATGTACGGGACTGCATCAGTGTAATCTCACTTCTAGTGCGTCCTACAATATCAGTGACTGCCCATTAAATTAACCAGCATGATACACCACCCACTAGCACATATCTACGAACCCGCTCCCTCCCTAGACAAACGAATCTGGTGTCGGAGCAAAATGGTATAGGCATTCATATTAATTGTGCAGCGGAAATGTAATGTTTACCCAGATAGTCTGTAATCCTGATCAATATGTCATTTCGTGACAAACTGGATTCGCAATGCATTTATCAGGATTGCTTGTGCAGATTCACCTTCACAAATTACGATCTATCTTATGATCTCTGTGGCCTTTGCATTCTCTAGAACAGGGTGCTAAATTGTGCCAATTGTTCCATGTACGGGAAGTGTCAAGAACTAGAAATCAGCTACAGCTACGTTTATGGCCTCCTCACATCAATTTTTACAAAATTTACCAATAGAATTACAAAAAAAACCCCAATACAGAAATGTTCAGGCATAAAAGACTTGCCGTGAAGCAATGGACGCTAAATGTAAATCTCTGATTGTATAATTGAACATCGTCCAGTAGCTTCAACAGAAAGGTGGCCTCTTAATACAGGGAACTTAATGTATGATATACATTTTGGGGCCCCAAAGTGGTTGTTCTTCAAGACAGGTGGTCTACTTTAATCCACCTGTCATTATGAACTACGATTTGTTGGCGTCAAAAGGCATGTGCCCCCTCGACCCGGGTATGCTGTATATTACAATCTGTAACAAACCATAAACAACCTTTACACAGGAGATTGTTATCGTATTTCCTGGCATTTTATTGCCAATTGGCATCAAGTATTACAGCAAAACCTAGTGCAAGTAGTTTCTTCATTAGCCTCAACACGGCTACGTTTTCTAGCAACAAATAGCCCGAGAACTGTTGCATTGAGGACGGCTTAAGCTCTAGGAGAATAAGAAATATAATAGATTGTCCCAATGCGATGTTGTTTTGATAATTTACTAGACGCTATCCCGCTTCGTAACTCAACTTCACTCCTGGTGACGTCTGATAATGCATACTATCTTTCCTTACAATCATTTAGCCACTACTGCCTACAAGACAGTGCGGTTTTCAGTGTGCTCAACATGTTGGGGATGCTCTGGCTGCAGGGGATAACCTATCCATGAAGCAATTAGCTAAATTGTGAATAACACGATGAATGCATGAGGCTACGTTTTCCTACATCTATACTACAATGCGCCATGCACTGGCAAGATGTATAATCTATCAGTATTTGTTGTGGATGATATTATTAAAAAATTGTCTACTTTATATATGTTTCTATTCTACCCTTCTATATTTATTTTGAAGCAATTAGTGCTAATGATGTTGCATACAATGGGATTAATGCAAGACTAAAACTGATTGTTACACTATTCCGGCCAGACTATCTGCTAAAAGCCTATATAGCCGTCTTATATTATGAAAATTAGATTACTTCAAATATCTTTAAACATATGATTGTGCTATAGTGATACATTACTGACAAGTGGAGGGGAGAAGACAACACCTTCAGACTGTCTCCTCTGCAAATACATTTCGGGAAGCTAAGATCATCAAGGAGTGAGGACTGACAACCCACATTCAGGTAATAGCATGGTCATGTCCACATTTCTCCAACTAAACAAGAGTAGTAGTGTCGGTAGTAAAATGATACCACCTCCTTCAACTGGCAGCCATTCGGCGATCCCTGGCCCCCACCGCCTTCTCAATCCCTGGGCATAGGGCTGCATGTGGTTGGTGTATGCCTCTAGAGGGAGGCCCCCAGGGTTGTAAATGGTTGGGGTAGACCTCTAGATGGAGGCCCCCAGGGATTGAAAGGGTGGTGGGGGCCACGGATCGCCGAACGGCTGCCAGTTAAGGGAGGTTGTATCATTTTACTACAGACACTACTACTAGGCAAAATGATACCACCGCCCTCAATCCGGAGCCGTGACCCCCACCGCCCTCTCAAGCAGTGGTACCACCTCCCTCAACTCTCCGCCGCCGCCACTGCCGCATCCACCCCCGCCCTCGCCCTCTCTCATCCTCGGCAGCCACGATCGGCCGCCGCCTCCCGAGGACGGGGACTCGGACGAGGACTTGGTGGAGGAGGAGGCCAGTGATGTGCTGCTGGCGGTCCCTGCTCTGCGGGCGGCGTCTGCCATCATGCAAATGGCGACTACCTTCTTCTGCACCACCATGGCCGTGATATCGCAGCTCTTCCAGTATGCCTTCGGCCCCGTGGAGGCTATTGGCCACACCGCCCTGCTCATGTGCGAGTTCTTCCACACATTGCAGGAGTTCGAGCAGCTCCTGCCCCATGACCCTGCGTCCGCTGTGCTGTGCCGCCTCGCTGTGCCGGCCATCTCCCAACCTCGTCATGACAGCTGGCGCCTGGTCCATGTGCTGCGGAACCTTGGACTACCCGAACTTCAGGCTCCTCCGGGGACAGCTGAGCCGGCTCAATCGGCACTACTATCCGCAGTGCCCCGGAGATGCGCCTCCACATGCTCCCCACCTTGAGTGGGCGGTATTTTTTGCCAGGAGCCAGCCACGGATGCCTCAGGCCCACAGCAGGCCGCAGGCCTGCTGCAGGCCCGCCACAGGCCCACCACAGGCCTGCCACAGGCCCACTGCCGGGTCGCTGCAGGCATGCTGCAGGGTCGCCACAGTGACTTCGGTGGCGCGTGCACCCGGCCATCCGTAGGATCAGACTGCTCCCCCTGGCCGTCGGCGATTCGTGGCACTGGCCTCTCGCCCTCGGCATAGAACGCCGCTAGATGGGCGTGGCCCTGTCCGAGCTGCCACAGCCCACGCATCTGGGCCCTCCAGGGAGGATGCCTCCCTGACCATCCAGCGCCTAGTAATGGCACGCCCGGTAGCCCACAAAGTTTGAACGTGTCAAGAGGTATGTATTCCAAGATGAGCGCTGACCCGGTCGTAGCCGCCTCAAGTTCCTTGGCAAAAACAAAAGTAAGCGGCTATGATACACATGGCGCGCCGTACTACATCTACGTTGCGCTGGCCGACCCCCTCACGGTCTACCTGCGTCTCCCCCCCCCCTCCCCAACAAATGTATGATGATCCAAAAGATGGGGTACCTGAACAATATCCGGTATGGCACTCTTAGCCATCATGTGCCAGATGAGTACCCTCCCTTCGGGCACCAGCATGAGTACATGGCCGACGATCTAGTCACCCCTTTTACCATGATTGCCGCAGATGGCGTGGAATACCGGTTACCTCTGCAAGTCTGGTCCCCTCTACACAATGTGTGCGCCCTGATAGCAACATGGCGGTATGACAGTCCATTCCCCATAATCCTAACCTTGGATTCCAAGAATCCGTGTGCGTCGGTCACGGCCCTGAGGCAAAAGGCCCGGGACTCCTGACCGTGCCCCTGCCCTTCCTCACCGTGGCAGTACGGGACCGTGTGGCCCACGGCCAGACCATCTGAGGTAGATGCGCTCTGCCACAGCCATCCCAGATGTGCCCTCCTGGCACCTGCGCACTGCCGTGACCACCCCAGGTAGATGCGCCATACCGGCACCTGCGCACTGCCGTGGCCACACCAGGCAGACACGCCATCCTGGCACCTGTGCACTGCCACGACCACCCCAGGTAGATGCCCTGTCCCGGCACGATCTGCCGTGGCCACTCCGGTAGATGCGATCAGCCACGGCCATCCCAGGTAGACGCCCAACTGTTTCACGATCTGCCGCAGCCATCCCAGGAAGACACGCCATCCTGGCATCTGCACACTGCCACGACAACCCCAGGTAGATGCCCTGTCCCAGCACTATCTGCCACAGCCACTCTGGTAGACGCGATCTGCCATGTCCACACCAGGTAGATGCCCAACTTTTTCACGATCTGCCGCGGCCATCCCAGGCAGACGCGCCGTCCCGGCACCTGCCTCGACCACCCCAAGTAGATGCCCTGTTGCGGCACGAGCTGCCACAGCCACTCTGGTAGACATGATCTGCCGTGGCCACCCCAGGTGTGGCGTTCCGGCATGATCTGCCATGGCCCTTAGACAGACGCGGCGTCCCAGCATCTGATGCGACCACCCCAGGTGTGCCATCCCGGCATGATCTGCTGCGGCCACTCCAGGTAGACGCCCATTTTCACGATCTGCCACCCTCCAGTGTGGGCCCGCTGCATCACGCCGGCATGTCATGCAGGATGCTCCAGGCAGGGCGCTCCATGCCGCAAAAAAAAACCCCACCCGTGGCAAGATCAGGATCTGGCTGTACGTGCCTGACCATTGAGCCCCGGAGGGGCTGACTCATCCAGTGCAACACTGTGCTGAGTCGTGCTGGCAGCACGGGCGATATCCGCTGCACCGCCGCAGCTCCAGGAGGCGTGCAACTGTCAGCAAGTCGCACACTACCCAGAAGATGCTGAAAGATGGTGCAGACATCCTTGGCGGCTGTCGTCGAGACAGCGTGTCTTCGTCGCCGGTTCGGCGTGGTCTGACCCCGAGTCGGCGTGGTCCAATCCCAAGTCAGAGTGGTCCAATCCCGAGTTGGCACGGTCCGGCGCTGGGACGGCGCGTGTCCATTGCCGAGCTGGCATGTCCATGGAGGGACCAAGATGAGGAGATTTCTCTGGACTTCGCCATTTGCGTGATACTCGTGCTTGCAGGCATAACACCCGTCGCCAGCGAGGGGCGTAGGCGTCTGTACACATAAGGTTAGCGTGGTCCATTGCCAGTTCGGCACACATAGGGCTGGCATGGTACTGACGCCAGCGAGTGTCCGTCCCCAGTTCGGTGCAGTTGGAGGTATCCGTCATCGTGCAGGTATTCTTCATGACAGACGTTTCAACATTGAATGTCCGGTGCTACCATGGCGGAGGAGTCTCGGTCGTGACGGCCACAGGAGTATGGCTCAGGGAGACTGCTCCGTGGAGCACAGTGCTAGTAGCTGCACCCTGTGCGTATCCGCCTGTAGCTAGCGGGCTCCTGCTGGGTGCCACCATCCCATTCGAAGGCACCCCCAGTCGGGCGACTGGGATTACTGGGTCGCCGCTGTGACGATGGATGGTCTGGAGCGGCCGCCCACCCTGTCGCCCACCGGGGACCATCACTGGGCGGACCCATCTCTGGTTGGGGTGACCATGATCCTCAACAAGGTGCAAATTTAGGATGCAATCCGCCATTAGGGGGCCCAGTTCACCTATCTCCGAGGCTACGGATGGAAGGGCTGGAACCCCAAGATCTGGGAGGTGCTAAAGAGGCAGCAGGTAGTCACGCTGGACAGCGACGCTGGCAAGCCAGTCGAAATGAAGCATGAGGGCCGCACTCGCTGGCTCTACTGCACCGAGGCGGAGGCCTTCCAGGCCATCGTCAGGGTCGGCTATGGGTTCGAGAGTGTCGCACATGTGAACTACGCCCACTGCAGCTCGCTGTCCTGACCCACTCTACGCAGTTCATGGCCGGGCCAATGCAGTCTCCCTGCGTGTGATGATCCAGGGTACCTGTATGGCACCCATGGCCACACCAGACACGCCGCCCCGGCATGATCTGCCACGGCCACTCCAGGGGCGCCATCCCAGCATCCCACTCCAGGTGTACCATCCGGGCATGATCTGCTGCGGCCACTCCAGGTGCGCCGTCCAGGCATCCCACTCCAGGTGCACCATCCTGGCACCTGCGCACTGCCACGGCCACCCCAGATGCGCCATATCAGCATGATCTGCCGCGGCCCCTCCAGACATGGCATCCCGGCATCTGCCACGACCACCCCAGGTAGATGCCCAACCTTTTCATGATCTGCTGTGGCCACTCCAGACACGCCATCCCAGCATCTGCCATGACCACCCCGTCTGAGGCAGATGCGCTGTCCCAACATGATCTGTCGCGACCACCCCAGGTAGACGCGCCATCCCGGCATCTGCCGCGGCCACCCCAGGTAGATGCCCAACTTTTTCATGATCTGTCATGGCCATCCGAGGCAGACGCACTGTCCCGGCATCTGCTGCGACCACCCCAGGTGCACAGTCCCGGCACAATCTGCCACTCTCTGGTGTGGGCCCGCCAGCATGTCGCACAGGACGCTCTAGGCATGGCGCTCTGTGCTGCTAGAAAACCCACCCGCAGCGAGCTCAGGGGCTCTACCATCGAGCCCTGTGGGAGCCTGATCCGTCCGCCGTGCCGCTGTGCTCAGTCGCACTGCCAGCGTGAGTGATATCCGCCATGCCACCGCAGCTCCAGGAGGCTGTCCACAAGGCGCGCACTACCCGGAAGATGTTGGAGGATGGTGCAGACCTCCTCGGTCTCTGTCGCTGGGCCAGCGTGTCTCCATCACCATGGGGAACGCCAGTCTGTCTGACCTCAAGTCGGCGTGATCCGTCGCCACGCCAACCCGTGTCCATCGCCGGGCCGGCGAGTCCATGGCGGGACCAAGGAGAGGAGATGCCTCGGGGCTTCGCCATATGCATGGCACTCATGATTGCAGGCGTAACCCCCATCGCCAGTGAGAGGCTCCATGCCCGCGGCCGGGATGGCAGGGGCGTCTGTACACATAGGGCTAGCGTGGTCCGTCGCTGGCTCGGCACACGTAGGGCTGGTGCAGTCCTGCTGTCCGCCCATGTCCGTCGCCAGTCTGGCGCAGTTGGCAGTATCCGCCATCGTGCAGGTATACTCCATGAAAGGCGTTTCAGCATTGACTGTCCCGTGCATGGCGGAGGAGCCTCAGTAGGGCTCACGGAGCCTGCTCCGTGGAGGACATGGAGTAGCCGACTGTGAGTATCCACCTGTGGCTAGTCTATCCCGGCTGTCCCTCCTGGCCGTTCTTCCTGGCCGGCCCTCCCGGCCATCCCTCCCAGCCGGGTGGAAAATCAGTAGTAGTGTCGGAATGATACCACCTCCCTGGCCACCGTTGGGCGATCCATGGCCCACCGTCCTCTCAATCCCAGGGATTGAGAGGGCGGTGGGAGCCACGGATCGCCGAATGGCTGCCAGTTGAGGGAGGTGGTATCATTTTACTACCGACAGTACTACTACAAGGGCTGTGCTGTACACCCTCGAATACCACCACTTACATTTTTCAATTGGCTGTCGCAACATGGAGCGTTCGAATTCTAGACATATCATTAAGAAGCGAATCTGCGATCATTATAGCAGCACCCTCACAGCCGTTCTGGAACACACAATTAGCAGTCAGTTAGCATGGATAAATGAGGAGTTTCTAATCAATTTCCATGACACTCCCAGCCACCCATTCGGATCATTTTATTTCTATATATCCTTTCCTGGTCTTTATTCATTACATAATGAGACGAGAAGACGACACATCCACATTCTCTGCAATAACCTTTGAAAGCTAACATTATCAAGGATTGCAGAGTGACAACCCACATTTAGACTACAGCCTGGTCATGTCTCCATTTCTTCAAATAAACAGTGAATACGCTCGACACCCACAAGTACAGAGACGTCATCTTGTGTTTGCAATCGTAACATGAAGCATCCGAAATCAAGCCAGTTCAAAAAGAAGGAAAACATGATGGGAGAGACTGCGATTATTATAAGAATGACGAACTGCATCTGGGGCGATTCCGATTCCTACAAGCAAAGATAAAATTAAATTGCTCGCATCAAAGCAACGATTTCTGACACATTTGACATAGCTATAGGATCACCTCAAGTAGAGTGGTCTAACTTTCCCTGTTACGTTGTTATAACTCTAATACCTGCTTGAGACGTTTGCTGAGACTAAACACTCCATTCTCAATGGGAGTATGGAGATGATGTTGATTTAGTCTGGATGTGCGCGCCTGCCCACTGTATCCATGTTGTCGGGCTGTACACGTCTGGCGACTATATGTATGTAGTCTCACTGTGCACGTCTGGCGACTATATGTGTGTAGCCTGACTGTCCGCGTCTGGTGAATATTTGTATGTAGCCTCACTGCGCACGTCTGGCGACTATAAGTATGCAGTCTCACAGCGCATGTCTGGCGACTATATGTAAGTAGTCTCACTGTGTGCGTCTGGCGACTATATGTATGTAGTCTGGTTGTGCACGTCTGATGACTATATGTATGTAGACTAACTGTGCATGTCAGGCGATTATTTTGTGGCTGGGCAGTGGGCCTTCCCACACTATGTTCCCCTGTCATCCGAGGAGACCTGGAAGATTGTCGTCACGCAAGCAATCCTCTTCTCTTTCCATTAACCCTTTGGGACCTGAGCAGGAGCGCCAGTTCTCCGCGCTCCTGAGTCCTCCTGAATCCTCTCGTCCCAACCCCGGGTGTCCTTCGGGCCTCCGTGCCGGTCTCGAGGCTTCATGCTGCATTATAGCTCCCCCACACACGTTTGCTGACCAGAGTGGTCAGTCTCCTTGGAGGCGCGTAGGTCTGACTAGACATTTCCAGCATGGCTATGTGCCTGAAAACACCTAGCTATCAGCGACATGGTTGCCTCTTCCCCGGTGGCGAGTGCACCAGTCTCATCCACTGGAGGGATCTCGGAGAGCTTGGAGGCCATGCTGGTCTCTCCTTCCCGCCACTAGGTCGGTAGCGGGTGTAGCTTCCGAACTTTATCTTTCTCCTCAGTCCGAACCGAGGAGGGTGACATCGATGTGTACATTCGTTCCTGCGGATGTGGTCTGAACGAGGTAAGCAGCAGAAGATGAGGTGCTGGCTGGCCGAGTTGTGGTCACAATGGTGCCAGTGATGGTTCCTGTGGCGGTGGTTTGGTAGTAGAGGGTCCTGTGGAGGTGGTATTGGCGGTGGCGGTGGCGTTGGCTGTGGCTCGGTCGGTGACGAGGGAGGCAAATCTCAAGTCAGCGCATGGTCATAAAGGCATCCCCCGGCTGATGGGATGGGTCCTTCCGAGAAGAGGGATCCATTCAGCTTAATCCTGTTCGGAATGGCAGGTGTGTGCAGATGTAGTGTGAGCGCGGGTGTGGAAGGAAGAAAAGGGCCACAGGCTTTTTATTTTTTCCTGTCCGCATTCGAGCCAAGTCCTTTTGAGACGTGCTTCTCCCTCGGGCGCTAGTGTGTCGATAAGGGGATGGGAGCGAGAGCGAGAGAGAGAGGATGTTAGGCAGGGTTCTATTTAACATTTAGTTTTTCCAAAACTCTGTGCATGATATTTTAGTTGCATGCCAAAGAACGACACACAGATTGGCGATAGGAGCAATTCATGTCCTACTCGTTTGATGACCCTATCCGAACTAACGTCACTCCTGAGGTGGACGTGTCTATGAGATGATGAGGGGAAATGGTTGTCTCTCGGGAGAATGGTCATAGACAGGGTTTGGGTGGGGGTTGGGAGGAAACAGGAGAAGAGACAGTGGGGAGTTTCCTGTCTATCCCAGACAGTCAGACAGTCGCTAACGGTCGCTAATCATCTCGTCGGTCTATATACTTCTTAGGTTAGTTGGATGTGAGAGTCATTTGGTGCTAAGAGCTAATTGTTTCCATACAGTTCGCTTAGAGCGGGACGTGACGGGAGTTCAACTTTAATATCCTAAAGAACGCGCTGGAGGGGAGAAGAAAGAAATTTCTTCTTTATTCGATGCTGCCTGGATGATCTCAGCAGACGTCCAGAGGCGGGCCTTCTGTGCGTGCCTAACTCTAATGCTTTAGAGGAGGTCCACGCAAAGCAGTGGTTCAGCCTAGCTAGAATCTTTTGTGGGCTAAGCTCTCACTTGGCCACAGAAGGGCGTGATCGGTTAGGTTATGTGAGAACCTCGTTCCTTGCACAAACAGGTGTATCTTTGGCTCAGCGCTTTTGGACTGCCTTGAGCGACGTCAAAAAGTGCTTGACGAAGTCCAAGGGAGCGGAAAGTCTGCTCAGAATGAAAACAACAAGTGGCAGAATGTTCTTTTTAGAATGAGAACCATAAGCGGCATGAGACGGGCTTGCTCGGAGGCTGCTACAGAGCTAAGGTTGGCTGTAGCAGATGAAGGGCATCCGGGAACGAGGGAACCAACTGTGTTGCTGGTGTGCGGTCGAGCACCCCCCCCCCCCCCTAGGCGGTTTGCAGTCGAGTTTCAAACCAGCAAAGATTTCTTGAGCGGTGCGGTTGCAGTAAAGGGTGCTGAAAGCTGAGAGATTTAGGCTGTTAATAAGTCCGCTTTCGCAGAGCAGCATTTAAAGCAATTAAGGAAGCGCTGCATCCTATGGCGATGTTTGCCCACGCTGAGTGGTTAAAGCCACAGCCGTCTCACAGTGCAAATTTCCGATGATTACTGAGTCGGGAAGCTGGTCGTGTACCATCGACCCAGGGCATTGGCGAGGCAGCCACAGAGCAACCTTTCAGTGGCTTGGTCCCGAGATCGCAGACCAAACATCTTTTATACTTCCATCTCTACATCTCATTATCTTGTAGAGAATGGCTGGCGTCCTTAAGAATTCGCCCGCAAATCAGTGGCAGTTTTTTCGGGTGAGCCGGTTTTAGCGGCGGCAGCAGCAGCAACAGCAGGAGTCAGCAGGTTCAATGCCGAGATTGTACTCGGTGCTATTTTTCTTCAAGGGTGTCCAGGTATTCAAAGTCTTATACGTGGCTTTCTCTTCGTCTTGACCGGGTATCATTATTACGAGGAAGCTCAGCCTTTAGGCAACTATATGTATGTAGCCTCACTGTGTGCGTCTGGCGACTATATGTATGTAGTATGGTTGGCACGTCCTTCGGCAATCTATATGTAGTCTGGCTGTACACGTCTGGCGACTATGTGTATGTAGTCTCGCTGTGCACGTCTGGCAACTATGCGTATGTAGGCTGGCTGTGCGTGTCTGGCTACTATATGGATGCAGTTTCAGTGTGCACATCTGGCGACTACATGTATGTAGTCTCACTGTGCGCGTATGCAACTATATGTATGTAGTTTCGGTGTGCGCGTCTGTCGACTATATGTTTGTAGTCTTACTGTGCACGTCTGGCGACCACATGTATGTCATCTCACTGTGCATGTCTGGCGACTATATTCATGTAGGCTGGCTGTGCGTGTTTGCCGACTATATGCATGTAGGCTGGCCGCGTGCGCTGGCGACTATATGTATGTAGTCTCACTGTGCTTGTCTGGCGACTAGATGCATGTAGCCTGGCTGTCCGCGTCTAGCGACTATATGTATGTAGTCCCACTGTGCACGTCTGATAACGATATATATGTATATATATGTATTCTAAATGTGCACGTCTGACAACCATATGTATGTAGTTTCACTGTGCACGTCTGCCCACTATATGTATGTAGTCTGGCTGTGTGCGTCTGGCGACTATATGTATGCAGTCTCGCTGTGCATGTCTGCCAACCATATGTATGCAGCCTCACTGTGCCCAGCTGGCGACTATATGTATGTAGTCTAACTATGCGCGTCTGGTGACCATTTGTATGTAGTCTCGCTTTGCGCGTCTGGCTACATTATGTATGTAGTCACACTCTACGTGTCTGGCGACTATATGTATACACCACCACTGTGCATGTGTGGCAACATTATGTATGTATGTAGTTCCACTGTGCGCGTCTGGCGACTATATGTATGTAGTTTTACTACCTAGCGACACTATATGTGTCTAGTTGTGCGAACTCTGCGGTCTATTTCTCGGCATAGCCTGCGCAGTCTTCTGTAACGTTTTGAATTGCTCTCTGATAAATGTCATTAAGGGGTGCTATATGGCAGTAATCAATTCTCACACATTTGGTTACAATCTACATATAGAGAGTGTGTTGTTGCGGAGAATATGCCTTTATCGTAATCATTGGCAGACCTGACCGCGAAATACACCACTGTGGGCCATGTTGCTTTTTGGCTCATTCTCCACCCCCACCCACCCCACCCCTGTATCACTAGCTTCATACAGCCATTAATATCGATCTGATCCATCCAGAGCCTCATGTAATATCAGCAAATTCTTATTTTGTGTGCGTACATTTTGAATTTTAAGAGAAATTAAGGGGAACTATTTTTCTGTTCGCGCTTCTTCATACAGAGGAATATTGGCGTTACAACCTCTGGCCTTATATGAGATAGTATTGCCTGGTAAGAATAGAGCAGGGTGCGGGGGGAGGGGGACCAAGAAAGTTTCTGCTCGTGTCGAGATAACACTCACAGTAATGAGCACACATTAATCTAGCTGCTGTAGTTTACGGTTATGATGCAGCACACTCTAAGGACCAGAAAAAATCATCATAATACACAAATGTTCACGTAGGTTGTGTCTCTCGCGAGATGAAAGGAGGGATCCGATCTGTCACTCAAGTATCTGACATCATAATCAAATGCATCACTTGTTAGCTGACGTCACAACGATAATGATGTAGCTCCGCGAGGAAGATCGAGAAAACTGTCATGAAGATGTACGAATTGTATGTTGAGGAATTTCATTTTGGCAAACATTATGCAGCAGCGACTCCAGTCAAAGTAGATTCATTATTTTCAACAGCTTTACTGGTATAGCTACCTTGAAATTTAGATTCTGCGATTTCAGGTTTCAAAGTTTCAAATCGATTTCAAAATGTGCAAAAGGGGGCGTACCTTAACTTGAAATGGTCATAGCTAGAAATGAATCCCTCTATTGGGTTTTCTGGAGATAAATATTATGATTGGCTAAGGTGTGTGATTTTATTACCAACCGTCTTAAAGAACCAACCATGTTTTGTCACCAATGCCATATGTTCGCTATGGGCAAGTGCTCCTTAGTTCTATCCAGAATAACAGCAAGCCTTGTTTTAAACAACAATTTTGTGTGAATACCACCAAAGATTGTCATCAAATCTGACCTGTGGTGACGTAATACAAGTCAGTTACCAGATGAACTCATGCAGAAACAATAACACAGGAATTGGGTAGCAACCATCTACTGAAAGTCACTTCACTTTTCCTTAAAAATATAAAAATAAGAATGATGACTGAATGTGAAACATGAGACATCACTGTTACACTGACGGGATATTGGCGAAAATCTTGACCGTTTGCAATTTCAGATTTCAGACCTGTAATACCGTAAAAAAATAGTTTAATACCAAGGTCGCCAGGACCTTGGACTTTACCCTCATGACTCCAATATCATTGTGCTCAATCACATTGATATAAGGGAACAGGTGTCTAAGCTTAGTCCTGATATGGTGAACACATGCAGAGATATAAGACGATATGATGAGCTAAATGCAAAATATAACCATAAAAGTGGAGTTTTATACCAAGGCCGCAGTGACCTTGAACTTTCACAGTTTGACCTAAATATCATTGTACTCCATCCCCCTGATATAGAGAAGCATGTGTCCAATGTAGTTCCAATGGCGTGAAGCCATGCCGAGATATATAAGACAATATGTTGAGCTAAACACACAACCTAACCATAATAAGTAGTTTTATCCCAAGGTCACTGCGGCCTTGAAGTTTGACCTCCATATCATTGTGCTCCATCCCCGTGATATAAGGAAGCATGTGTCCAAATTTAATCGCAATATGGTGTAGCCGTGCCGAGATAAAAGTAAGACTTAACCGGAAAAGTAGAGTTTTATACCCACGTCATCGTGACCTTGAACTTTGACCACATGACTTCAATAATATTAGGCTCCTTATCCCTCGATTGTAGGAAGCATGTGTCTACGTTTACTCCCATTAGGGTGAAGCCATGCCAAAATATTATCTCAACCATGATTGGACGCCGGCAAACAGACAATCATACAGACAAACGGACATACAGAGAGACAGACAGCATGACAGACAGACAGACAGACAGGCAGGCAGGCAGGCAGGCAGGCAGGCAGGCAGGCAGGCAGGCAGGCAGGCAGGCAGGCAGGCAGGCAGGCAGGCAGACGGACGGACGGACGGACGGACGGACGGACGGACGGACTGACAGACAGACAGACAGACAGACAGACAGCATGACAGACAGACAGACAGACAGACAGACAGACAGACAGACAGACAGACAGACAGACAGACAGACAGACCGACCGACCGACCGACCGACCGACCGACCGACCGACCGACCGACCGACCGACCGACCGACCGACCGACCGACCGACCGACCGACCGACCGACCGACCGACCGACCGACCGACCGACCGACCGACCGACCGACCGACCGACCGACCGACCGACCGACCGACCGACCGACCGACCGACCGACCGACCGACCGACCGACCGACCGACCGACCGACCGACCGACCGACCGACCGACAGACAGACAGACAGACAGACAGACAGACAGACAGACAGACAGACAGACAGACAGACAGACAGACAGACAGACAGACAGACAGACAGACAAATGACGCAGCGAAACCCATCAACATATTGGCGAAATATATAATTTTCGCCAATAATAATGTTCAAGAGTTTGAAGTACAATTTACCAGCAGTAGATATTTACCACAGATTGGTGTGTGTGTGTGCTCCTATCAGCTGGGTGATTATCCATATAGAAGAAGAAGATTGCAGAAAGACATTCAAACTAATTTTATGAAAACACCATAATTTTGCAAAGGTCCGCTATTAAATATGTTTTACAAGTACTAAGACGATATGTATATCCTTGATATGGTAGAATTTTAAAACGAATGTAGCATTTTGTTCATTTCCATCTAATTAGCTTTGAGGACATCCACTTTCAAATGACCTGTGTTAAAAGGTCAAACATTCGTTATCCGGAATGCAGCATAATCACATGTGGAGAAAGAATTGCCAGCAATAAAAATGGAAATCAAATTCAAGAAAGTGGCACAGGATCCTTTCACATAAGGGGCAATTAGAATGAAAATGGCATCGGTATGCAGACAACTCATCTGCATATAGCACATAAGAAACATCTGTAAAATGATTTTGGCCCTTTCCAGAACCATTTGACTGAATTTTGTTGCTACTCTTCGCTGCAAAAAATTCAGTCAAATTGTTTTTACAATGACCACCCACGTTATAATTCTACTTCATTTAAAACATACATTTCTGAATGAAACATGATTTAGCTTGCTATGGAATACTATAGAAGCTGCAGATGTGAAAACGTAATCAGAATTTTGACAAGTTTTATTTAATCACTCGCCTTTATAAATAGAAGGAGAGCACTTTTAGGTTTTTTCTGACAATTATATTGTGATGTATACTGATGAGAAGAATAATGATGAAATGAATTATTTCAATGAAAATGACAATTGACAACCTCCTCATCCCATCTTGCCGCTTTCACCGCTATTTGCACAACCATGACAGACCACTACCACCCAAATAACCGTAACAAACAGTTCAACTAGCAGAAACGCCACCGCCATCACAACGGCCGGTAGCGACAGAAACAACAGTAGCCGCACCGCCAGTAGAAGTAGCAACAGCACCACCACCACCACCACCACCACCACCACCACCACCACCACCACCACCACCTCCACCACTATGACAATCACCATCACCAATATTAACACAACCATCACCCTCATCTTGCTGCTTTTGCTACTTTTATTGGCGACCATCAGCACGATTCGGCAAAGATATTGGTAAGTAACCATCACTGTATGTGTTCACCCTGTATTAAACAACTGTATGCATTTTATGAATTAGAACAAATTCGAAACACTCAACTCCTCCTACTTTCGAAAAATATTTAAATATATTATGGCACAAATATAATTTTCAATTCAATAGAGCATCCATAACAAATACATCTGGGCTAGCTATGGTTCGCACATACATTCTTTATGTATCTTTACATGCCATGTTAGCAATAGACCAAGAGAGAACACATTTTCAAATAGTGTAGTGGACGATTGGTACTCTCTTCTAGATAAACGCCTGATGGAATGTTCTCTCAATTCCTTTAAATCAGAACTTGTGAAGCATTTGAATAACCATCCTCTAAAATACGAGTTTGATTATATTTAAGCACCGCGATGTATGCCCATAAATAATGTAATGGAGCGCAGAGGAACGAGTGTTACAAAACCTTCCACTTAAAATACCTACTCAAACGAATACAACACAGGTAAGTAAGTGAATTCCACTATCATTACCAGGCGAATTCCACATTATATCTTGGTACTAAGACAATACATATTTAGGCACATAAGGAATAAATGGTGTAAAAATGCTGTACAAACCTCGATATTCCATAAAAGAGAATAAGGTAGACACAGATTATAAATAAGCCAAGTTATTTCCATTGTGTTCTGCGTATATGAGTACTATTTCACAAGCATAATCCTTATCCTGATTATTTCACCTATATAAGAATATGCGTAGATGCAAAAGAAAAGTTGACATGCAAGTTAAAAGTTGACATTTGTTGCCATATGATAATGTATTTACTGGTTAGTACCCGCAAATGTGATACACTATATATTCAAAAGAGCTGACATTCATTTAATAATTAAGGCTGGTGATTTTCCTGACAGGAGACAATCTAACTCAGACTCCTCATCACACAAATCACTAATGACCAACATACACTAGAACACGAATCTATGTCACGCCTACTCTATACTGATAGTCTACTAATAGTATAAGAGACAGAAAGGAGATACTTACAGACCTCTCTTAACTATAAACAAACCATTATCAAACCTGGCATCTAACGATCAATGCTGATAAAACTGTGATTAAAAAGAAAACAAACTTATGAACTTCAAGCAAAGCAATGCTTATTATAGGCCTGTATATCCTCCAATTGTCCAGATCGTACAGATATTTGATGGCTATAATTAATCACTCGTGTGGCAACAGCGTCTCAAAGCGCTCAAAACGCTACCTATATTAATACAAACCATTTCATTGGCAAGTTCGTTTCCAAGACATTATAATTTTCGCACTTAAATTTCCTACAAACGGCCATTCCTCATGGCCACTACAGGTGTCTTTTTGGCTGGCCAGACGATTCGGGGATTAATAGTGAAGAAAATCGAAAATTCAGCTTGACCAGTGTCTATATGTAGGCCAAGAGTGTCCTATTGTTGAAATTTTACCACTGAAATGACTGGCTCGGTTACCGAGCCAGGCTTTCCAGTGCTAAAATTTCAAAAATATGACAGTCTTGGTCTACAAATGAACTTTTGTCAGCACACATCACAGACCTTTTGACCAGTCTAACAATTAAAAGGTTAACTTAACACAAGAGGGGTTACGGTCAATGGAGACCCCACACTCCATAGAAGACATTAAACCAAGAAACAAAAAACAAACTGTAAGAAGCTTATGTATCATTTATCAAATAAACACGCCTTCTAACCCGTTCGATATTTTTCGGTATGAGCACACGTGCCATATTTAGCGGAGTACTTTCATTAGCTGTTGGGTGCGCAACCCATTTAAATCGATCAATTAAAGTATCGATTGATGTGAGCTTGACGCGTAGGGATTACTACGGGGTACTGTTTTACTACGATTTGCTTACTACGATTTG
This sequence comes from Chaetoderma sp. LZ-2023a, assembly GCA_034401795.1. Taxonomy (NCBI): domain Eukaryota; kingdom Metazoa; phylum Mollusca; class Caudofoveata; order Chaetodermatida; family Chaetodermatidae; genus Chaetoderma; species Chaetoderma sp. LZ-2023a. Next base: position 109,517,966 of record CM067359.1, read on the forward strand.
TCACTCATGAAACGTCATCGCAAAATGTCATGGTTTGACAGTTTATCAGTCGGAAGCGAAGTAATGATTGATGGCCGTGGCTATGCGATAGTCTTAGAAGAAAAGCATAGTTTACGGCTGACATCGTCAGATTGTGTGTTTGTCACTATATTTTGCTGCGCATTCAGTATCTGTTATCAAGTAGTGGTGCGTCACAGCGGCGGTATCGAGTTCACGACAATCAACGATGAGAAATCAGATAAAAGTCATATCAGCAACTATTGGGAAATATTTCAAAATTACAGTTTATATGATAAATAAAATCTCAAACTCGGTCACTTTGCATATCACTATTAGTAGTCCAGGAGCTAAAGCTAGGTCAGAATCGTGACGTAGCACACCCAGTATTCGGAAGGTCTGACACTTGCTGTGGCTTGGGGGACATGTCCCACACATTTTAAGCCCTGTTGTACAAACAAATTGTGGTAGCACTAATTAGTTATCCTGATTTCTTTGCATAGGGGTCTAGGCTTTGGCTGTATCCACAGTGCACAACGATATAAGCATGATCGTGTCATAACTCAAAGTAATATCGTATTAGATTCACCATATATGATATTTAGACGGATATCGACCTAACATATATCCAACATACATTTTGCATGCATATACCAAAGGCGAGGGTGAAATGTGAAGGTTATATTTTATGTATGTATACTAACTCCATCATAGAATCTGTATATCCAGCTGTACCAACCTTGACAAAGCACCCAGGTAATGGTGGTTGGAATGAGACAGATGGATGTGGTGGTAATCGGTGCGGAAAAACAAATTAAAATGAATACTACAAAACACATAAGCCTCGCTATGACAATGAGGCATCTTACAGGTTCCAAACAAGTTGTCACCATTCTGAATCGTATGCGTCATAGCGTTTCCTATGATGATATTGAGGTAGTTGACACTAGTATGGCGCTTGAAGTATTAGCTCAATCAACACGGTATGGAGTTGTAATACCAACAAACATTGTTCCAAACTCGTTCGTTCAAGTAGCAGCTGATTACAATGATATACTTGAAGAACCCTTAGACGGTAAACAGACAACTCACTCAACGACAATGGTGATGTTCCAACGAATGCAATTTGGACCAAGACCAGAGCGTGTCATACATGCTGAACACTCAGTCAGCAGAAGGGCTTTGACAGCACCAGGTACTGAAAACAGAATTCTTGATTGTGGGGTGTTTGGTAGAAGACCAGTTGTGACCGCGTTCAGAGACACTGTCAAGAAGGATTGGTACCAATGTGATAGCTCAATCCTGGAACAGGCATTAGTCATCGATCTTGCATAGGCCATCGTTCGAATGTGTCCAATAAAATTGTTTGCGGTAGATCTTGTACCCATGATGACCACAGAAACACAAACAGTCCCTAGTTGGAGTGGATTTAATGCACTTGTATCATGTGCTAACGCACCTTTTACACACATCGGTTACTGTCCAATGATTTCCGGATCACCAACTGAATTCAATACGGTGTATACGGTCATGAAACAAGTTCAAAGAATGATGACAACACTAGGACAGACTGACTCGGTCATTACATTCGACTTGGCCATATATACAGTGGCGATATAGAGAAGAGTTTAGTGACACTGTGATCAGACTGGGGGGGGGGGATTCCACATTGCGCTAAACTACTTAGCTGCTATTGGAAAGATGTTTGATGACTCTGGCTTAGAAGATCTCCTCATAGAGGCCAACACATATGGTAGCAGCACGGCTGCTGCTCTACTTAAAGGGAAGTCATATAATCGAGGAGTGAGGGCTCACAAATTGGTTATGGAAGCGCTGCTGCGATTACAATGGCAGTCTTTTTCCAAATGGGTTCAACAAAATGGACAACATGAAGACCACATTACTCCAACAGAATTGGAGAGTCTGAATGAGAAAATTAAGATGTGCCGAAGCAGCATTGACGACTTAGACGCACTGCAAGAAAATTTCAAAGAGGTGTGTATGTACGTGAATAAATTGCAACAGCTGTTCAAATCCTTTAAAGTTGAGTCAAGCTCGAAATCACACCTGTTCGCATTTTGGAACTCATATAATCATATGGTAGAGCTGCTGCTTGGATTCATAAGAGCTGAGAGAACTGGAGATTGGCAGGCACACCTATCTGCTACTGCTGCTATGGCGCCATATTTCTACAGCATGGACAGAACCAATTATGCAAGATGGCTGCCAATATATCTTGCGGACATGAAGATGCTTCCAAGTACACATCCCCATGTACATGAACAATTCTTGAATGGAAATCATTCCGTAAGTCGCTCAGACCATCCATTCAATCAAGTGTGGACAGATATGGTCTTAGAGCAATCGATTAATTTGTATTCCAAAAAGCGAGGTGGTATTATTGGAATAACACAAAAGCCAGGAGCTCTGGAGAGGTGGTTTATAACTAGCCACGAGAGGGCAGCCATAACAACGGTCACAAAGCAAATGTGTGGGTTACAAGATAGTCACATGTTTGGAGTACATAAGGAAATGGGGACTAATCGAATGAACAGGGATGAAACCGATGTGCAGAAGATACTTTCGATGTTCTCATCAGATATAATGACCAATCCCTTTAATATTGCGGAAAACGACGACAGCGAGTGTCTTCCGCTTGTAAACATTGCAACTGGCGTGGTATTGCCTAGTGAAATCGCCAAGAGACTTGTTTCCGCCTGTGATATTGGTAAGGAGATTATGGAAAATTTTGTTCAGGAGCGGCTGGACACTAACACGAGAAGCTTTTGGGACACGTTGCCACACTTAAAACTTAAAACATTTGCCAGCCTAGCACAGAAGAAAAAACTCAAAACAAATGATGAAAAAATTCACAATGTGAGATCTGACCGCGAACTATTTGGGCGATTAATTATTGCCGCAATGTCCAGAGATGTTGATTTAAAACTAGTGATGACGTATGAACTGTCTGCTGTTCCACTATCATTGTCACATACGGATGGGACTCTAAGAAAGAATGTGAAAAGTGTTTTGTTAAGTGAACTAGAAAAGGAAGTAAATGTTGATGGACGGCTTCCACCTGTTGACAAGACTGGTGCAACAGCTTATGTAGTAGATGGCATGGCAATTGTGCAAATGGTTAAAACTGGAGGTACGTCTACATTTGGAGAATTGGCTGATAAATACTGGCACATCTTTACAGTTCCACTGAATCAAGAAGACTGCAACAGAGTAGATATAGTTTTTGACAGATATGATAGACTGGAATCTCTCAAAGCGGAAGAGCGGCTAAAACGTGGGTCGTCAACAGCATTGGAAGTAAAGATTGCTGGAGAAAATACTCCCGTTCCAAAGCAATGGGCCAAGTACATCAGCAATCCAAGCAACAAAAGTAACCTGGTTGCATTTCTCAGCAAGCGGTGGCGTGAAACTGGTCCAAATATGCTATCTGCCGACATTGCGTCATTCTTGCTGGTGGCCTTAACGAGGAAGCAGATATGCGCTACACGCTTCAAAAGACCACATGCGTGTTGTTATACAGTCTCCTGATACAGACGTGGCAGTACTTAGTATATATACGTATCGTTCGCTTCACTGTTCTGAACTATGGTTCCGTACGGGCACAAAGGACAAATTGCGATACATACCAATACATACAGTTGCTCAAGTACTGGGCCCAGCTATATGTCTGTCTTTGCCTGGGTTTCATTCTCTTACAGGTTGTGATAGCACTAGTGCATTATTTGGAGTCGCTAAGAGAAAAGGATTCAATCTCTTAAAGTCATCTGAATGTCATCAGCTTAGCTTAGCCCAACTCGGCGAACATGTTGACTTATCACCGAATACTGCAATTCTATGTTAGAAATTTGTCTGTGAGTTGTATACCACCAGGGATGTGGGAAAGACAGCTGATGAAACCCATTATTGGCTCTTTTGTCAAAAGAGACAAAGAAATGAAAATCTTCCACCTACATCGAATACTCTAAAGCATCACACCGAAAGGGCCAATTTTCAAGCTCTTGTTTGGAGACATTCATTGCAAGATGTTCAGAATCTTCCGTCTCCAAATGGACATGGCTGGAGTATAGTGGATGGTCTACTCAAGCCTGTTCTAATGTCAAAGGATCTTGGTCCATTTGGATTAATTGAACTCACATCATGTAGATGTCAAAAGTCTGCCTGCAAAAGAACAGATCTCTGTCAATGAAAGGCTAACAATCTACTCTGCACTGAAGCATGCCTTTGTATGGGAGGTGAAATGTGTGACAATGTTCAGCATACAATTGTCGAAGATGACTCTGACACGGATGAGTAACATTCTCTCATTTTCTCACGTGATAAATATGTCCTGCCAGCTTGTGTAGACATGCACTGCATGTCAGTTAAAAGTTTAATTATGAAAAATGTAGAAAACATGGGCATTGTTGTAGCTAAGGTATTGCTAGTCACAAGAAGACCTAAGTGCCCCAATATGTACAAAACAACATACGGGTGTCTTAAACGAGGTTGATTACGTATAAATCTGCGATATACGATCACTCCTTTCCATTTTGGTTAAGATTGTATTGATATAACATGCGCTTAAGTTTGTGAAAAATTTACCATTGTGAAAATTGTTTGAGAGCTACATTCAACACCTATTGTAAATGGGCTTCTCACGGGTTAGTGATACCACAATTTTCTTGTACAACACGGCTCAGAATATACCCAAGACATTGGTCTAGCATAATATAGAGACAAACCTTCTGAATACTGGTTGTGCTACGAAACCATTCTTCTAGACCCCTTTTGAAAATTGGCTCCCGGACTATTTGTAGGCTAAGAGTGTCCTATTTTTGAAGATTTTCCACTGGAATGAGTGTCTCTGTTACCGAGCCAGTCATTCCAGTGATAAATTAAAAAATAGGATGCTCGTGGCCTACATATGGATACTGGTTAGGCGGAATTTCCGATTTTCCGCCAAAAAAACGGCACCTGTGGTGGTCATGAGGAATATCCGTTTGTAGGAAATTCAAGTGCGAATATTTCAATTTTCTTTGAAACTATCTTGACCATTAAATGGTTAATTAATATGGGTAGCATTTTGGCCGCGTTGAGGCGCTGTGGACGCATGAGAGGTTAACAAAACCATTAAGCTAATTTAACACTAAAGACGGCCATAACGACTTCTACAGTCGTCTTGTGAAATGTGTATTTGCAGGGCAAGAGGCGACAGTAAAATATGTTTCACAATGTATCACTGGAATGCACAAGGCAACATTGGCACCAGGCTAATCGACCTTTCCAGTTTTTTCTAAGACCCGCCCACATCTAGCTAGTCTTCACCCCACTTCTTCGTGTTGGGATCGGTCGATCCCAGAACGCCTGACTATCAATTTCCTGAAAATTATACAGGTAAGCTATTGAATATTTTGCAACTAATTTGACTGGGTGCTGTTGCTGCCTATGATAGCAACAGAGCCCAGTCAAATTAGTTACAAAATATTCAACATAATGTTTATTAAACAGTAAAGACATACCATCCGTACAACATTGGATAGTCTGTCTTCAATTATTCATTTGTGACGTACTTATCTACATCATTCATGAAGTCATTGCTTATGGCGTCATTCTATACGTCACATACTTGATGATGACGTCATATGATGGATAGATATAAACTGAAATTGTCCAATAGTTTCAACATTTCAATGTTCAGCGTCCTCGGGATATTGTGATTTCAGTACCGACAACGTTAACCATTTCAACCTGAAAGTCGGGATGTCGAAAACCTAATTACCATTTACTAAATATTTTGTTGAAAATTTTGAAACTAATTTGACTGGAAATTGTTGATGCCAATCATGGCAGTTTCCTGTCAAATTAATGTAGAGATAGTCAACAGCTTTCCTGTATAAGGCATGTGAAAATGTGTTTCTATGGATATAGGCGTCAACGGGTTTATGAAACGACTCTCTATGAGGCTTCTCCGGCAGCAATCTAAATGTAGCCATTATTTATCCAGGAATGATATAACGACTTTGACAATATCACAAGAACTAGTACAAAGAAAACAGTTAAGTTGTTGACGATTTTGAAACTAATTTCACTGCAGGCTGTTGCTGTCCATGTTCAAACGGACTGTTTATTAAATTAAAACTTAATGGAACAAGCGCAATCAGAGATTGCATACACGCGCCCTCCAATTTTCGTCACATTTTCTGAGTCTTTCAAGATGTTTTCGGATGTTCTGTATTTCATCAGATCACGTCCAAAAATGTGCAATCACAGTATATGTTGACCCTTTCTTCTATTAAGATTTGAGCAAAATCGGACAAGAAGTTACCGGTATATCGATAGATCAAGATTTTGGCCTAGTCGGGATACGGGTTCTTTAAGCAGATCACAGCCAACCTCTGTACATCCTTTTGCAGAGTAACTTCCTCCTTTATTTTAAATTAATATTCGAATTAAAGTGGATCAGTAGTTTTATTAGATACAGAGAGACAGATAGTTGGGTGACAGATCAGTTCCCTCCATTTACCGCAGTAGATGCCATTTTGTAAGCGCTGGCTGGTACTTCGGAAAGGAAGGTGTCAGAAACGACCACCATTCTAACTAACTACAATCAGTGGCCCCACAAGCCAAGCGGTCGCTCCATCAGGGTTGACTTCAAGCGAAACATTGCTAGTTAATAAGCCTCTCTGATACGATATTCAGCTATATGAGGAAATTGCTCACCGAAACAGGAAACTTCATCAAGAGTAGATCGGAGATATAGTCAACTTTATTGGTACTAAAAGAATGTTTGAATAATTAACTGTATTACGTTATGACCGTGATAGAAAGCCGGGTCTCGAGATATTGTGATAGTGCCTGCCTGCCTGCCTGCCTGCCTGCCTGCCCGCATTGTCTGTCTGCGCGATGCTTGCATACATGAGTGCATCTGTATGTATGCGTTCTTTGAAGCGTATGCGTGTGCGTGTGGGTGCGTACGCGCATTCATGCGCGTGCGTGCGTGCGTGCGTGTGCGCGTGCGTGCGTGCGTCTGCGCCTGCGTGTGCGTGCGTGCGTGCCTGCGTGTGTGTAAGGGTGCTTGTGTGTGCGTGCATATGTGACGTGTGATATGTGGTGTGAAGCAGATGATGTTTGGTGAGCCACGTTTGATGTATTATGTAATATATTTGGCCAGTGTGTATCGTGTAGTGAGCAATATGTAACATGTGGCGTGAAGAACGTGGCAAGGCGCATATCAGACACTGCAGGCTACAATCACACGCCTGGTTCCATGTACCATCGTGGTCTCGTACATGGAGGCAGGCGTGTGGTTGTAGCACGCTGTGGCTCTACCATCACGTGCTACATATTATGAACTACACCACACACTACATGTTAAACACGCTGTGCATCACACGCCACCAATGGGTCACAAACATCCACGCACACACGCACGAACGTACGCGCGCATTACACAACCATTACAATCATCACCGGCACCACTTTCTATGTAAAACATATAGCACTTCACAAACCGTAGTACATCACACATCACATGTTGAGCTGGTTTCTGCTTCACGCCGAGTACAACAGAAAGTCTGCTAAAATCAATAAATCATGAAAGGTGAAATTCCTATAATGCCGGAAAAGAATATTAATGGATAAAATGTTCAATAAACATGTAATTATCACCAGATAATGACATAAACAGGGGCACGTGTTCGAATTTAGAAAATAAATCGTACTCGTATGGGAGCGATCAAAAGCAAGAGAGTAGTAGGCCTATACTCCCGTGGCGGGGCACAGACCTGTATCAAATAGTCCAATAACATTTAATGACATTGGAGAGCTTCCAATGAACGCGTAGTTGCATAAACGCGAGGCTTGCTACGGATGAGAGTTTAACTTTAACAGAGGGATCTCATTCCTAGCTATGCCCCGTTCATTTCTAGCTAAGCCCACCACACGCGTCGCCTGTGTTGGTATCGATCGAACCGTTAATTTCCAAAATCCCACTATCAAGGTAAGGTGTTGAATATTTTGAAACTAATTTAACGGCCTATCATCAGCAGCGGCCTGTCAAAATAGTTTCAAAATATTCAACAGAATATTTATTAGATACTTAATATGTCAAAGACACACAATTCGTATACTTGACGGACATTTCCAGCATCATGACATGGTATTCTCTGTCAATTGTGATTGTGGCGTTAGCCTATGTGTGACGTACTTGATTATGACGTCATATACTTGAATGACAGATTGGTCATTCATATTATGGGTGGCTGGTAAAACTTTCAATTTGTGGTAAAATGGTTTGAGGTCTTTGAGGTGACAGGTCTCTTAGTGTATACCGGTAAATTACTTTCATTTGATAATGACTCTGACTCTGAAATGCAAGAAGGTAGACTCGTCAAATCTGTAGCAGGAATTCTTATAGTGTTTGGCTAGAACCCATATTTAGATGCAGGTCAAAAGCTCAAATGTCGATATTACTAGGTCACGGAGTGCACCATCAATTGTTGATGTAGAAACACTGTTGAATATTTAATATGCACTAGATATCTAAGACGTAAAGGCAACCTAACTCATATTAAAATATTCAACATGATTTCTGCCATTGATAATGGTAAATAAATTATTCACCAATCTGTGCAGTCCACGCATGCGTGACTTTCGCCAATTGATGTTATTGATGTGGTAGGAGAGCGAATCTCTTACATTTTTCATAAATAATGTTTTGACTCTTCAATAAATACAAGGCTTTTTCTTTGCTAAATTCCTTTCGACTAAGTGTTATTTATGGTTGATGATACAGATGTGGATATTGCACACCATCAGTTCAATATGCTCAATGAAACGTTAATAAAACGTTGATACATCATCGAATCAACATTTCTTATTTAACAATTCATGAATCCACTTTTATCTATGCCCAGCCCATTTCTAACGCTTTGCACGTGTTGGGATCGAACGCTGTATTCACAGAATCCCAATATCAAGATAATTGTAGAGGTAAGTTGTTGAATACTTTGAAACTAAGTTGACTGGGTGCTGTTGCTGCATATGGCAGGATATTTATTAAATGGTAAAACCATCTAAGACATAAAGTTCGTACACTTGACGGACTATTCCAGCTTCATAACAGAGTACTTCTGTCAATTTTGATTGTGACCTCAGCCTACATGTTAGGTAATTGATTATGATGTAAGATATGCCTATGGCAGATTGGTTCCTCCATACTCTGATCGTATGCCATTGTACAGTAGCTTATTTAATTAGTTGAGCTCTAATGAGTTATCTTATGCAATAGTTATTGTCCTTGGATAAAATTGTATTTTAGTGACTAGCTGTGATACAGCAATTAATCAATTCTGATATTAACGAACATGTTATCCATGCAGCTTGTCTCGTTGGCAAGCACAGGAAGAATTAACCTCTCACGTCAAATCAAGGATTTCTACAAAATTTGGTACATCAATAAGATCATCACAAGGAGATAGTTAAAAGTCAATGCTCTTCACATGTTGCCTGACTACAGCTCTATCATCTGCTTGAGAACATACATCAAGACCAAACAGTCCGATACCAAAGGTAGACATGCCCTTAAAGATGGCGTATGCAGGTGATGTTGATTTCATCGAGAGGTAATAGAGCCCATTTGATGATCTACTTTCAATAGATGCAAAATAACTCATAGCCTCAGAGCAGTTTATATTTGAAACCAAATCCAGTCCACACATACATACCTGTCTGGCACAAAGGAGAGTCGTGAAAGTTCTTTACATCTGTGGAAGTAGAGGGCGATCAATTTTCTGTGCAACAGGAACATTGTTTCCCCTTCCTTCTGGAAGGTGTGTATTCTAGGCGTTGACATGCCCATGCGTGTCACGATGCACATATGCGATGAAATACCTGTCTCAATAAAGCTAGACAACTGCAACGGGCAGCCCCGAAAGCAATGTTGTACATACATGAGGTTTATCTCCCAAAGACCTGTGAGCCATCATGAACCACTGCTGACCACACAGCTTAATCTCAAACTTAGCGCTGAGCAAACTGTCCAATATGAGACCCCTGTCCAAGTTTAGCGCAACCCCGATGGTCAATAGATGAGTGCCAACATGTATAAGGTACGCACAGACCGGCATAACACCTAAACAAAAAAGATCTTAAATAAGCTTATGATTGTTGCAAAGTACAAAACACAGTTTTGAAGAAAACGGTTTGCACCTGAAAGAGGTTTCCAGTCCTTATAGCCGCATACAACTGTAACTCATCGTCGTCGTCGTCGTAGTCGTCGTCGTCGTCGTCGCCGCCGCCGCCGTCGTCGTCGCCGTCGTCATACATACCAAAACTTAAAACAGCATGACGTCATTCAGTTCTAAAATCTTGTAACGACTGGCCATATGTATCGGTCTACTATTTTCTGTTTCGCCATCAATTATCAGCGTTCCCACTTGTACCAAATGTGTGGGATAGAAAATCCAACTCCATTCATAGTTAGAACAAGACTACAAACTTGGAAAAGGAGAAATAAATCACCGGCACATGATAGACGCTAGCAAAAATTATAAAAATACAAGTACACATATTGATGCAAGGCATCAATGGTAAATAGCGTGCCCGGAGGCTATAATAATTCTGAGAATAAACTCAACTGTTTTCATGAAAAAATGAAGTTATATAAAGGCATACAATAAACACAAAAGAAGGAATATTTCTTGCAAAAAGATATGGGCAGTATTAGCTATGGGCTAGGAAAAGCAGCTTATATTTTTGGTCAGTCCAACAATTTTTCCATCCATCCTTTTTCTCCAGGCCAAACTCCCTAACAGAGAGAGGAACAGACACAATTAATAGCAGCCAGTGATGAGAAAATTGCACTACTGCATCAACAGAGTGTAACAGATCAAATTGGGGTCATTAGGTATCAACAACTTGTAAAGATAAAGAAATCAACAGAGCTGGCAACCCATTCAGTAGAAAATCAGCGCAAGAAGCAGTACAGACCATGACACCCATTCAAACATATTAAAGAAACCCTGTAAAGAATATTTTAAACCTAAATCTTGATACCTTCTTAAACAGACGTGAAGAGCTTATTACCCGGAAATATATTGGTGAAATATGCACTGCAATGCTAGTGAAATGCACAAAGCAAGTATATTTTTGATGCAATACAGGACCCCGATCTGTACCGACAGATAACTTTTTCAACAAAGTTAAGTGGCCAGGATAGAACCAATACCGTGAGCCTAGTTTTCTCCAACGAAAATGATATAGTAGAAAACATTCTGACCGAAGACCCAGTGGGAAACATCGTGATCTGTTTCATTTAGCTATCATATCTATGTCACCTATTAAACGATATCTTTACTGGAAACAGTGACAAACTATTAAATCAAATATTTTTGCTAGACAAAAGGCCAAAATTTGCCTCAACCGTTGTAATGATGACGATCTTGTTGACCATATCTGCAAATGTTATGTTATTAGCCTGATAAGTCAGGTTCTACCAGTACACACGGCTAATAATATGGGATACATAGAAATATTTCCACATTACTATAATAAATATTTGGTGGTAGAATTATTACAATATTTCGCACAGCTCGAGAACATAGTGAGTTCTACATGGCCTTATGTTCGAAAACTGGCTACAAGGCATGTAGAGATTTCTGGTACCGAATATAATACATTATTGGAATTTGACAATGGTGTGCCACTACTAAATTGCATATGACCAAATTACTGTATAGTAAACATTTTTTAAACCTTTGATACTTTATTAGCGTATTCATATACGTATCTAACCCTATGGGTGACCTGCTCGTGTCGAACCTATTGCAAACAGTGTGGTACAGAAAATCGTTGATCTGACAGAATTTGCGCCAATTTTCGGTATTGAATTGTGTACTATGAAATTACGTTCCTGTAGAATTTTTTTAAATTCGGAATACAACTAGCATATTTCCTATAAGTATTTGTGGGTGAAATTCTGGGGGTGAACGTATTGCAATGAAAACCATGAATTATCCTAAGTTTGAGCTTATTTACGTTACGAAATTTTTTACGTCGTAAGCTTATGCCTATACCTATCTAAACGTATGGGTGATATTCTGGGCCGAACCCATAATGAGCGATATGTCAGGACATATCGACACCTATCTGAATGTGGTGAATGTGAACCAACCATATTACAATGGGGCCATATGGCGAATATGTAACAACATATTACCAAATTACTTGATGGTAGAATCGTGCAAAAGCACAGCTATATGTAAAAAGATTGATTACAAACTGAGATTCTAATACTGAATATCGTAAATTGTTGGCATTTGACAACTGTCCGTGACTACTAAATTGAATATTACGAAATTAATACGTGGTAGAAATCTCAAGATTCATTGGCATATTCATATCCCTATCTAACCATATGGGTGAAATTATGTAGCCACACATATTGTTATTGAAAACCACAGATCTGCCAACATTGGAACAAATGTATGCGATGAAATTGCATGCTACGAAATTACTTCACGTTCTAATTCTATTAAATTCCCAATGTAACTAGCATATTCAAACTCCTAACGTCTATGTGAGCGAAGTTCTGGAACCGACCATATTACGGAAAGTAGGGCACCGAAAACCACGAATACACCATCATTTAAGCTAACTTTTGCATATTAAAATTACTTCATCTAGCATTTGTTACATTCGGAATATAACTAGCCTATTAAAGCTCAAGTCTATGTGAGGTATATTATGGGGCTGAACATACTACAGACAATAGGGCACTGAAAACTGTGGTGGTTTATTAATACAATGAACCTTTCCAGTTTAGCCCATCTCTAGCTAAACTCCACCCATACAACTCTCGAGTTGGGATCGATGGATTTCTGAACTACTAGACGATACATTTCACGAAAACTATACAGGTAAGCCGTGGAATGTGTTGATACTAAATTGACTGGCTCCTGTTGCTGTCTATGGCAGAAACAGCGGCCAGTCAAATTATTTTCAAAATATTCAACAGCATTTTTATTAAATAACAAAAACATACAATTCGTACAACGTGTCAGATTATTAAGCATTTAAGATGAACTAAATCGAGTCAGTCATGACGTCATTATTATGACGTTATCCTATGCGTCACTTAATTAATTACGATGTCATATGACGTAATATGATGGATAGACAACCTGAAAAGGCCCATTAGCAAGTGGTATTAATTACCCTCACTCCGTCAGAGGATGAGTGTATTGTATTCTGGTCTATGTGCGTTCGGGATGGCAAGGGTCTACAATCTATGATTGGCCTTGTTAAAATGTGACCTATAAATACGGGTGATCTCTTAATACAACTGGTCCATATTGTGTGGGCCACGCATTACAACGTGGTATTAGCCATGTAATGCTCAATTTGGTCATGCCAATTTCAATAGAGTTATCCATTTCTAGGTATGACACACCTACTTCTAGCTAAGCTCCTCCCCTTTTTTGCGTGTTGGACTCGATGTCTATATATACGCTGAATAATGAATTCCCAGACTTCCAATTTCAAGGTAACTATACAGGTAAGCTGATGACTATTTTGAAACTAATTTGACTGGGTGCTTTTAAAGGTTAAACAGTAAAGACATACAATTCGTACACTTGCCGGACTATTCAATGTTCATGACTGAGCGCGATATGCCATTCATTTACACATTTTGGATTGTGCCGTCAGCATGTATATGAAGTAATTGATTATGACGTCATATCCTTCAGTTACAGACCGAACCCAGCCATTATCATAGAACATGACTGTTGAATAAATAGCAAAGACATACAATTCGAACAGCGTCTAGTCAAATTAGTTTCAAAATATTCAACAGCGTGTTGATTAAATAGTATAGACGTGCAATTCGCATACTTGACTGGCTATTCAAGGTTCCTGGTGGAGCTAGATACGTCATTCAGTACACATTTTGATTGTGACGTCAAGCTACATCTGACCTAAATAAGTATGACGTCATATACAGAAAAATCGATTATCATAGAAAATGTCCTATGTCTACTTGCCGTCCAAGAGGCCATTGTGGTTTTTCTTTTGCAATTTACTACTGGAATTATAGGATCGGTTATCCAACCAGTCATTCCAGTGGTAAACTTTCAAAACAAGTTCTCAGGTGAGTAGCGAATGCAAATGGACATTTCTCACGATCACCGCAAGAAGCCATTTGTGGTCAGTTTGATAGAGTGCTAAAGTGGACATATAAGTTCCGTTGGCTGTTTATTAAAATAATTAAGCGGTCATCGCCGCGCAGACTCTATTACAGTTGGACCAGAACAAATAAGATAACTCGCCACGAATCACGTACATGAAGATAATAATTATGAGATATCCAGCAATCTAAAAATAGAGCCGTGTCTTCGCGCCGAGAATTATTAGATCTCGTATCGATGGAGATCTCGCGAGACACAGCCCCACAATCCCCTGCGCGAAATGTCCGCGCCTATAGGCAATTATAGCCAGCAACAAATAGAAGCGTGCCCGCTGGAGCGAGCACGCAATACATACTCAGAGATTCGTCCATTGAACTTGAATGTATGTTGACATCTTTTGAAACTAATGTATCTGAGAGATGTTACTGTTTAGGATATCCGCTGGATGCTGTCAAATTAAACGGTGAATATCCACCAGGCTATGCGTATGCTGTTGTTAATATTGAGTTTCTTGGAGATCAGTGATGAACGTGTTAAAAACTCTTGTGCCGGCTTAACAGTTTACTTGTCATGTCGGGTAAAATGGACATTGCAGTGTTCTTGCCCCATCTCCATTTGCAGGCCAAGTGAAGAATATTACCGAAACAATCATTATAGTGGTAACTGTTCAAACATACTCTTCTCTTGCCCTCTAAATCGACACTGGGCAAGCAAAAAAACTAGTTTTTCTTGACAATTACCATTTGCTGGTCAAGCCCGCAGAAAACGGCACCTGCAGTGCTATTGATAAATGTCTATTTGCAGAAGAACAGAAAGATATCTTTTTACATTGCAGTACTAAATTTGCAAATATCGTCTCTAGGGTTGCAGAAATGATAATTTTCATGAGAAATCCTGAGCATTATAGGGTTAATTGATATGAATAACATTTTGAGAGCATCGTGCTGCTCTTGACACACACGTGATTAGTCTGGGTTTCAGAAACGTGTGCAGTAAATCAATAATGGAACTTCTGAGAAAAGCAACGACCTGGAATAGTAAAACAATAATCTACGTACGCCATTTATTGCCAAAACAAACACATTGGGCAGGAGCGTATATTACACCTCCGGCGAAATCCTACTAATGATAATCATGTAGATCCATGAAAAGTACCTGGTCAGTACATTCATGTTAACTGCTTCAAATACTCCAATAAATGTAACGACATTGGAGAGGTTCCAATGAACAAGCAGTTTCGGAATGTATGTAAATGTTACGGACGAGAGGTAACATTAATTAATAGATGATTTGATAACTGTCATTGGCTAAGCAGAAGAATGCGTCAGACAGCATTATTAATGACAAGCATCTACAGTGGTAAAACTAATATGAAATAACCTCATCACTTGCAGTGGCCTAACAGAGGAAGACGGTTAGAATTTTGATGAAAATCAACAAAGCAGCGATATGACAAAATGTTTCTTCAGAAAGGCGGAAGGATCTCCAAATAATTATGACATTGATGGCACAAATGACCATGCGTGCGTGCGAACTAGTCTGCATGAGAGTGAGCGTGTGGGCATGCACGTATGTGTGTGTGTGCGTGCGTGCATGCGTATTTACGTGCGCGTGTGCGTGCGTGTGGGCGTGGCATGCGTGCTTGTGCCCAGAGTTGTATCACAGTCAAAAGCACCTTATTTAACTGGGTTCATATTTTAACAAATTAAACATTGTTACTCTCTGAAGATTGCCAGACTGTCACAGTCAGTATCTATGAATATCTTGGAATGCACAAATTCAAACACACGCTTAGTTCGTTTTGTTAGTGATCGGAATATTACATTGGAAATATCCACAAAGAACAAAACATAAGAAATTACTTAGGCTGAAGGGCGATGGGCAATCTCTGAAATTACAAATCATAGCTCATCTTTGGTATTCAAGGCTAAATGTGAGACAGAATATATATGAAATGGGTAAGCATTTAATTTTGTCTTACAACGGGCAGCATGCAGGGTGTTTTTGGCTTTAGTGTTAATCAGACAGCAATTCTTGCAGATAAACAAGAAGTAACGTCGCCACAGAGCATGGCATGATTTAGGGGGCAATTATGTTACAATTTACAGCTAAGTCGACATATTCTCTGGAGATATTAGAAATGCATGAACACATCGCTCCAATAATGACAGTTGTGGAAGTTGATGCAATCTCCGAGAGATAATCGCATGTTTACGCTCAGGTCACATGCCCAAGTTCCATATGTTCTCAAATGTTCTCTTCGGTAAACACTTTCTTAATTTTATTCGCACGGATTTCACAATAACTTAGTTATTTCCTATTACACGACCCTGTATTTTATCCCCTATCAGGTGAAGTAGTTACAGGGATAACACGCCCTTTTGGGATTGTACTTTATTCGATAATCACTTCTGAAATTTATCGGTGCATGTTTTAAATGAGGTTTACTCTAAAAAGAGTCACTTGCCATAATTGAATAAGTCACAGAACAGCAAGAATGGCATAATAACTATTTGTAAATATAGGCACTTCTACCCTATTGTTGTGATATGTTTAGGTCTGTCAGGAATGATACATTCTGGCAAATAAATGAATGGAAGGAGTGAGTTGTATTAATCACTTGTGAATTGAAAGCTGCGAATTTCTGCTTTTAGTTGCGCCTAGTAACTATTATAAATATGTCTGTTAGTCTGTCTGTCTTTCTGCACATTAGTCTGGCTAGCAAACTGTATGTCTGTGAAAGTCTGTCAAATGTGTTTATATTTCTGAAAAATATATCTAAGTCGCAAATATATGGTGGTGCTCAGTTAGTGAATATCAAACAATGTACATCCAAAACCTTGAATACGGGATACGATTTATTTTGACTAAGGAAAGAACGATAGTGAAATACTGAAATTATAAATTAGATTCTAAAAAGAATAGGTTAGCTAAACGTGTTTACACTGTCTTATATATTTTGACTAAGGAAAGAAGGATAGTGAAATATTGAAATTATAAATTAGATTCTCAAAAGAATAAGTTAGATAAACGTATCTACACTGTCTTATATAAGGATTTGACTAGCATTACTCACTAAAATGTCTGACTGGTTGAGCTACATGACATGATTAGTTGAGGTGTTTAAATGACATCGGGACGGAACAATGTAGAAATATGAATAAATAATACGTTGCAATATAGGCACAGTGTTGCATTATTTACTTGGACGACTAAGTGTCTTTTAGAAACATATGGTAAAACTAGGCTGAACAGATATCTTTTTCAAACATTAATCATCTTACAGCTGAGATTTAGCAGATGACATGTTCCAAGCGTTATATCTCTGGACCTACTAAATATTTTGAAAGCATTTGAGTGAAAGCTGTTGGTATCAATATAGTCAGCAAGAGTTTTTACTCATTGAAATTATTGCCGGGTAGACACTTGCAGATACTAGGCTCAGACCGTCATAATAGAAGCAGTGTCTTGAGACGGAATTAATACTATTATTTAATGGAATAAGTGAATTCTGCAAGGTATAAATCTACATTACGGTGAACACTATAACAAAAACTAAACGTCGACGTACTTCAGTTTTCTTAACTGGGAGGATACTGAGGCTTTTTCAGAACACGTCTGTGTCCCCTCGTGCTCATAGGCTTGACAATATATCCTTATTTAATCATGTGCCAAGTGTTCACGTCATACTACAGTCTGAAACCAATATTATAATCATTTCTTTGGTCCACATCATTTTGATATAGTTTCTTAATTCACTGTTTCATCCACCATATGAATCAACTTTTTCGTGGTGAGAGACAAAGTTCCTGAACTCCATGGCATTTTGTGGATACACACCCCACCCCACCCCTGCTAAGCCAACGTTGGCTATTATGTAGCTTCAGTTGTTGTTGAAGACGAATGGTAAGAAGATAACAAACAGTGGCAGCTCATACTGGAATAGTAATTTGGTGTAGATCATTATTCTTACTGTTTGTTAATGTCTTGAATGTGCTAGAGCATGTTACTATGAAACGTGCATTACTGAAATATTGGGAGTTGTAGTACTAATTACCAAAAACATCTTCAGCATAGAGGTTTTATTTGAGTATATTTTCGATGTGGCTGTGGGTAATGCTTATAACTAGTATTGGTTTTAATTCTATTTTAATGGATGGCACCATGATAGTATTTTAGTTTGAGCTCCTGTAAGTTTCAGCTATGCTGTTTGGAAGAGTTGATACTGGGGTACAAGGCACTTTTTTGAAAATGGAACATTATCTATTATGCAGTTTGTATAATATACAAGTCTCTTTCAGGCATAGATCATAACGATATAAACTAAGTGCAAAAGTCCCATGATTTCTGGAAACTCAGCGGGCATGCATCAGAAGGTAACAATTGGAAGTATCCTTTGCTTAGATCACAAAGAAAAATATTAATTCATGCTATCGATCATGAAAATAATCACTGCAAAGAGCATAGCATTATGGGGGTCAGATCTGTCACTCAAGGACCTGATCTCATAATCAGATACCACACATGTTGACTGATGCCCCAGTCAAAATGATGTAGCTATTTCAGCAAACCCGAAATGTCCGTCACAACAGCGTAGGAATTGTATGCATTTGTGAAATTACAATTTTATAAAATTATGTTGATATATTATACATAACTAATTCAATTAGTTTCAAAAGACACAACAGCTTTCTTGTATAGTTGAAATTTACATTATAGGATTTAATGTTTTAAAGTTTCAACTGACTTCCAGCACGTGTAAAATGTGGGCGGAATTTTCTTTCATAAGTACTGGATACACTGCAGATAGTAATGTTTGATGATAGCTAAATGTGACAAAACAACACATTATATGAGTGACATATTCACTCTGCTTCAAGGGATATACATCTCAAGGGTTGGGAAAATACTTTGATTAAATCGTGTTGCAGCATATAACTACATCAACTTGCACTCAGATTCGACACAGCTGACATGAATTTATAAGCCAATAATTCCATGGATGTCAACTGCTTGAATGTAATCTCATTTCAAGATCGGCCCACAATACAAGTGCGTATCCATTAAATTGACTAGTATGATACACCACCCACAATCACATATCCGCGATCTCGCCCCATACCTAGAAAAAACGAATTTGATGTCGTAGGAAAAGGGCATTTAAGCATTTATCTTAATTGTACTGCGCTATTTCCCGTCGCGGAGATGCAATGTTTACCCAGATAATCTGTAATCTTGTCAAAATGTCATTTCACAAAAAACAGGATACTGAATGCATTTATACGGATTACTTGTGCAGATTTGCCACCACAAATGACCTCCTATCTTATTATATGAGTGGCTATTACACGTTCCAGAACACGATACAAAATTGTGACAATTCTCTTAATGTCAACACACCTTGTTTGTCCTAGTGTCATTGGCAAGTATCAATTGCCCCAAACTAGAAGGCAGCTATTTTCATTGCCTCTTCAAATCTGTTTTACTAAATTGGTCAATGAAATTACAAGGAGACAATGCAATAACATCCCGCGCAAAAGAGTTGTCATGAAGAAATGGAAGCTAAATGTAAATCTCTCTTAAGTGATTGTATTATTACACACCTGCCAGCAGCTACAACAGAGAGTTGGCCTCTTAATACAGGGGACATAATCTATGATATGCATTTGGAGGAAAGACAAAGCCTTCAGACTATTTCCTCTACAAGCACCTTTGGCGGAGCTAACGTCATCAAGGATTACGGAATGACAACACACATACAGGCAACAGCATGCCCATGTCTACATTTCTTCAAGTAAACAACGGCTGTGCTCTACCCACTCGAGTACAACGTTTTGAGTTTGCTGTCACAACATGGAATGATCGACATCCAGCCATATCATTAAGAAGAGCATCTGCGATCGTTATAGCAGCAATATCACAGCCGTTCGGGAACAATTGATTACCAATGAGTTAGCATGAAAAGATGAGGAATTTCGAATCAATCTCCATGCCACACCCTGCCACCCATTCTGATCATTTTATTTCCATGTATGCTCTCCTCGTCTTTATTCAGTAAATAACGAGACGAGAAGACGACACATTCACATTCTCTGCAAGTACCTTAGGAGAAACTGACGTCATCCATGATTGCGAAGTAACAGCCTGGTCATGTCTACATTTTATTCAGCTAAACAAAGCCTTTGCTTGGCACCCTCGAATACCGCAACTTGCTCTTGAGTTTCAATCATAACATTACGCGTCCGAGATCAAGCCAGTTCTTTAAAAAAGAACCCTGGTGGGGGGGGGGGGGCGGGGTGGGAGCCTGCGATTATAATAACAATGACGAACTATATCTGGTGAGATTCCTACTACCAAATATAAACCTAACTGTTCGCATCAAATCAACGATTTCTGCACAATTTGACATACCCATAGAATCACCGTAAGGAGATTATTTCTCCCAAGTTGTTTAACTGTTACCTTGCTGCACGGCTAACTCCTGTTCGAGAATGTTTGTCAAGACTAAACCCTCCTATCTCAGTGTAGTTTTGCTGTCTGACAACTATGTTATGTAGTCTTAATGTGCACGTTTGGCGATTATTTGGATGTAGGTTACAGTCTGGCAACTATATGTTTGCAGACTAGTTTTGTGTCCATTTCTCTATATAGCGTGTGCAGTCCTCTGCAATGATCTGGATTATCCTCTGATAAATGGCATTTGGGACTGCTATATGTCATTTCTCACAAAATTGGTTGCAATCTAAAAATAGAGGCATATCATTTTGCCGACAATATGCCTTTGACAATATGTCTTTAACTTAATAACTGACCATCTTGTTATGTCATCACAACTACGAGACTGCTATACAGACTCCACTTCGCAAGCCAGACAGACCAGGGTTGTAACCACGCCAATGCTGATCGTGATGCTTTTGGGATCATTCTACCCACTGTATCACTAGCTTGATATAGACATTAAAATCGATCTGATCCATCCAGATGTGTCATGTGATATCAACAAATTCTCATTCTCATTTTGTGCGCGTACATTTTGAATTTTAAGTGGAATTAAGAGGAGCAATTTTTCTGTTAGCTCGTCTTCATTCTGCACACTATTGGCATTGACTCATCTGGTGTTATGTGAGATAACATTGCCTGGTATGAATAGAGCAGTTCTCGTGTCCTTGCACGATTAGATTCTCTTTCGGGAAAATACTACACCATGGCCACACATGAGATACATTTAACTATCTCATATCAAAGCAGATCTCATGAGACACGAATGATTTAGTTACTGCACAGAAACCAAAGAAGTTTCTGCCCGGGCCGAGATAATACTCAAAGTAATGATTACACATCAATCTAGATGTGGGAGTTTATGTTTATAATGCAGTGCATTATATGGACCAGATAAAATGATCATAATACACACATGGTCACATAACCTATGTCTCTTGTCAGATGAAAGGCGGGATTTGATCTGCCACTCAAGTATCTGACGTCATGTTCAAATGCTTCACTTGTTAGCTGTTGTCACAATCATAATGATGAAGCTTCGTCAAGAAGATCGGAAAATTATCAGGAAGATGTACGAATTGTAGGAATTTACATTTTAGTAACAATTATGCAGCAGCAACTCCAGTCAAAATAGATTGATTATTTTCAACAAATTTAGTTGTATACTTACCATGAAGTTTAGATTCTGGAACTTCAGGTTTCAAAGTTTCAAATCGGTTAGAAAATGTGTAAAAGTTGGTGTGGCTTAGTTTGAAATGGGCGTGGTATATTTAGAAATGGATGCCCTCAATTTTTTTTTCTGGAGGGAAAGATTATGGTTAGCTAAGGTGTGTGGTCTTATTACCACTCCGCTTAATTAACACCCAGGGGTTGTCTCCAATGATCCATGTTCGCTATGGGCAAGTTTGGCTTAATACTATCCATAATAACAGCAACACTCTTTTTAAACAACCAATTTGTATGAATAACACCAAAAATCATCATCAAAGATGTCTGTTGTGATGTAATACAGGTGAGTTACCAGATGATCTCATGCAGATAATTTTTTTAAAATAACATAGGAATTTGGTAGCAACCAACTACTAAAATACAGTTTCACTTTCTTATAAAACATAAAAATTAAAATTATGGCCGAATGTGTTACACTGACGGGATATTTGCGAAAATCTTGACATTTTGCATTTTCAGAAGCAAATCTAGCTTTGTATCACGATCACAATGACCTTGACCTCCAAAGTCTGAATGTCTGAATGTTTGTGCCCCTAATGAGATGGGTGCGGTAAGTATATAACGATGCTCAATAATTTGACCAACTCTGAAATAAAGGCCAGGCGGGCTAACCAGAACCAAATTACTAAAGTCTGTATTGTATACAAATGTTACAATCAACTTGACATCTGACCTCAATATCATTTATACTTCATGTAGGTAAACATATATCGAGATATAAAGCGACATGTTGAGCTAACCTAATCATTTTACCAGAAGAAAATAAAATTTAATACCAAGGTCGCAATGACCTTGGATCTTGCCCTCATGACCCCAATATCATTGTGCTCAATCACCTTGCTAATTGGAAACAGGTTGTACATTTCAGGGACCATCTGACGTCGGTCGGTCAGTCGTTTCTCACGATATCGATTCCAACAAAAATATAATCTGTTCTTATCGATTCTCAACTTATGCTAAATGGAGTGGTCGCTACTAAAGGTAAACTGGTTGTGTAGCTGCGCCTATGCTTGCCTCTAATGGTGAATGAAGATGATAGTCGACTCTGCAGCAGCTTATGTTCTTTATTCCCCCCGCCAGTTTCTTTCTGAAACTGCTACCAACACTACAGTTTCTTAAGAAACTAAGTTTCATTGGTCAGAATTACAGTCATCCAATCAGTGATTTTAAGCTAACTGATTGGATCGATTCCCAGCTCTGTGATTGGTGAATATCGATCTTAGTCAATCCACTTCAGTGAGATTTTGTCACGAATTTATCTCCATAGTAAACCTATGGAACTTCTAAAGTACATTGCCTTTGGGATGACGTCATCCCAAAGGTCGTCTATCATTAATTCTAACCTTTGATAGGCAACCAGTTCGGGTTATCGTATCAGTGGGTCTTACGAAACTGTTGTTCTTACATAATGTGACTGGGTGCAGAATTTAGTATGGGATTGAATGGGAAATGACATTGAAGCTAAAAGCTATCCACAAAACAGCTGGCTCAATTCTCCAGCGGTACCCAATTTGACAGTTTCGTATGAAGCTCTAAATATTATCAGTATTATTAAATATGTCTGCCTATTACAACAATGATTCTTATGCTACATATTCATACTCTATTCCTGTTATTCTGATACTAAATGTACACGCTGATTATTGAATCAACATCGTCTATTAATCTCTGATATATAACATCCATGAGCGTTGCTCATAGCTGTTGCTATTATTCTGTACTGATGTATGACGCCCCTAAACGTTATTCATTATTCATACTGTGTGCCATGCTCACCTCGCTGTGTTATATCATTTCTAGCTTTATATCGAATCATATGCATATCTGAATTATATGATTCATCATTATAGCCTAACACGCACAAGCTATTAGACTCTTATTATATCATCCCGTTGCCAAGTACGCATACATGATTTATAAATACACTATGGCCTTACTCGGCTCAATCATAAATATACATAATTACACAATTATACAAGCATGGATAGACTGACGTTGTTCCCTAAAGGATGCTGTTACATCTTATTTGACAAGGCGCTAGTCACCTCGAGATTCTGCCTGCACAAGGGTTAATTATATCAAGTGATAAATGAATGCTTCAGAGTTGGCTGATCAGACCAGCTCACCCAAATCCACAAGGTGCCCAAGGTTAGCCCCAGTATGGTTAACCCATTCCGAGATATAAAGCGATACGGTGAGCTAATTGCAAAACATACACAGTTTTATACCAAGGTCACAGTGACCAAGAACTTCGACCGTATCATTTTAGTCCATCGCCTGTTCAGAGGGAAGCATGTGCCCAATTTAGTCCCAATGGGGTGCAGCCATGCCGAGATATAGGGCGATATGTTGAGCTATGCACATAACCGACCTAACAACACATGCTGTTTTTTATCAATGGCACTGTGACCGTGACCTCCATATCATTGTGCTGTATCACCTTGATATTGGGAACCATGCATCCAAATTTAATCACGACAGGGTGCAGTCATGCCGAGATATAAGATGATACGCTGAGCTAAACTAAAAAAATAACGGAAAAGGTAGACTTTTATACCAAGGTCATCTTGACCTTGAACTTTGTCCACATGACTTCAATATTATTATGCTCCATTCCCTCGATGTAAGGAAGCATGTGTCTAAGTTTACTCTCAATATGGTAACGCCATGCCGAGATATTAACTCAACCAAGATTGGACGCCGACAACCAGACAACCAGACAGAGATACGGCGTAGAGGAAACTATCATTATATTGGCGAAAATATCTAATTTTCGCCAATAATAATGTTCAAACAATTGGAGTACAATTTGGCAGCAGTATATATTTTCCACAGATTGGTGTGGTTGCTCCAATCAAGTGAAGGAGTATCCATACATAAGAAAAGATTTGCTGAAAGACTTCCAAACATAGTATTTCAAAACACCATAATTTTGCAAACGTCCTCTATCAAATATGCTTTACAAAGACTAAGACGAAATATCGATAAGTGACGATAATTATATTTATCTTGATATGGCAGAATTTTAAAACGAATATAACATTTGGTTCATTTCCACCCACTTAGATTTGAGGACATCCACCTTCAAACGACCTTTGTTTAAAATGTCAAGCATTCATTATCCGGAATGCAATATAATCACATGTGGAGAATTGCTAACAATAAAAAGAGAAATCAAATTTCTTTGCTTGACATCAAGAAAGTGGCACAGGTTTCTTTCACATAAGGGGCAATTAGGATGAAAATGGCATCGGTATGCAGGCTGCTTAACACATCAACTTCTGCACATAGCACATAAGTCACACTCGTACTGTGATTTTGGCCCTCTTTCAAAACAATTTGAATGAATTTTGGTGCTGCTCTTCATAGCTAAAATATTCAGTCAAATTGCTTTTACAATATCCACCAACGTTCTAATTCTACTTCATTTAAAACACGCTTATCAATATGCTGAATGAAACATGATTTAGCCTGCGATGGAATACTGCAGATGTGGAAAGGTAATCTGAATTTAGACAATCTTTCTGGAATCCCTTGACTTTATAAATTGAAGGAAAGAGCTGTTTAACTTTTACTAGTGCAGTGGCAATGACAATGAGATATACGTATACAGATGAGAAGAATAATGATGAAATGAACGATGCCAATGAAAATGATAATTGGCAACCACCTCATCTCATCTTGCTTCTCTCACTTCTATTTTCACCACCATGACAGACCACTACCACCCAGACAACCACAACAAACAGTACAACCAGCAGAATCACCACCACCATCACCGCACTGGTAGCGTAGCGAAAGCAACAGCAGTAGCAGCAGCACAACCACCAGCATCACCTTCATCACAACCACCACCACCATCATGTATTAGAACAAAAACTGTATGCATTTTTCAATTAGAACAAATTCTAATTTCAAGTCGAATCACATCTTACTTTCGAGAAATATTTATATATATTATGGCAAATGTATTATTTCCGATTCATTAGAGCATCCATAACACGTACACCTGGGTTAGCTTCGGTTGGTATCCACATTCTTTATGCATTTTACATGCAATGTTAGCAATAGACTGAGAGAGAACACATTTTCAAAGCGTGTAGTGGATGATTGGAACTGCCTGTCAGAAAAAGGTGTAATGGCATGTTCTCTTAATTCCTTTAAATCAGAATTCGAGAAGCATTTGAATTACTATCCTCTGAAATATGACTGTGGTTTTATTGAATCATTTGGACGCACTCTGAAATACGCACTCTGAAATACGATTGTGATTATATTGAAGCATTAAGACGCATGCGCGTAAAACATTTAGTGCAGCACAGATGAACGAGTGTTACGGAAGCTGACGCTTAGAAAACCCACACAACTAAATAGAACACAGGTAAGTACGTTAATTCCACTATCATTACCATGCGAATTGCACATTATATCTTGGCACTGAGACAATACATATTTAGGCACATAACTAATAAATGGTGTGAAGAAATGCTGTGCAAATCTCTATATTCCTAAGAGCCAATATAATAAAAAAGTGTATAGATACGCTAAGTTATTTCCTTTTTGTGCTGGGTGTATGAGGTACCATTTCACAGACAATATCGTTATCTTTATTATTTCACCTATATAGGAATATGTGCAGATGCCTAAGGAAAGTTGATATGCAAGTTAAAAGGTTATTTACTGGTTAGTACATGCACATGTGATACACTGTATATTCACAAGAGCTGGCATTCATTTAATAATTAAGGCTGATGATTTTCCCGACAGGTGACAATCTAACTCCGACTCCTCATCACATAAATCACTAATGACCAACATACACTAGAACATGAATCTATATCACGCCTACTCTATGCTGATAGTCTAGTAATAGTATCAAAGACAGAAAGGAGATAATTGCCGATCTCTCTTAACTATTTACAAACGATGCTCACACCTGACATCTAACGATCAATACTGATAAAACTGAAGAAAACACAACCTTCAGAAGTTCAAATAAAGCAATGTTTAATATAGGCCTGCATATTCGCCAATGATCCAGGTTGTAAGATACGTGAATGACAATGGAGACCACACACTCCATGGAAGACATTAAATCAAGAAACCAAAACGAACTGTAAGAAGAGCATGCATCATTTGCCAAATATCTGTCTTCATAAGACCATAATAATATTATATACGTATACAATTGCGAAATTTGGGGTCTTGTCGAATTATATCGACACGCCGAATTATAACCACTGACTGTAATTTGAAAAAAATGTAAAATTATCAATTGAAGCGAAATTCGAGCTGACTCGGAAACTCTCAACTGATGTCGAATCTAATAACTGCAAGTATTGCAAAGTATTAGAATAGGTTATCTAGCATATATAACTGGTTTCTCAGAGATGTGCACACATATTACAGTCAGAATAAAGATATCGTACATGCCGCAAGCAAAAGAACTAGGAAGAAACAATTCAGTACTTCTCCTAGGAGCTAAACAACAAAGCAATATCGTGTAAATTAACCACACTTATACAGATCTATTCCACACACAAGCAGTGCGATTGTCTGAACCATGTTCATAGCAGATTACACTGGAAAGATATAAATGTACTACTAGTCAGCACACACAAACTAGACATAAAAATTAGAGATATAGAAGCGTCCTTAGAGAAGAGAGAATGGGCCTGTCCAGTTTTAACTAAGCCGCGCCCATCTCTAGCTAAGCTCCATTCACACTTCACCGTGTTGGGATTGATCGATCCCCAAAGCCCTAACTATGAATTTCCTGAAAACTATACAGGTAAGCTGTTGAATATTGTGAACTAATTTAACTGGGTGCTGACGGTTCATGGCAGCAACAGTGCCAAGTCAAGTTAGTTTCAAAATATTCAACATAATATTTATTAAATAATACAGACATACAATTCGTACAACAACGCATAGTCCGTCTTCAAATATGCGCTCGTGACGTACTTATCTACGTCATTCATGGCGTCATAAAGATCGTCATTCATTATGATGTCATCCTACATGTGACCTGGCTGATTATGGCGTCACATGCTCGATGGATAAACGTGGAAGTGTCTATTCATCAAGAAAATTACGTAAATGTTTTCGAATGTGAGAAGGATTTTCTGCTACACCGAGCAGCCCACACCCACTGGAAATGATATCCTTCACTTAATACAGGAATTGGAACCCAGCAAAAGATGAGTGAGAGGCAATAAATTAATTTATTATATAAACAACGTTTCATCCATTTCCATATTTCTCAATATCAACTCACGTGTATTATAAAACAAAAGGTTTTCATTATTTAGATAATGCGTAATATTTTCATTGGATGGAGAAAATTGTAATACTCTGGCATGACCTGCGACACCTGAATGTTTGCTAGTGACGACGACGGCGAACACGTAAACAAGACGGGATGTATTATGTTGTTGATTTAAATCTTGTAATATTTATTTTAAA
Organism: Chaetoderma sp. LZ-2023a; assembly: GCA_034401795.1. NCBI lineage: Eukaryota > Metazoa > Mollusca > Caudofoveata > Chaetodermatida > Chaetodermatidae > Chaetoderma > Chaetoderma sp. LZ-2023a. The sequence goes on from CM067359.1 coordinate 109,546,342, forward strand.
AACCTAGTTGTCAAAGACGTTTGTAAATTTGCATGATAGACGCAGAAATTGTGATGTTTTGTTTGTCATTTTTATGGTGCATTGGTCAGAACTCTTACCAAGTGATTTATCACAGTGACGAAATGAACACCGCAAAATTGTTTGTTCATAACAGGTTTCTGAGATTGACTTCATTGGGCAATTTGTAAAAATATCAGCCCATATGAAAAATACCATCTCAAACTATGTCCGATTTCATATCGTTAGTATCAAATTCGTCGAAAATTATCACATCGTTAAAGCTCGCGCAATGTGATAATTTACACCTCGGTTTTTAATATTGATATCAAATGAGACCTCATTTAACCCCCTCTTGTCTCAATTCCTCTGCAGTTGTCTTGATGACTGCCTATTTTCAGTATAAAAGAAGACAATTTATGAAAATTTACCACTGGAATGACTGGCTCGATTACCGAGCCAGTCTTCGTCTTCATCTCTGTATGGGTAACCATGTTTTCTGTCTGATTCTCTTCTGCACCCACCTTCACCCTGTTTAAGACTATATGCTCGGCCTCAACGTGGCGCAGGGGTGTAACCCACTGGGTGTCAATCCAGACATTTGGAGGGGCTAACCAGAGCATTATGCACAACGCTAATGAAATTACCGAGCCAGTCATTCCAGTGATAAATTTTCAAAACTAGTCTTCTCTTGGCCTGCAAATGGTCACTGACTAAACAAAAATTTAGATTTTCTTGACCATTAAACCTTTAATCGTCAAACGGGTCAATGATCACCTCCTAAAAACGATTTTCCTAAATTCCATTTATAAACCTCCAAAAAAACAGTCTTTTCTTGGTCAGCAAATGGTCATTCACTGAGCACAAATTTCAACTATTAACACATTATAGGCCTAATTGAGAAAGGTCGCCTTTTGAGCGCTTGGAGGCGCGGTTGACACACAAGGGGTTAACATCGTCTATATACACGTGTTTTGCTAAGTGCGCAGACGTGTATGCCATGCGCATACAATGTATCCTGTTCGCTTGGCTCGTGGAAATACAACTGGTATTCCATGGCCACGCTTACATTTACACGAATCAAACCAGCCTGTATACCATACAAAACTGTTGTGTGAATAATATTATCTAGCGGTCCATGCTATAGCCTTCACATTGTCTCATTATAATTGTAATCAAAACTGCATAGTTTTCCTGGATCGGAAGTCATTGTACCGCCTCTAATCGATTAGCGTGGCGTCCAACAATAACACGCGTCCTATTAGAGCTAATAAAGATGAGTCTCTCGATAACGGTTATGAAGGCCGACGTTATTGTACTCCCGAGTCGAAATACCTAATTAATATAGGCCTATGCTATGCAATAGTGGCACATTAACAATACCATTAAGCTAATTTAACACTCACGACTCAAGACGATCAAAACGGATTCTGCCAGTCGTCTTGTGAATTGTTTATTTGGTTTAAACAAAGTTTATTCTTTCTGATTGAAGTGGAAGCATTGTAAGATATTTCCTGTTGGTGTGTCTCCCACCTTGCAAACAAATACGCCTCATTAATACAAATCAAGAGGCGGTTTAAATAATAGAAAAAATAAGTTTGTACATAATAATAATAAAATAATAATAATAATAATAATAATAATAATAATAATAATAATGGTAATAGTATAAATATTGATTAGATTGCGATAAGTAATGTAGATAGAGCAGAATTGGAGTTGCAAGAGAGAGAGGGCGAGAGAGAGCGAGAGAGAGAGAGAGAGAGAGAGAGAGAGAGAGAGAGAGAGAGAGAGAGAGAGAGAGAGAGAGGAGAGAGTGTGTGTCGTGTAAAAAGTTAAGGCAGATTTAGGAGGTTGGAGTTCACTCATGCTTGTTCGTACGAAGTTTTCCTTAGACAACATGCATAGTGGGCCGGGCTAATGATTAATCCCGCCTGTTTCAGCTTAATACTCTGCAGGCCAAACCTGTCATGACGGACAATGCAGTGGTCTCGACGTATGTTCATTTGCAGGCCAAGAGATGACCACCCCATATAATCGCCGGAATGACTGGCTCGGTCATGGTGTAACCGAGCCGTTCATTCCAATGGTAAATCCTCGGAAATAGTCATCTCATGGCCTACAAATGGATACTGACTATCAGCTTCTTAACCGCCAGACCGGCCAACCGAACTCTTCATAAAGCTATTTTCATAAATTCCAGTGGTGAAAGGTACATATACACATCAAATACGTGAAAAATAAAACCGTCAGACGTCTATACCCCTATGGGTCCAAACCGTGTATCTAAATGCAACGAAACGAAATAAATCTCAACATATGACAATTCCACCCCGCACAACTCAATACAACTTTTTAAAAGTCGAATTAGGGACTTGTGTCTCCAATTAAGCTTCACAACATGCTAAGATCCACCCGCCTCCCCGCATCCAGGCACACAAAAGTACACAATTCCACAATTTCACCCTAGAGCGCATTGATCCGAATATGCAGCCCCAATCATACAAAAAGGGCACTCTCTTGGTTAGCAAACGAACATTCTATGAGCAGAAAGTTCAATGATCCGTAAAATCTTGACCATCAATGGGCTATGACTAGTATTGTAAGCGATTTGAGACGCTGTTGACACAGGAAGGTTTAAGAACTATTTAAACCGTCCAGTATCGATGATGTACTGGCAGACAAGTAAGGACACTTGGAGATTTATTTCTGCATTGTAGTTCTCATTGCCATAAAGCCATTAGTTAGAAGTCAAGTTGAGGGCGGGGATATTCTTTTGGAGTAATTCATTGTAAAATTATATTCCTTGGTTGGCGTATATTCGAAAGTAAAGAAGATAGTGATCTGTTGTTTCATCTTGGTAGCCACATGAACACCTCGGAGAGTCTGATAAGAAACTGTCCTAAAGATGTCCTTTTAAATTGCTGCAGTTGTTCCATAGCCGAGAGTAAGATATGGTGGCAGGTCTTTGGCCCACATAATACCACCTAGTGGGTGCTCGTATGTAGGACATTAATTTTAATTTATTTTTAAATTCCTGTAGTGTTGGAGACATTGTAAAAGGGTCGGGGGAGAGTATTCCTATCACACATCGCTTCTGGAAAGAAAGATCCGCGATACAACTCAGTTCGACATCTAGGTGGAGGGTTAGTGTTGGGTTGGCAGATATAATATGGATTTGTCCTTTGGGAAAGTGGAAGGAGATGATTAGACAGCGTCTCATATGCCATGCCACGTGTTATTTTGCAGAACATTATAAGTCTCTGCATCTTACGTCTGTGTGAAATTGTTTCCATACCCGTTTCAATATACAGGTCTTCTGTACTGGCACCTCATGTGACTCCACTAATCGTCCGTAGAGCGTCATTCTGGACATTTTCCAGTCTAATAACAAGGTAGATTATCACAAACCGGGCTCGCATATTCTAATAGTGTTCTGACAAAATTCGTATACATTATTTCGAGACAGTCTCTTTCAAGAATATATTTAAGACCCTTGAGTAACGAGAGCATGCGCTGGGCTTTTGCTATCAGCGATTCCACATTTTCAAGCCAGCGGCGTTTGCTGTTAAACGTACTGCCAATGTGCTTGTGGTGGAGCGATGAAATAACTTCAGAATCTTTAAATGATATTGGAAATCCAGTTGGAACATGACGTAAAGAGATAAATAAGGAAGTTATTTTAGAGGCATTAAATTCGGCAAGCCACGTGTTTGCCGATTGAGATATCACGTCAACGTGATCACTGACCACTGGAATTTGTGCATCAAGATTATCAGATATCACATATAGACTGGTGTCATCTACAAATAATCTCAGGCTGTTTGAGATATTGATGGCCAAGTTATTTACAAAAGGAAGAAATAATTGCGGTTTAAGGACCGAGCTCTGTGGTACTCCAGCATATAGGGGAGGCAGGGAGGAATCGATACCATTTAAGACTAATCTTTGAGCGCTAGAAAAGAGATAGCCTTTAAAACAATCAAGAGGATTCTCGGATATACCAAGTTGGCTTAATTTCTGGAGGAGAACACAATGCCACACTCGGTCGAAAGCTTTAGATATGTCAAAGAGCATGAACATACCTTCTTTTTGGTCATCAAGCAATGTCATTATAGACGTCTAGCAAATGACTTACTGTCGAGTGTTAAGTGAGAAATCCTTATTGGTAGGGAGTAATATAGTCCTTCAATGCTTTAAAATAGCTCTCTACATTACTTTAGTTAGGCAGCTTAGAAGTGAGATTTGGCAATAGTTGGAACATACGCTCTTGTGGCCTTTATAAAGATTGGTGTCACGTTTGCAGTTTTCCATTATGTAGGGAATTGGGAGGTTTTTTTATTGGGTAGTTGAAGAAGTGCATTAAGATTGGAGCTAGAATATCTTTGCCCTCTTTTAATACTTTATGACTTAATGTGTCAGGGTCAACTGCCTTGTATGTATCCAGGTTAGAAAGCATATCAAGAACATCGGTTGTGGTTATTTGTATGGTGTTTTAGTGTGCTTTCACTATGCATACACGCTGGAGGTAATTGTATTCCCGAATCATCAATTTTGGATACAATGGGGAAGTAACTGTTGAGAAGGTCAGCTTTTTCGAGAGAATCGGAAGCAATTGTTGAATCTTCGCGTTTTATCGGAGGTACTTTATCAAAATTCGAATTACTATCGTATAGAATTGATTTGCACCCCTTCAACCCCTCTTTGGAACCTCTATTTCCAGATTTGCTTTTATCTGCCAGTCTTTTCTTGTTTTCTTCTTTGGCAGCCTTTACTAAAGTATTAACATAATTTCTCTGTTTTTTTAATTTTGCCACAGCTTGGTTCTGTTTTGAATTGTGCGACCTGTACACAGTTTCTCTCTAAGTCTCATCTCATGTTTTATTTTGTTTGAAATCCAAGCTTTTTCGTTTGGATTTATAGTTTTGTTTGGTATGCTATCCCCAGCTGCGTTAAAAATATTATTTGTAATATTTCACATCAAACATTAACATCGATATTAGCCTATTGCAAATATTTTCCCAACATGCAATGTTTATTTGAAGACCAAGATGCAAGAGAAGAATATGTTTCCAAATTTATCAGTGGAATGACTCTCTCGGTAACCGAACCTGTCATTCCAGTGATAGATTTTAAACAAATATTCTCTTGGTCTCCAAATTGACATTTTCTATGAACAAATTCTAGTGTTAAAGGGTCAATCCTACATTTAACCACCACATATGCCAGCATTTACGATTAAACATATCATGCCCAATATTAAACTGAAGCTGCCTTAAGCAGCACAAGGCAACATCGGCAGCAGGCTAATTCATGAATTCATTTCCTCACCCAATCATATGACGTCATACTCCCCTACGTGACGGGTATGTTGACGTCATAATCATGACGTCATGAATGATTATATATAGTCCATCTTTAACGCTTAATAGTCCGACACGTTGTACGAATTGTATTTCTTTGCTATTTAATAAACATTCTGTAGAATACTTTGAAACTAATTTGACTGGGTGCTGTTTCTGCCATAGGTCCTAAAAGCCTTAATGGATATATACTTAGCAACACATTAAAGACTATACGTGGACAGCAAGAAAGCATTCGATTCAATAAATAGAACTTCTCCACCTATATAAAGAAAATGAGTTCAGATGGCCTTGGATTCTACATATTAAAAAACCCTAGATGATGCTGGAATATCTAACCTATGGCTAAGCCAAACCCCTTGCAATATAGAATGGCTAAATGCTATCATAAAGCAAAGACTTTGTGACCAGTATCTTCAAACCTGGAGGGGTGGGGGATTTTTCAAGAGTAGTCTATACATTTCATATAGCATTTTCAAAGACGATCTAAAACTAGAACATTGTCTGACCTATCTTGCAGTAACATTATGGAAGCTACTGTGTACATTTAGGACTAGTAACCATAAATTACCGATAGAACAGGGAAGAAGAGATCGGATCCGGCCGAGGCATACAAGACGCTGAACAATATGTCAGGAAAACAGGCTGGGCGATGAGTTTTCTTACCAGTTTGAATTGTAGCTCGTGGGGTAGTGTCGGGCCATTCCAGTGTATGATGTCGACTCGCCGTACCGCAAGTGCACTACGAATGATGACGCTGGTTAGCTTCCGGTCTCGGGGTGATGGATCATGTACGATACTGCCCTAAGGGTAACAAAGACTGGCTCCTATGGCCGGTGGAACTCAATCATTCCGGTGGGGCCGTGCGACCATTGTCGCGAACATCAAACACAACGGTCTCATCCAAAGAGTTTGTGTCACCAGTATGCCTGTCCACAGCAATTTCGTGATCTATGGACTTACAAGATTTGATTTTGGTGACCTAATTAAACTACGTCTGTACAATAATTTTACCTAAACAGACTGTCAAGTATGCTAGATAAAAATGATGAGCATACGAAAATACGAGACATGGAGACAGTCGGATGAACTTTTAAACGTGGAGCTCCCGGAGATACCACACAGACTCGTAGGTCCGCAAGGGTATCCCCGCAACGGAGGCTCCTATACACGAGACTTAACTAATTAACTTAATATAAGCTATTATACCTCTAAGCTGAAAGGAAAGAAAATTATCTCTGTAGTGACGAAAAAGCATGTGCCTCACGCGGGCACTACTCCTAGTGCTAGTTTTGGTGAGAAGCATTATCCTCGCGTGGACCGTCGTCGCTGAATCCTTGTGAGAGGCAAGTGCCTTGCGCGGGCCTCCAATCGGGAAAATGTCGCCACTGCTTAAAGCGGGAGAAGAGTAGTAGGCAAAAATGGGCCCACTCTAATATTTAACCAAAATGCTGAAAAGAAAAGACCATACCTAGTGAGAGTATGACTCAAGGGCTGCGTGCTGTTTTATGTGAAGACGGGACGAACGATTCCCGAAGGATTCCCAAGTCACCGTCTTATCTAATTCTTAGTATGCTGAATTAGTAGTTGCTGCTTTATTTATACGGGCCTTCTTCTATGCTTAGCTATCTTTTAGTTTTGAGAGACAAGAACTATTTTAGGCCGCAAATGGCGGGTGTCTACCTAGCTGTTAGATACGGCTGGCATTGAGAACGGATGCCCTAAGACATCAATACTGAAGACAGCGCTCATACATGTTACTTAATAAGATCTCCGAACTGTATAAGAATCCGGACATCCAGCTCCGTAACCACTGGTTACTTTTCACAAAAGCATTTTAGGCAACTGATCTATCGTTATGGTGGGGGTAAGAGAGACGAATACCCACCGTAAATTTCCTTCCCGCGGGGGGAGGGGGGGAGGCGTGGCAGATCTGAATATCATGCCCAGACATTCTTACGGAATTCGGTAGGGATGCGCATCTCGCCCAGTCACCAGGTCCTATAGAACTAACCGTTTAACCTGTCGTTAGGTTTAAATACAAGTTGCCCAGCTATGCACTGCGGTGCGGGAGGATTGTTCAGCAGATTAAAGAAAAGAAAATAATAATTAAGATATGTTTAAGATATGTTTGCGCGGTGCCTTCCTACATTGGCAATGGTGACTAACTACTAAGTATCCGAGGCCATCACCGCTCGGAAACCACAACAGTTTCCCAGGGTCGGATCAGCCCATGGTGTGGATAGAGACATCCAAACAATTAAGAAGCCACAAAGCTTAGTGGAACACGAAGAGAGACAATATCTTAGAGATATGAGGCCCTTTGGGTAGTTTGGCCACTCGTACACAATCTTGCCGGAGTGCGGGGCTAAATTATCGCAACTACCGGGAGAGAGGCGTACACTACAGATTTCCTAATGAAGAAATTGTCTCTAATCATATTAAACCTATCCCACCGAGCTGAATAGAAAACGTTTTAGTCTGTAGCATGCCGAGCTAACCAGATTTATAGCACGGACAGCGACCTCAGTGAAAAATTGTTAGTGGCGGGAGAAAGTGCTGCATATATAAGTGTCCCCGTATGGTGTTTCCTACGTGCACTGCAGTCCTATATTTTCTACAATTAAACAAAACATATGAACTGATGGCCACTAGCCATATATAAACTAACCAGAACAATTAATACAGTGTGAAATGATCAGAGTCATATATCTTTAGTACAGGTTAAGGAACCTATTACGGTGCGGTTAGTGAAAACACCTTACAGAAAATGAGAATAACTATAAACATAAACATAAATTATAACTAGCGGTCCTAAGACCGTTACGGTACCTGTTAGTCATCGGGACCGTTTATACGGATCAATGTAATTAAGAAAAATACATTTAACAGAATAATTAAAATGTTAAGTATGGTTACCTGAATAATCGGTAGCCATTCTTAAGTCTGGGTTATCGTGTTACTGAAATTGATACGTCGCTCTTAGGTTGGCGTGAGTTGATGCATTCTCAGGAAGCTGGAAAGTTCCCGCAGGCTTGTTCCCGCAAACAGGATTCCCGGAAGCAGCTCATGGCGGGAGCGGATCGAACTCAGGACTGTAATCACAATATAGAATGTCTAACGAGTAGTCAGCAAGAGATACAATAACATTGCTGCTATGAAGAAAGTTCCTGTACACCGATGGTACGGATGGAAGTTGACAACAACCTGATCACAAACGGGGGCTGTTAGATGCAGATGAAGATACAAAACTAAGCTTAACGGTGCAGGGTACGTCAGCCAGCTCTGAAGATGTACCGGGCAAAGTTTACTTGTTGTGGTCGAAAAGTTTAGATAAACCTGCACGACATCAGTTAAATAACCACTCTTTGGCATGGCCCGCAGATCCGGCGAGTCATCCACCAAAGAACATCGCTGCCTCTACATCTGTAGAATCACATTTTCAGGCCGGAAAGGCCTCACCACAAGTTCGTGTTCCGAAGTAGCTCTTGATATATTCGTGAACAATATCTATAAAGTTCCAAAATTCTCCCGCAAGAACGGGAGTTACAAAATTGCTTTTGGTGCGGTGGGCTGGAGTACTGCTGGCTACGGGAGAGAAACTGACAGAAAGTGAAGTGATCTGTGTAATGTCGTGCTGATCGTAGATGAAACAGGCCCTGGCCGAGGATGCTCTTGAACTCTGGATCTCGTCTCCTTTTATACTACTCATGACGTCACAGGTGCAGGTTCCAACTAATCATCGGTCGAGCAACAGTCAATCAGCGCGTAGCTAATAATAATGCAGTCGAATGTTCTAGAACATTCTAGAACTTCTGCGTCCACGTGGTTATGATATCGCGGCAATACTTTGAAGATAATCAAAAGGGGTTTTCCGTGGATAACTCAGCCTTTTCTTAACCGATTTTGAAATGGTGTACAGATTTGGAAAGCCCGTCGAATTAATGCCAGATGCGGTGGGAACAGGTAATTAAAAAGGAATACATGGTACCATCTCGTTACACTAAACGCGTCTTCCCATCTTGGTCGTAAACTACGTGCTCTGTCAAAAATTGCATTCAAGCGTGCGCATGGGCACTATGAGCTTTAACGAACTAGATCGTTTTTATAACGCGATCTCTTTCAAGGGCCCATATACGCTTATGGCTCTACCCAGGGAGGCGTTTTCAGGGAACGACTCCAGGAAGGGCGGCGCGAACCCAGCTTGGCTGGCACAGCCGGTACCCGCCCGGTCGATCCGAACTACAGAATGTCCGGCCTTAAACAACGAGAGGTAACTTTACCGTGACAAATACTTCAGAGTACGCCCAAACACGATTAAGATAAACCAGCTATTCAACAGTGAGAAAAAACCCCAGCTAATATCACTGTGTAAATTTGTGTACGCCATTATGCAACGATTCAGGAAAAAATCTAATCCCAAAGGATGATGCTACGTGAGGTCTAAGTACGAGTGGCCACGTGGGAGATCTTGCTATGCAAGGAGGAAAGAGCATAAGATACGAGCCCCCATTACCTCGTAGAATGCCGTGACCCATGTACCGCTAGTGCTCTCAATACTTAATGTGTGGGACTCCATGCATGAGTACATCCTAAATGTACGATACACGCCCGATAAATGCATTAGACATCTTCGTATATACGCCAAGTAACTGGCTATGAACTATTAAAACCTTTATATACAAATCCGACCAAAACTGGCCTATACATTGGCTTTAAGGAATGTCCGTCTGTAGGCTGGGAGATGACTGTGGGGGATTTACCACTGGAAAGACTGATCTGATAACTTAGCCGGTCATTCCAGTGGTACGTTTTCAGAAGTAGCCTTGTCTAGGCCGCCAAATGGACATTCAATAAGCAAATATTTTGACTTTTTGATTAAATTTAGTCATTAAATTGTTAAAGATAATATGATGAAAATTTTGTTCACACAAGCTGTGGCTGCAGCCGCTGCTACAAATACTGCTGCCAATACTACTACTACTACTACTACTACTACTACTACTACTACTACTACTACTACTACTACTACTACTACTACTACTACTACTATCCACTACCAGAAAACCAGCTCATAGCGATCGCATTCAGCCTTGGATGAGAGTAGGACTAGTTTCAGAAAGCCACTGGGCACACCGTGGAGGAGCGCCAGCCCTGGCAGCAAAATTCGAACATCCAGACTGGACATATCCATGATTCTCGCTTGAGGGTTGCTGACGGTTCTTGCTGGGGAATGTTGCTTTTTGTCGCACAGCTCATGCCATACGAAGAAGTCAGCGATTTTCAGCATGCATTACCCGCGGCTATCGGACGGGGGTATTGGATGGTCTCAGTCAGGCTGTTCCAAAGTTAACATTAAGTCTAAAATTATGATGTTTAGAGGATTGCCTTTCATAGCCGACATGACGGACGCTATCGACTGGCTTGACTGGTGGAGTGTCACTGCTATCCACGCTGCGTGTATCCACGCTGCGCAACCAGAACACTAGAAGATTACTAATTCATGAACTTACAGGAACACTCCCAGCAGCCTAGAAATAGCAAAATAATAAAAAATGCTAATATTTGTGATAACAATACTTATAATATATTATTACTTATTATTAGAAATATTGTACATAGTGTAGCGCGGATCGACCGGTCGGGTACTGGCTGTCCCAGCCAAGCTGGGTATGGGCCGCCCGTCCTGGATTCGTTCCTGTAAGCGTGCCCCCCTGGGTAGAGCAATAAGCGTGTGTGGGCCTATGAGAGAGGTTTCGTCGTCAAAACGACTTGAGTTCGTTAGGACGTGTAGCGCGCGCCTGTCGCTGTGTTGACAGAGCACGCATAGCATGACCAAGAGCGAGTGACGCTTTTAGTGTACCGGGCAGATACTTTGTAATTCTTAATAATTAACTGTGCTCGTCGAATCTGGCATTAATCAAGAGCAGAATTCGACGGGCTTTTCAAATATGTAAACCGTTTTAAAATCCTCCCCAACCGTTTCTGCTCTAATCAGCAGATACGTTCTGTCAGAGAGAGAGAGAGAGAGAGAGAGAGAGAGAGTGTGGGAGGCATTGGCAATCAAGCGGATAGCCAGGATAAATTATTGGTTGTTTGAAACGTTAAACTTGTTATAAAATAAATTAAAATAAAATAAAATAAATTAAATATTCGTTGGACCACCCGTCTCAAAGTACAACACTCTTATAGCCCCAAAAGCAAGCGTCCGCTACAGACATGTTTGTATGGCGCTGCTTTTTTTATCTTTCAATCAGAAATTCATACCGCACTCAATAACCAAATGTTAGTCTAACCATTTAATGGATGAATTTGAGCAATGCAGTTTCAATTCTCCCATCGTAGAAAATGTCACGCCAAGATAAAAAGAATTTTTGAAAATGTATCACTTGCATGTCTCTCTTGGTTGTCAAGATTTCATTCCAGCGTTAAGTTTCCAAAAGTAGTAAACGAATCCCATTCCGAGATCGCTGGCACCACATTTTCGGTCTGGTGTCTTATGGTCACATATCTCATACGGTACACTAACAGTTCTCCTTTTGAAATCCTGCAATATCCCATGACCTTGTTTCGGCCTACATCCGCACACACGCGATACTTAGGCTGAACATTAACAGTTTAACACCCATACCAGCCAAAACCGCTTCTTCAGCGGTCTTGAGAAATGTCCATTTGCGGACCAAGAGAAGACTATCTTTGAAAATTTACCGCTGAAATGACTGTCTCGAAAACCGAGCCAGTCATTCCAGTGGTAATTTTCAAAAAATGGTCTTCTCTTGGTTAGCAAATGGACATTTTCTATGAGAAAATCGAAATTTTCTTGAATAAATTCTACGGTTAACGGGTTAATTGCAGCTGCCGACGCTATCAAAGTAAGTACACGACTAGAATATGCCCTACTTACGAGACAAAAACTGCCAGCGAGAGAAAAGACAATATGAAAAAGAAAATGTGATTACTGGGATGTGGATATCGTTAAAACAGATCGGCAAAGAAACAAGGATTGTAAAAGAGATAAATGACAAAATCACGTTGCTGCAAGCTTTTACTGTCTAAGACAGCAACAGTTTTCAGAAAAATTTCTTTCAGCAAACGGTAAGCTTGTCTTTCCTCTGAGTGTGACAATGCGTGCTTTAACATCAGCGCGATACGGTTAAAGACGTCATGTAGACTTGCAAATCATGTGATTGTTGATGAAGATAACAACAACTTTCAGTCAAATTGTTTTCGAAATGCCCAAGATAATAACTGATGAATACTTTGAAATCAGAGATAATACTCAGATTTTGCAAATAAGAAATTTGTCTTAGGGCATTTAATCTACTTGGCAGTGTTGTTTTGGTTTAAATAGACAGGATGTGTGAATACACGTATATATGTGTTCTTTGAATTTGTGAGTGAGCAATGCAGGGCATTTTTTGACTGATCGCAAATTAGCACGCGGATAAATGGAATCCCTGCCTTAACATTCGTGTAAATAATGAAATGAACCTGGTAATATATCGCTATTAGAGCCAGCTGCAACAGTGATCAGAAGGTGTTTTGATAGAAATCGGCTACTGTTTGAAATACAGACAACCCTGTCTATAACGGCCACTTGTTTTGGGCCACAGGTTGGTGGTTCCTTGAGACGTGTATGCGTAATAAGCATTCATAGAGAATCACAATTTTGCGACCACGATAAGCCATTATCAAGTAAATGACTTGGATTAAGAGACCTTGCGCTTAGTAATCAATCTTTGGTATGGGCCATAAAAGAGCCCATCATAGCCACGGAACGTTTATTTTAAAACAGACTAATTAATTTCAAAGTATTCAACAGAATTATTTTTAAATATTACTGACATACAATTCGTACACTTGACGGATTTTCGGTGCCCATGACGGAGCTAGATACGGCATTATGTATTGTGGCGTCAGCTTACATGGGATGTAATCCTAATTGAGTTGACGCCATAAATTTGAGTGACGGATCTCTTGATCGAAATTAAGTATTTTATTCACTAGTGAATTGCCCGGTCCATATATCAGGTATTCATGTCTCTCCTCGCTACACTCACTACTATCAAATTATGAACCATCGTCGACTCATGTTATCAATCAGAGTTTTGTTCCTGAACATCAAAGTACGAGTGCAATGGTATATGGTGAGATAACCACGCTTTATTAGTCTCTTATACAAGGCTTCGCTTAATAAATTGTCAACTTAGAAACCATATATGAGGGAGGAAGTTAGTCATTCAAAAATATTCTACAAGTCATTGCTATGTTCAACATCATGATACATCACCCACCGTCGTCGTCGTCGTCGTCGTCCCGCCGACGCCGCTGCCACCGCCGCCACCACAACCAGCACCACCGCCACCAGTGTTACAATGGCCACCTCGGCCGCTGCCACCGCCACTGCGTCCGCCGTCATCATCACTATCATCATCATCACCAACATCATCGAGCTCATATTACTACCATCAGCAATGAATCAACAATTAAAACTAATTCAGTCCACCTTCACTCATTCGTCACCTTTGCAACCGCAACAAAGGCTCGCCAGACAATGATGGAATCTCATCTTCATATAACACCTTTGTGTAAACTTAAAGGACAATTCAGGAATGCTAAAAAGTGTGCTTTATTTGAAAGATTATTACATTTTTAATGACATTACGTCAGATTTATAGCCAGATAGATAGAGCCTAACCAAATATCGCTAGATAAAGTCGGTAAAATTGACCTTTTTTCGCACATCGGGGCGCTGCCATTTTATCGCGTCTAGTGACGTCATCACCGTACCGCCACGAGGGACGACTGGAGGCACGAGGCCTATAGAGACGCGGGTACATATTTTAAAGAAGGATAGTCTAAGTAAATGATAATAGCAACCGGACCGCTGAAGCTATTTCAATTATTCTTGGACCTGATGTCGGGATTGATATGATATAATGGCTTTTGAAATCGGAAAAAGGGTTCCATAGTCTGGATTACAAAAATATTGCTCATCTAGAATACGATCTGTGAATATTTGTATCTTTTTTGGGGAAGATTCAGTATGAGATGGTTTTGTCATGCAGGCACTAAATTTGAAAATACTTTGTGTATAGTCATAAAATCGGAGTGTGCGTAAAGCTGAAAGAAATGGCTAATTGTCTGGAAATTTATAATTTTACTCACCTGAATATTGCCAGAGATATAATCAAATGAATTAACATTTTGCCATAAAATCAGGCAATTTTTCTAGGGCAATCAATATTTCCCCGCAAGCTGTAGTAATTTCAATAATTACGATATTTTGATGAAACTTTCCCAGTTATGAAATATGATTATACAGCATCGGCACGGCAAATAGCGCATTCTGAAATTGCTGTTTAAAATGTTGCTTGCTTAGTTCTCCCGCAGAGTGTATCTTTTGAACCACTAGGGAATCTAGCATCGGATAAATCACGCCCGGTCTTCGTATACATCTTAGCGTCTTCTTAGCAGTGTCCCCTTTAAATCCCTATGATTAGCATGGAAATTAATTTTAACAGGCCAATCTTACTTTATAAGGACGCATATGATTGGTCAGTCAAACCATTCGTTTTAATTGTGCACAGCTGTCGTATTGCAAGATTGAGAACGATAATCTTCTTCGGTCAAACCTGTCTATAACGGCGCTTGGTTGTTGGCACTAAGTGCTGGTAGTATTTTAAGACGGGTAGTCATATGAACACTCATCTTAAAGACCCCTCATCAGTTGACTCTAACAACATATTTGGCGGAGCAGATAAGCTATCTGTGGCAAGCTTAGAAAAAGTTGGCCGTCTGCGCTAGAAAAAAAATCCATCGAAACATTGTTCGCCAACAATGTTTCTGATATTAAACATGTTTAATTTGACCTAACACTGTTCTCTCGTGTGCGGTGCTCAGAGAAAGAGTGTTGGTCGTCTGCGACGTTTGCTAACAAAGTTGCAAAATACCTTTTATCATTGACTAATCAGCGTTCACCCTGCGCTCATGTGATTCAAAATGGCGGCCCACATCATGGATGAAGGCGAACATGTGGAGTCTAAGGATTTTTATGGTCATGGGAGAAGGAGGAATTTAGCCTGGAATTGTTGCGCGTGTGCGGCTCAGGAGAAACATTTACACGAAACAATTTTTTTTGGAAGTCAGAAAACGTTGGCCGTCTGCGCCCGCCCCGCTTTAGTAAACAAAACCGTTATCCGCTTGCAGTGTATATCGTTATACTACATGGGCTTATTTGAAAAACTTACTAGCCTAACTGTACACATGTCCAAACGATTACAAATTAGCACATGGTTAGTGTTTCATGCATATGAATATTTACTGTACAACCTTCGTGCTCGGCAAGGATCGTATTGGCGCGACGATGACGTCACAATCCCGTGAAATTTCGCTCTCGTTGCGGGAAAATGGCCCGCCTCGAAGACGAAATAATCTCATGTTTACGATGGTATAATTCTTCATATTATTATTTAAGAGGCAATATGTTAGTCATATAATAGTCTTTCAAATAAAGTACACTTTTACCTATCCCGGAACGGACATTTCCAGTCTTTTCTAAGCCCCACCTACTTCTAACTAAGCTCCACCCACACATCGCCCGTGTTGGGGTCGAGCGATCCCTTAGCTCCCTGACTATCAATTCTCCAGAAAACTATACAGAATGGCAGCAACAGCGCCCAGTCAAATTAGTTCCAAAATATTCAACACATTATGTATCAAATAGTAAAGACATCCAATTCGTGCAACACAGCATAGTCCGTCTTCAATTAAGTGTTCGTGGCGTACTTATCTACGTCATTCATGCCGTCATAATGACATCATAATGACATCATTGATTATGATGTCATTTTACACGTCACGTAGTTAACTATGCCGTCATATGGTGGATGGCTAAACGGCGAAAAGGTATATTGTCCTTTAACATTTTCTCTCCATTAACACTATGCCATCGACGTATATAGACATATATTTTAGTGACCCGCCCTGACAATAAATATCACAGTTCTTGAATGCCGTTCACTGCAGCTGTGCGACCCACCTGTCACGCAATCCATAATCTTTCACATGTTTCATCAATACAATGACCCTATGACCATACAGCAGTGTTTGAATTCGTCTTTTTTAATCGTCACGTCCTCGATTTCTTCGGATCGTCAATCAATAGATGTATCGAGTTTTAGCTATGTCCTGCCCATCTCTAGCTAATCTTCGCACAGGCATTGCCTGTATTTGGAGTGATCGATAACTGCGCTTTCTGAATCTCAATTTACAGAAAACTATACAGGTAACCTATTGAATATATTGAAAGTAATTTGACTGGGTACTGTTTGCTGCCTAATTAGTTTCAAAGTATTCAACAGCATGCTTATTAAATAGTAAAGACAACCAATTCGTACAACATGACGGACTATTACGTGTTCAAGACTAAATCAAGGTATTCATGACGTAAGTTATTATCACATCGTTCTTCGTGTCGCGTACTTGATTATGACGTCATATGATTGATGGATGAACTGGAATTGATTAACCCTATTATCAACCGCTCATATGACTTCATAATTAACTACGTCACGAATATCGTTCAAAACTACGTCAGGAAATTCATTACGTCATGAATGGCATGTCTAAGTCAGTCATAAACTCTTAATAGCCCATCAAGTTGTACCAATTGTATGTCTCTACCACCTAATAAACATTATGTTGGATATTTTGAAACTAATTTGACTGGGGCGCTGTTGTCGGCATAGGCAGCAACAGCACCCAGTCCAATTAGTTTTTAAAATATTCAACGGCTTACATGTACAGTTTACTATAAATTGAGATTCAGAGAGCATAGGGCTCGATCGATCCCAACACGGGCAAAGCGTGGGCGGGTCTTAGCTAGAGATTTGCGGGTCATAGTTAAAAGTGACTCCATCCATTGAAAAGATCAATAGTGATTCATAAGTATCATTTGCTGGTTTGTATCTTAATTGATGTACACTCCATCCTTGATTTGAATAAGAACAATATCTGCATGCCAATACCATGATGGTGTATACTAGGGCTATACATAGACACTCGTTGTACCTCGTGGGACGGTACCAGGACGGGCGTAAATATATAATTGACATTTCCAGTTTATCCATCCATCATATGGCGTCATAATTAACTACGTGACATTTAGGATGACGCCATAATCAATTACAACACGAATGACTCGATTTAGTCCGTCGTAAACGCTTAATGGTCCGATATTTTGTACTAAATGTTTGTCTTTAATATTCAATACACATTTTGTCGAATATATTGGAACTAATTTGACTGGACGCTGTAGGCAGCAACAGCACCCAGTCAACTTAGCTTCAATATATTCAACAGCTTACCTGTATAGCTTTCTGGAAAGTGATAGTTAGGGAGTTCAGGAATTGATCGATCCCAGCTCGAGCAATGTGTGGGTTGACCTTAGCTAGACATGTTGTAGATATCGGATTGTCCGGTGGGGAGTCATGACCCTGTGGACAGCTTATATTTATGAGTAAGACCTTGATGAAATTCATATTTGAAAATACCAGGTGGGCTAATGGACGGAGTAGCACGCATCATACTGTAGTACGTAGAAGGGCTGCTGCACTGGTTGACAGGGACCAATGCTGCCGCAACGACAGTTTCTCACGAAACTGATGCGTACATGATAACCATATTAACTAAGAGTTGGATTATAATAGGATAGAATAAAGTAGGACCCACGGTTCTGGGTTGATGAGATCTGTCAATAGTTGAAGATGAAAGTTGGTGATGTGGGATCGGCACACCCTTTCAGAAGATTCAGCAGTCAATTTGGCCAATGGTTTAGAAAATAGTACAACGATGGATTGAGACGAAACCGACGGGGGAATGGTTAAAAGGTGGAGGGACAGGGGCAAAAGGTTGACTGACAAGCAGGATATCAACTCCCTATAGAAAGTACAACAACACCAGCTGGCAATGAGATCATACAGCTCATGTGCTGTTAACCATTGTATCCTACAGGCTTATTCACAATAAGCAATAGGCAGAACAGGGACAAGGTAGCGTCCTGTAGGAGTGATTGACAATAAAGAAGTTTGTGTATAAACTATGTGTCGATCAAAACAGGGTATCTAAATCGAGACGAATTTGTATATCAACTATATGTCACTCACCGAGTGACATGCTCCCACCACGGATGAGGTAATGTTGTTGGTTAGCTGACAGATCGCATCAAAGCAGAACCAGCACACACCGGTTCGACCACGTTCAATGTTATCATCCTAGAAGCGGAACTCGGAGTTTGATTGGTCGGGATGACGTCACAATCAATGGGCATCCGATCAAACTCCGAGGAAGATAAGAAAAACGAACGTGGGCGAAAAACTCAAAGGAGTATATAAGGGGCACTTTGATTTTTATCGGGAGTTCGGTTCTGGTCCGTATCCCTGGTTCGAAGCGAATTCTCGCTCAGAGTGAATTAATAGTTAGCCAGTAGGTTGATAAAGTATAGCAAACCTGTAGCGACAGGGAGTAATATATGTCAACGGTAGTTAGAAAATAGAAGTAGGAAAGTAGTTAGAATTTTAGTCAAACTATTATAAGTATTTATCTTTTCAAAAGTGGCATTAAAAGTCACCGTTAGTATAGTGTACAGTTAGATCTATTAAAATCAGAACCTTGATAACCTCAAGGCAAGAGTTTTGTTGTAATATTTAATTCTGGAATCTACGGAAGACCACCGTAGCGTACCTACAAGTTCTGGTAATCAGTCAGATCAGGCCCGGGTATCAAGTACAAATATCGTGAAGTTCATCTATCATCGAGGCGAACTGATATCCATCTCTTTCGTTCTCGGTAAGGTAGGTTGTCGCAGCAACCTTACATACAAGCCCTATCCAAAACGGAAGAGATTGCAGAATCGATTATATCAGATAAGAACCTAAAATTAGTATTCAATCTTGAAGATAGACACCAAAAATCTTCAGTGGCTTCAACTGCCAGGATCCGGAATTAAAACAGTGAGTACGTAAGAATATATGGCCCAAGAACAAGGGGGACGACCTACGGCGATAGTGGTGAAAGACGTGGCTGACAGGGTAGCGGTATTCTTAGAAGTAGCCCATCGGTCAGAAAGCTGTCAGGTGACACAGCATAGGGAGTACGGGAATAATTATATTGTCAAGATAACCACTGCCATCAGTTGCCCTGAGCGTCCGCGGGTAGCAAGGGTAGTCATTAGCATACATTATAACTAACAACGAAGATGGCAAGAGGAGGGGGAACACCCGACCCCACGCTACCGCCGGTAGATCGACACCCGCCAATGGAACTTAGTCCCGAGACTTTAGCTGCCGTACAGGCGATGAGAACGGCCATGGCGGGGGCAATTGTAGCGAGCAGTGATCGACGGGAGACTACCCGTGTATACCGCCGGGAGATAAGAGATACGATAGACAGGATACAGCCGTGTGACGGGGTCGTGCCTGAGGAGGTGGGAGTATTCTTGGAAGAAACCAAGAGGGCGTGCGTGGCGAACGAAGGAAGGTTAGAGGGGATCCCAGCATATGTGATAACCCGAGCAGCTCGAGGGCCGTTGTCAAGGGCGATCGACAATTTTATGATTGGCAAAGTACGAGAAGAGGTGACGTATGCGGAGTTCAACGATTACATTACCATAAACTTTGTCTCCACCAATGAAACTGAGCGGATCAAATACGATCTTGAGAGGGTGCAACAGAGAAGGAACGAGACGGTGATTGCGTTCAACAGATGATACAGGGAGGCTAGCAGTAGAGCGTACCCTAACGAGAACGAAGATAATCGCCGGACCATTCTCGGCATTTATTTGAGGGCTCTGGGAGACCAAGGGTTAAGTAAGCGCATCGTGCGTAAGAAAGCCACAACCCTGGGCCGAGCCATAGAAATAGCTGAGGAAGAGGAAACATGTAACGATCTGTTACAGGCTATGCAGATCGAGGGAAGACATGAAGAAAGGATGGAGGTGAACGTGCTAGAAGAGGAGGAAGAAAGAGAGATATGGAGTGTGGTGAAGAAGTTAAAGCAACAAATCGTGGCACAGTCGAAAATGATCGAGCAGCTATGTGGGCTGGTCAAGGATCTCCAGATGAGGGGAACCGCCCCAAGGGTCACACATCAGCCGACGCAAGAGGCGAGGGGGGCGACCAAACAGCCACCAGAGGACCTAGACCAGTTGCGCGAACGGCATCTCCGCGTGACCTGACACACATCACATGCTACAATTGTGATAAGACAGGACATTATAAAAGCAATTGTCCACGGCCACTCCGACCAGTACATAACCCGACTCGAAAAAGTACAGTGCGGCCACGATCCCCCGAGACTACCGATGACTTGTTTTAAGTGTGGCCGGGAAGGTCATATGGCACGGGATTGCGGAAATAAAACCTACAACATGTTCGGCAATCTCAGCGACACACCTACAGTAGTGAGATGTTATGGGTGTGGGCAAGATGGACACTTCGTGAAGGATTGTCCGCACGGGGTGCAAGATCAGCGTATACAACAGCCAGTGGTACGAACAATCAGACAACCGGAGCATCAGATAGTGTGGCGAGCGGCAAAACGTGCTGCTAGTGATAACATGGACATAGATGAAGTAACTGATCATCGCCGGGGAGAACAACGCATTACCCCTCGGGAGTGTTCTCGAAACATGCGCAAAGTGTTAGGTAACCAAGTGCGTGAAGATAACGAGTATGAGGATCGGGATGGTTTTGTGCTAACCGACGCTAATACGGATGCATATGGCCGTTATGGTGGAGGAAATGCATCGACACGTCGCGACAGTTACGCTGAGGCAGTCAGCGGGCGAAGGAGCCCGTTAAACTAAGACGGAGAAAACCGTGGGTGAGCGCACTGACCGAGCAGTTTTTAATCCGTCTACAAGTGGATTTTAATGGTCCAACGGATCAGGGTGAGTACCTGCATGCCTTAGTGGACACTGGTGCTAGCACATCCTTGGTTCGTAAGGATATATGGTGTAGCATGTTAAATGCTAGGCCGTTGAAAAGGGCAAAGACGCTCTTAGCGGTAAATGGTTCTCCAATAGAATTGTTGGGAGAGACCCAAGTAAAATTCAAGAATGCCCGGCCTATTCCTAGTACGGTAGTAGCACGAATGAGGCATGAATGTTTGCTTGGAGCGGATGCTTTGCACTTGGGTAATGCAAAGATCGATTATCAGGCCAAAGTAGTAGTATGGTATCCCTATAGGGAACAGACGAGTTATATCTATGAGAGTTGTAAGGAAACGACTGGATATAAAGATATCGACAAAGTCTTGGGTGACTTTGCGGATATCTTTGATACGGCTCGTCCAAAAATGCTTGGATTGGTCCCCAAAGTGAAGTGTACAGTACTAACAGGAGATGCGTTTCCTATAAGGCAGAAGGCCTACCGTCTACCGCTGGCCAAGCAGTATATAGTCAAAAACCAGGTGGCTGAGATGCTGGCCGCGGGTGTCATAAGACCGTCGTCATCACCATGGGCGTCACCCATTACATTGGTTCCCAAGAAGGACGGGGACACCAGGTTTTGTATAGACTACAGAAAATTGAATTCCGTATGTCGTAAGGATAGTTATCCTTTACCGAATATATCCGACATTTTTTATTCTATGGGAGGCGCAATGGTATTTTCTACTATGGACTTGAAGTCTGGCTATTGGCAGATACCAATGGACAGCCAAGACATAGAGAAGACGGCGTTCGTCTGCAGTGAAGGTTTGTTCGAATGGATTTGGATGCCGTTCGGGTTTGCGAACTCAGGTGCCATATTTCAGAGGGCAATGAATGATATTTTCCGAGAATTCGTGGGAAAATATTTGCATGTGTTCGTCGACGATATAGTCGTATATTCGAGAAATCCGACGGAACATGCACAGCACTTGCGTAAGGTCATGAGTAGGATACGAGAGTATAGTTTGCAGGTTAAGAAAAAGAAGTGCGATTTTGCTAAACCCTCAGTTGATTTGTTAGGGTATCGCATTTCCGCTCAAGGAGTAGCTCCTCAGGCTCAAAAGGTCAAGGTCATTAGGGAAATGTCACCCCCACGCTATGGGGGCGAAGTAAGAAGTTTCCTTGGAGCTACAGGTTATTACCGATCCTGTGTGCAAGGCTATGCCGAAATTGCTAAGCCTCTAATAGAATTAACTAAGAAGTATAAACGTTTTGAATGGGGTGCGGATGAACAGCAAGCGTTCAAGAAATTACAGAACTTGCTGTGTAGTGAGACGGTTCTCACATATCCAAATTTGAATGCCCTGTATAAATTATATACGGATGCGTCTAGCTATGCGATAGGTGCAATATTGGTACAGGTAGATGATAATGGTGTAATAATAATAATAATAATAATACAGCATTTGTAAAGTGCCATGTGTCAATGTCAATTTTCAAAGGCGCTTGTGAAGAGATGTGTTTTTAATTTTTGTTTGAAATCATTAATTGATTGGATGGATTTGATGTGGACAGGTAGCTGGTTCCATAGTCTCGGAGCCACAACACTGAAGGCTCTGTCCCCACAGGAGCGTAAATTCGATCGCGGAATTTGGAGCAATAGCTTATCCACAGAACGAAGTCTGCGACATGGATCATATGTCAAGAGAAGTTCCTGCAAATAGTCGGGAGCGTTGTTGTTTAGACATTTCCAAGTCAAGAGCAGAATCTTGAACTCAATCCGTTTCCGGATGGGGAGCCAATGAAGATCTTTCAAAATTGGTGTTATGTGATGACGCTTTTCGACCTTGACTACCAGACGAGCCGCAGCATTTTGCACATATTGCAGTTTATCAAGGGATTTTTTGGTGATGCCATATAAGAGACTGTTTCCATTGTCCAATCGTGATGTGATAAACGCGTGAACAAGTGTCTCTGTGGTCTGATATGTCAGCACATTTCTGATGGAATTAATGTTAGTGTAGAGCGAGTAATCCAGTAAGTGAGCTCTACTCTGAAAGACAGTCAGTTGAATTGGCCTGTAATAGAAAAGGAAGCTTATGCAGTGATATATGCGTTAAAGAAGCTTAGACCGTATCTATTTGGTGCGCAGTTTACCATGTATACTGACCACAAACCCCTAAAGAGTTTGTTTGTGGGAGAGGTTAAGAACACGAAAGTGCAGTGCTGGGCAGTACTGCTTGCTGAATACGGATGTAAGATAGAATACATCCAAGGCTCGAAGAATATTCGAGCGGACATGTTGTCCAGGTTACGTCGTCCAGTGGAGGTCGCCACGTTAGATACGGGCGATTTTGTCATACCGGATGTGGATGAGGGTGCGTTACCGCACGTCCCTCTGGAGACATTCGATATTCCCTATGACGAGTTGTGTACCGAACAGACCAAGGAATACCCGGAGTTGTTTAAGAACACCCCGGAGGAGTACATGGTTAAAAACGGTATTCTGTATTCTCTAGTTACGCCCTCAGCGTTGGACGCTGAGTACCCCAGAATTGTCTTACCTACCCTGTTCCGTGAGAAAGTGCTCCGGATGGCTCATGAACGAGCTGGTCACCAAGGTCTGCAGAAGACTATCGGTATGGTTAGGGATTCTTTTGTCTGGACATCTTTGAGGAAAGATGTGGTACGTATGCTTGAGAGGTGTACGACGTGCCAGGTCAATCGACCTGTCACTACTCGACCCAGGTACAGTGAGATGCCTATGGCCAATTATCCGAGTCAGATAATAGGCATGGATTTGATTGGTCCACTGTTGGAATCGAGTAAGGGTAATATGTATATCATGACGATCGTTGATCACTGTTCTGCGTGGGCAGAAGCATATCCGATTCCGGCTAAGACGGCTCAGAATGTTGAAGACAAGTTCTTCAATGAGTACGTCGCGCGTCATGGTGTCCCTGAGATATTGGTAACTGATCAGGGAAAAGAATTTTGTTCTAAATCTCTGGAGGAACGATTCAAGGAACACGGTATAGATCATAGGCGATCGAGTCCATACCATCCACAGAAAGGAGTGAATAATGCGTCTCGTACATGGGAAGACGAGTTGGTTGCCGCATTGACAGCGTACCGCAGTACTCGTCATTCCACGACCGGATATACGCCATTCTATCTGACGTATGGTCGACGAGCAAGACTTCCGTTTGCGATTCCCGTAGATGCTTCGCAGGATCTTGGTGAGAGACTGACGTGTCTCAATAATGCCTTGCTACGTGCTCGTAGTGAAACGGCGAAGTCTCGTGAGGTTCACCGAGAACAAATTGACAAGCGTGCAAACGCTGGTGTCTTCAAGGTGGGGGATTCGGTGGTCGTAAAGGCTGAGGAGAGGATGAAGTTGACCTCTCGCAGTGACCCCGAATATGAGATCTTTAAGATCAATGGGCCAGTGGCTCATGTCCGACATCAGAGATCTGGGAAGGTGCGTGTACTTAATATAGCTAAGTTACGCATAGTCGACTCAGAGATGTGCTGGGACAAGATAAGGCCACGCCCTGTTCGTAACCCCGCAAAGGGTACGAAAGCTAGCCATCATCCAAGGATGATGAACACCCCGGAGTCTGAAACATTGCTGGTAGATGGCAATAATGCGACCCCTAGTAGAATGGCTCGTAGGAAGCGACCAGCTTCTGATGAGGAGCCAAGGGTGAGCAAGGTGGGTAAGGTGGTTGATAATAACATCAGTCAACCTGGTAAGAGTGAGAATCGAAACCGTGAGTCACCAACCGAAACTCGCGTGACTCCTCCTGATGGGATGATGGACACATCGGAGGAGGTACCCGAGAGTGTGCTGGAGCCAATGGAAACGCTGCCAGCACATCCATACTTTCTGCGCAAGCGCAGTCATGTACCTGAGGTCGAAACTAACACCAAGCGACTCAGGATCAATGCTTTTGGGCGTGCTCTATGTGATGACTTCATCGATCGTAAAGATGCAGTTATACTGCGGCATAGCTGCAGATAATTATCATTCGGAAGTATACTCTGTACCAATAAGCCTCCTAATAGTGTCGCATCGCATATTTAGTCAAAATTTAAAATTTGTATCAGATAGGAAATTAAAGAAGAAAAGTAACGATAAAACATCGCAAGTGTGTGGCATCAGGGCTTTGGTTAGGAGTACGTAGAACATGGCATGGGAATCCGTTAAGCTCGAGTTCGCTCGACTAACAAGTAATGCCTATCAGCCCACGCGGGGGTCACAATTCGCTGCCTGCTATGACTTGTATAGCGCCTATGATTACGTGATACCGGCTTGGGGCAGAATGGTCGTGAAAACGGACATTCAGATTGCGGTCCCGACGGGGTGTTATGGACGGGTGGCGCCACAGTCGGGGTTGGCGGTTAAACATTTCATAGATGTGACTGCGGGAGTGATCGATCAGGATTACCGCGGCAATGTAGGTGTAGTCCTATTTAACTTTGGCAGGGATAGTTTTAGCGTACAGAAGGGTGACCGGATAGCCCAACTAATAATGGAGATGATAGTTATACCGGACCTAATAGAATGTGGAGGGCTGGATCAAACCGAACGAGGAGCGAGTGGCTTCGGTTCCACCTGGGCGAGCTAAGGGTCGACAAGACCCACGTGCCCTGTATAGTAAGCATACTAACAAACACAACCGATAGAAATTGCAATATTCAACTATCGGAGTCCAACATAACAGCAAGTAAATTATTTGCCAATGGGAAAATAGGTGTGATTTTGCAAACGTTTGGTGAGACTATGGAAATTCATTGTGACGGACAACTGACCGACCGATGTGATGTAAGTAGTGGTGTGTATGCGTTGATGTCGGGCGAATGTGGTTATAGCGGAAAGGGTTGGCAATTCGAGCCTGTGGCGTCTTACAGTCGGACGTACACTCGGGTTGGCCTGGCCATTAAAATGCCCCACTTGGATGTGACCAGCATTCTAAATAAATCCATGATGGTAGATCATTTGAGGGTGCAACCCTGGGATCATTTACAGAAATCTAAGTATGCGCCGCTTGCACCATTGTCCGCACTCGACCCAGTGATGGTGGAGGGCATGGGGGGTACTATCTTTTGTGTCTTATTCGACGGGCTCCTTCGTGAGTGTGCTCGTTGTGCTAATTGTGCTATATAAATGTGGAATAATTTCGCGCATGTGGAAATGGCTAAAATGCAAGCCACGTGCGGCCCATAGTAGTGATAAATGCGAGCCACGTGCGGCCCATAGTAGTGACAAATGCACCGCCATTCATATTAGTGCACCAGCAATTCAGGCCCAGCAGCCCCAGAAAACTGCAGTGATACCGGAGCCGCTGAGGTTGGCAACCGAGTCGTCGCCTAACGCTACTGCGAGGACTGGAATCGACCCGATGGCTGCCGACTGGGTTGAAGTAGAACTTTATGACGACGTGGGGATCCTGAAGAGGGTGTGGCTCGATTGGATATATCCATGTGACGTTGTGGGACTAACTTCGTTTGCTGTGCGTGGAACATTGAATGGTGATGAACTATATATCCATATATATTTGATGAACTTTATTTTGATAAGTAAGAATTCTTATATTACCTGTAATGAATTTGCTCTGTAGGATTAGGATTGCTGTTATTTAGTTATTACACCTTGAGTGTCAAGGTTATTAATGATGATATTAATGTGTTTCCGGGGACGGTCAGCTGCACCTGATATGCCGTTGTCCGGACATGTATGTATGTATAGTGGTGCCGGGAATGGTCGTTCGCACATGATACTCCATTCCCGGTGTAGAAACTATTTCATTAGTTATAATGCTTTATGTTGACGATGTAGTAATCGTGTGAATGATGAGTTTGGTTGTTGAGTGTTATCCGTTCGGGGAGCCGCTGGTATAGTATGGTTTTGTTGTTGATGTGATACAACGAGTTAATTGACGCTCTCTTAAGGCCTTAGGAGGTGGTCAATTAACTTCGGTTGAGGGGCATGTGTAGATATCGGATTGTCCGGTGGGGAGTCATGACCCTGTGGACATCTTATATTTATGAGTAAGACCTTGATGAAATTCATATTTGAAAATACCAGGTGGGCTAATGGACGGGGTAGCACGCATCATACTGTAGTACGTAGACGGGCTGCTGCACTGGTTGACAGGGACCAATGCTGCCGCAACGACAGTTTCTCACGAAACTGATGCGTACATGATAACCATATTAACCAAGAGTTGGATTATAATAGGATAGAATAAAGTAGGACCCACGGTTCTGGGTTGATGAGATCTGTCAATAGTTGAAGATGAAAGTTGGTGATGTGGGATCGGCACACCCTTTCAGAAGATTCAGCAGTCATTTTGGCCAATGGTTTAGAAAATAGTACAACGACGGATTGAGACGAAACCGACGGGGGAATGGTTGAAAGGTGGAGGGACAGGGGCAAAAGGTTGACTGACAAGCATGATATCAACTCCCTGTAGAAAGTACAACAACACCAGCTGGCAATGAGATCATACAGCTCATGTGCTATTAACCATTGTATCCTACAGGCTTATTCACAATAAGCAATAGGCAGGACAGGGACAAGGTAGCGTCCTGTAGGAGTGATTGACAATAAAGAAGTTTGTGTATAAACTATGTGTCGATCAAAACAGGGTATCTAAATAGAGACGAATTTGTATATCAACTATATGTCACTCACCGAGTGACATGCTACCACAACGGATGAGGTAATGTTGTTGGTTAGCTGACAGATTGCATCACAGCAGAACCAGCACACACCGGTTCGACCACGTTCAATGTTATCATCCTAGAAGCGGAACTCGGAGTTTGATTGGTCGGGATGACGTCACAATCAATGGGCATCCGATCAAACTCCGAGGAAGATAAGAAAAACGAACGTGGGCGAAAAACTCAAAGGAGTATATAAGGGGCACTTTGAATTTTATCAAAAGTGGCAGTAAAAGTCACCCTTAGTATAGTGTACAGTTAGATCTATTAAAATCATAACCTTGATAACCTCAAGGCAAGAGTTTTGTTGTAATATTTAATTCTGGAATCTACGGAAGACCACCGTAGCGTACCTACAAGTTCTGGTAATCAGTCAGATCAGGCCCGGATATCAAGTACAAATATCGTGAAGTTCATCTATCATCGAGGCGAGTTGATATCCATCTCTTTCGTTCTCGGTAAGGTAGGTTGTCGCAGCAACCTTACATACAAGCCTTATCCAAAACGGAAGAGATTGCAGAATCGATTATATCAGATAAGAACCTATAATTAGTATTCAATCTTGAAGATAGACACCAAAAATCTTCAATGTGTGGGGCATAGCTGGTACAATACGTACAATATATTTTAGACATGCTATGTTATAGGGCTGTGTCAGAAATGCCAATAGATTTTACTAACAGACCAATTGATAGACCGATATAGAGAAAAACCGTCAAACCACCAATCAGACCTATGCTAATTGCAAGTCACAACTAAAACATAAAAATGGCATTGGCGGTCATACAAGCCAAACTCTATTTGCCATACATTTATTGTGCATTTAGTGTCGGACTA
Organism: Chaetoderma sp. LZ-2023a; assembly: GCA_034401795.1. Classification (NCBI taxonomy): domain Eukaryota; kingdom Metazoa; phylum Mollusca; class Caudofoveata; order Chaetodermatida; family Chaetodermatidae; genus Chaetoderma; species Chaetoderma sp. LZ-2023a. The sequence goes on from CM067359.1 coordinate 109,575,199, forward strand.
CGTATGATTACTGTATTCTGCGCGGCTGTAGTGGTAGAAACATCAAACAGCTGCAATCAATCCTTCTTCACTTTTGGTCACTGTGTCTTGTCATCAGTCAACATCCTTAGCTTCCTCAGGTCCATTCTTGACCTTAGTGTACCGAGTCCTGCTTTCTTGACGTCAACTCAGCTTTATGCAATGACGTCCTTTCCTGGCTTTGTATTTGCTGGCCCCCAAGTAGGGCGAAATCCAAGGCTCTCTGTGCTGGTGTGTCTTGCGGCCTCCTTAGCACATGACAAAACATGGGCCATCTTTTCTGGGCGACTTTTACAGACAGTTGCAATGTATTACACATCTTACATAGTGCATCTGTGGAAATTATGCTGTCTGGCCATCGGTGTCCAGCGATGGTGCGTATGTGTTAGCGGTGGTGGGCATCACGTAGGTCTAGAGCTGCCCTTGGACCTGCCCGGCTATTACAGTTATACATCATCAAGTATACGCAGGTTGCATTGTATAAACGTAGTCGATTTTGTAAAGGGTTTTTTGATCTACGAATCCATAGCTTCCAGAAGGACTGGAAAGCTACGCTCCCTATGATGTAGCGTGCAACAATGTCAGCAGTACTGCAAAGCAGTGAGCCCGGGAGTTTACCTTTCCTTTATAGCTCACCGCCACGAAGTGGAACGTCATCTTCTTTAGTTGCATGCTTTGTAGACAGTATATGTGGGTGAACTCTGTTTTGGGTTCATTCATAAAGAGATTCTCAATTTTTAGTTTACTTGCAGCTATTGGGAGAAGTTCGTCAAGGGTTTCCTTTCCTCATCTATACAGTCCACATCGTCGACATTTTCCATCTCTAGCGGCATGCCCAGTATTGACACCGGGGTTGGGGGGGGGGGTTTGGTTTTGTGGAGTTTTCCCGCACGGATTTTAATGCAGCAGCCAGGTAGCAGGTGAAGAGCACAGGGGATAAACCATCTCCCTGTGTGGAGTCGATTGATGTCTCAAATTCTACACACTTCACTGACTTGACTCGTACACTCATCTTGTTATCTGCAAGTAGTAGTCACACTAGTCGTAGCTCATTGTCATTGCAACTGGCCATTGCAACTGGCCTGGCGTCGTACATCTAGGATCTTTGTCAATGTCCATTTGTGTGACTTTAGAATGTATTTAATATTCTATCTAACATTTTTAAACGAATTTAATTAGGCGTTCTTTCATAAAATAGTTTCAAACTATTTAACATCTTACCCGCATAACGTGGCCGACGCCGCCGACGACGACAAACCTAGCGGCGGCGGTGTGGTCTGGTGGTAGTGGTGGTGATAACGATGAAGAGGACGAGGACGATGATGATGATGATGATGATGATGATGATGATGATGATGGTTTTGTGTTCTGTAGCGTTGGTAGTTCTTCTTACATGTTCTGTACAGTTACCTCAAAATTAGGATTTTGAGAATTCAGGATTCAGCCTATTAAAATCGATTCAAACACGCACACAAATTGGGAAGGGTTGAGCTAGAAATTCATAGTTTCACACATACTGGCATTTTAAGATTGGCCGCCATTAAAGTGGGGACAAACTTACTACATGCTAATGAGAACTGGCCATAGCAACGCATCGTTTACGTTTTCCATGAAGCTCAAACCATAAAAATCCTGTATCTGAGAATCTGTAATAAATTCGGCCCTTATCAGAAAACAAGAAAGCGTGACTGAATTTTGCAAGATAGTTAAGACGGCCCCATTGCTCATAATGTTAAAATAGCCCCTCCGAGAATGGCGTCGCTCCAAGCGTAGTATGGGAAATGTGATTGTGATGACGTCATCCCGATTGTGTGAATAGGCGGCGCTGGCATAGAAATGGAGTTGTCTATTTTCATTGTAACGTCAGCTAACTAGTGAATTGCATAAGCTATTTTGCTCATAACCTCAATTGACCTTTCCAGTTTATCCATCCATCATGCGTTATATGACGTCATAATGAAACAAGTGACGTTTAGGATGACGTCATCATCATTACGTCATGAATGACTCGATTTAGTCCGTCTTAAATGCTTAATAGTCCGACAGGTTGTACGAATTGTATGCATTTACTATTTAATAAACGTTCTGTGGAATAGTTTGAAACTATTTGACTGGGTGCTGTTGCTGCCATAGGCGGCCACACCCAGTCAAATTAGTTTCAAAATAGTTAACAGCTTATCTGTATGGTTTTCTGGAAATTGATAGTCAAGGTGGTCTTGGATCGATCGATCCTAACACGAGCTAGGTGTGGGTGGAGCTTAGCCAGAGATGGGCGGGGCATAGCTAAAACTTGAAGGGTACATTGGGGCTTAAATAATTGAATCCTAGTTCTGAACCATGAATGAGAATAAAAAGTAATGTATGTATGATGAAGATTTCGTGATGGTTTCCACTAATACAAAATCTAAGAATTTCTTTCAACTCTAATAATGGCACCTCAGGCTTCTGCGGTAATCACTGAAGAGCTTTATTGGCATCCATTGCCAGGTCAATAAAACCGCTCCAAGGGAGAAAGATATTCGGTATATTTAGAAATGGACATTGTATGAATGGTCAATATAAGCAAAGACGATCAACGATCACTTAGCTATGTAGTGCTGGGAGGGAAAATGTGTGCCAATCCTATTATCGCGAATCAATTCAACACATCAATTACTGTCGATCCGTTATCATCGTTAACCATTTTAATCTGAAATACAAACCACCAACTAACCTTTGCTATTTATTAATTATTCTTTTTGAATATTTTGAAACTAATTTGACTGGACGATGTTGCTGCATATGGCTGCAACAAGAGTCTGTCAAATTAGTTTCAAAATATTCTATAACTTATATGTATAGTTGGTTTGAATTTGAGAATATGGGAATTATGCATTGAAAGTGTTAAAACAGAAAAATAATTTCAAGACATCGATACGGAGAAGCTGTTGAATCGTTTGAAATTACATCGACTGGAATATACTAGTTAGAAACAGCTCCAGGAAAAAATGTGTCAGAATATTAAACATAATTCGTATCTCAATGTTCACATTCCGTATATCTTCTTCAAATGCAGTAACTCTATAGCGTTTGAAAATCTCTTGTTTCAATTCTAAGACAGCTATATACGAAATTTGTTGAACATTTTTTACAACAGGTTGACTGGGATCTGGTACAGTCATCAGTAGCACGTGCGTGCGTATGTCTGTGTGCGTGAGTATGTGTGTTGTGCTCGGAGTGAGCGTGTGTGTGTGTGCGCGCGCGCGCGCGTGTGTGTGTCTATGTTTGTGTATCTGTGTTTGTGCGGGTGTGTATGTGTGTGCGCGTGCGTGCGTGTACGCTTGCGTGCGTGCGTGTGTGCATGTGTGTCTGTCCTTGTGAATGCCATAAACTCACCATAAAAAGTTCGTCATTTCAGGTCAGTGACGATTTAAGGGATAATCATCCACTTAGTACATATTTTGAGCAATCACTTTAGTGATCAGTAGCATTTAACCGACTTAGACAGATGATCATAAACCATATCTCTTAGTGGTCTGTATTAGCCAGCACTGCGTGGGTGTGTTCATGCGCATAGGTACCTCATGATGGAAATTATATGAAACACATAAGAAACGGTGTGCTAAGATTTCTCTACGGTAGAGGCTAAAGAATACAATAAATACGATCCAAAACATTCATTATTACAGTCTGCATTTCTATGTGGAATGTTTTTCTCAATGTTTGCATTTCCTGTACTTGGTATCACTACAACGATATTGCTGTTTTCAGTAGACGCTTTCCATTTTATCCATCCATGGCGTGTAGGATGGCGTCGTAATCACGGGGACGTCATGAATGATTCGATTTAATTGTCCGACACGTTGTACGAATTGTATGTCTGCTATTTAATACATATGCTGTTGACTATTTTAAAACTAAGTTGACTGGGCGTTGTTGCTGCCAAGAAGTAAGAACATTTTTAGTTTAAGTTTAAGTACATATGTGATGGCGTGTCCTAAACGCTCACACACTGAATACGGTTTACTTTCTAGGTACAATGCTTCACCATCGACGATGTTTGACAAAGTATATTGCCTTGCTAAAACCCAAGAATCCGTCTGATCTATCAGTAACCATGCGGCCCATCATGCGCACCAGTAGCATCCCTAAAATTCTCAGCAATGTGACTCTGTGTCTCATGGGAGAAACGACTGCCCATTTAACAGGCCTGATCAGAGAGGTTGTAAACGATGAGACAAATGTGCCGATACAGCATTGACGCAGTGAGTACTTCTGTCAGTAGGCGTGCAGTTTAAAACGTTGGACGTTAACAATGGGGTAGATTAACATGCAGGGGCTTTCGGTACACTTAAACTATCAAGGATCATGTGCATTTCACAGCACTGCCAGATGTAATGATGAATAACATTGGTAATGACGGACATCGAGATGAGGGTACGAGAAAAGTGTGTGCATGTCTATAAACGATGCCGAGAAGGCCTCATTCTGGTTCTCTTTGCGGACTACCTCGCATGAACACTACAACTGGTGCACTCTATAACACGAACCCATCTGTGTCTACAGCTGGCCTACCACTAGAGATGGAGACATCGTGGACTTCATAGAGCAGGAAGATAGGCCTCTCTATGACACTATTCGTATAGATCTAAGAACACAGCTAGAAGAGTCCTTTTATGAGCGAACCCAAGACCGAGTTTATCGACGCACACATATCAGCTATAGACCAATGTAATGACACCGGAGTCCCACTGCCGAGCGGGGAGTAATGGAGGACGAGCACAATCTTCAGTCAACCGACAGCTCCTACAACAATGCGAGATGTTGCGTCATGGGAAACAAAGTCTTCTAGTCCCTTTAACAATAACATCCCAATTTTAACATAGAAAGTTGGATTTGTAGTATTTACTCCATAAACTGATGAGAAAATGTCAATATATTTTATTGAAGATCTGAACAACACAAGTTTTATTCATTCTGTTATCTACTATCATACTTTGTTGTCTTAATAAGCATACGTAGTGCAGCTGAAGGGGTTATTAACACTACCCCGCTCTTTATGCTGATCTGACCACACCTTCCCACTCCTTTTATGATTTTTCTAGTATACCACTGTACTACTTTGGCTTGACAAAGTTTGGTCAATGTAGCGTATACGGTAAATGCCCCCTTGAAGCTCTTTTTAGGGGAGAGCGCATTAAGAACTGTCTGACAACAAACTCCTCGCCCTAAGAAATTTGGTAAGTTTTATTTTTTTTAAACTACCATCAAGCTACTTTGTTTTAGTAAAGTTTAGCCATGGTATCTTATGGGGTAAATTAACCTCTTTTGGGGCTCTTTCTAGAGGGTCCGTTAATGGTTGTCTAACAACATCGCCCCACCTGGAACTTGGTCAGTTTCATTCTTTCGTAATCATCTACGATCAGGTTACAGCATTTAATCCATGTACGTAATGGGATAATTTCACCCCTTTTTGGGGATGGAATTTCTAGGGGTAGATTTTCCAAAATAGTCTTCTATTGGCCTGTAAATGGACACAGGCTATTTAAAAACTGAATCTTTGATGGTTAACCCGGCCAAAAACTTTATCCACGGCGGTCTTCTGAAAATGTCCATCTACAGGACAACAAACTATTTTCCTAAATTTTATAGGTAAATTTACAAACGTAGTCTTCTCTTGTTCTGCAAAATGTATAATTTTCTTTTTAAATCTTGACCATTAAAGGGTTAATTGATATAGGGTTAGCATTTGAAGTGCTTTGAAGTATTTGATGGGCCGGCCAAATTGTGTGGTGGCCTTAATCACAGACAGTCAGGGCAGAGCGAGGGTGAGGTGGGGAGGTGGATGAGATGGTGAAAGAGATGGCTGGGGTGGGACTGGTAGACGGTTGTGGCGAGATAACACTATAAAGAGTTCGCATGTGAGAAAACCCAGCGAGTGGGTGCGTGACACTGACACATTACAGGACAGAGTGGACGCTGGTATTTAATAAATATATACATATAGCACGAATAGGCTATGTTTTTATTCTGTATTTACATTACATTTAAGCTATATATTGTTGCTAAGAGAGATACCTATTAAGTGTTTTCATAATCTAGCGCAATAACGGAATAATAGGCAATACTACCTCATTCATGAACACCTGTCTAGGTTTCAGGTCTTCAAATCTATATACCTGTGTTTTGGCTCTTTGTACCATCCTCGCGTTATTGAATAGTCTGCCTGGAAAACTTAACGGCTTCTTATATGTAATTAGATTTCCATCTAATCTTTGACAACCATTCCTTCTAGAATATCGAAAAAGATGAACAAATATAAATGTGGTATCGATTATAATTATAACAGCCGTATGGGTCACGGAAATATATTACGCTTTTGGAATTTAAAGGCCGTATAATCGCCGTTTCGTGGTTTAGTATTGTCTGTTGATTAAAGATGAATAAATGAATCTATTTCTAGCTATGCCCCGCCCATTTCTAGCTATGTCCCGCCCATTTCTAGCTAAGCTCCGCTCACGCTTTGTGCATATTGGGATCGATACTTTAAACCACGAATTCTCAGAATCCCAATTTCAAGGCAACTATATGGGATATTAAATAGTAAATCCATTAAAGACATACAATTCGTACAAGTGTCAATTTTGATTGTTACGTCAGCCTACATGTTACGTCATTAATTATGACGTCATATAATTGACTGATTTATCGGATTCATCCATTACGTAAATATTGTACATAACGAGCTTCCCTGGAGCAGGTGCGTGCACGATTTTTCGATATGGTTCAAGCTAAAGAACACCTCTATCCCCAGCAACCCAACCACAAACCCAACCACCCCACTCCCACCACCCAGAAAATCGTGAGGAAGTTTAGACATGTTGACTATTTTGATATTACTTTGATTGAAAGTTCGACAACAGCTTCAAGTGACATTAATTCCAAAATATTCCAAGGTTTGACGATTGGTTTTGATTTACGCAATTACAATGTCTTTATGCATCCACAGACAAGCCACCGAACAAGAATCTGTTAGATAAACGAGGCTTTCAGTCCATTCCATATTTCTCAATATGAACACACGTGTAATATTCAACGAAAGATTTTTATTGGTTAGATAACGTGTAAGAAATATTTTAATTGGCTAGATAACGTGTAATAAGCCAACATACCCCAGGCCGCCGCAAATGTTGCCTAGCGACGACGATTGCGATCATGTAAACAAGAAGGAAAACGTTATTTTGTTGATTTCAATTTTGTAATATATACGATACTAACTAGTTATAAAATACGTTTGTAAATTTGCATCAGAAACACAGAGATTTTAAAAGTTGGATTAAAATAATTTCAAGTACGAAATAATGACGTTTTGTTCGTCGTTATTTTTTGCGACGCATTGTTGAGAACTCTTAGCAAGTGGTGCGTCAAGGAGACGAAAACGAAAACGGCGCAAAATAGTACATTCAAACGGGTTTCAGCGATCGACTTTATTATAAAATATGTCAAAATGTCAGTTTGCTTGATAAAAAGAAGCTCAAACGTGATCCCATTTAATATCACTATTATCGACATCGCCGAAAACGTTCATCTTGTTTCATAATAGTGATATGAAATGGGATCTCGTTCTAGATCCTCGATTATGTATATATCGCGATTTAGGATTATATCGTGCACACGTTTCTGCCTTATTTGAATGGCTAACGTAGTATCTAGAAAGGCAGACATAAATCTAGGTTAACCCCTCCTGTACCAAGTTAACATTTCAATTATTAAACTGACCAACATGCCTCTGATGTGTGTTGAGAAACGTCCATTTGTAGTCCAAGAATGTCATATTTTTAATTTTTATCATCGGAATGACTGGCTCGGTTACCGAGCCAGTCATTTCAGTGGTAAATTTTCAAAAAAATAGGACACTGTTGGCCTACATATGGACACTGGGAGAGGCTGACTTTTCGAATTTCTTGACTATTAATCCATGAATCGTCTAGTCCGCCAAATACGGCACCAGTAGTGGCCATGTCGAATGTCCGTTTGTAGGAAATTAAAGTGCGAAAGTTATAATTTTCTTGGGACCAATCTTGGCCATTAAATGGTTAATTAATATGGGTGGCATTTTGAGCGCTTTGAGGAGCTGTTGACACACGAGGGGTTAAGATCTACGAGAACAGGACAAACAAGCGGGCGGTTGCGCGCACGCACTCTCCCGGGTTTTTTTACCTCATTTTAAAAGTTGTTCGGATTGTTCGGGTTTGTTTCACTTTCCGGATTTTACGGATTTGCCGGATATTTCTTCATTTATCCTATCACAACCAAATTTGCAGAATTTGCCAGACCGGCCATACATAATCTTGCGTTAAATTTTAAACCAATTCGGACTCATCGATTGCTTCAGAACTTGGTCTGCTTCGATATGATCCGGGTATTTTTATTCGGATCACAGCCAACATATGGGCGTCTTCTTTGATGGTAAGACTCTTTATTGTGCTAAAATATTAACGAAATCAGATCAGTATCTTTTACATAGACCCACAGTTCCAAAGACACGCGCTCACATAAACACGCACGTACGCGCGCGCACACACACGCACGCACGCGCTCGTGCACACCTACCAACACGCATACACACACACACGCGCGCTCATTTGCACGTGTCTGGTCGTGTTTATTTAACCCTTCCATCGTGAAATACGAAAATACCAAAAATCCTTGACAAATTAAATATTCTTTTACGTTATTGAAACTAATTTGCACTATGGCCGCAGCGGTTCCTAGTCAAATTAGTTTCAAAACACTCAACAGCTAACTAGTAATAGGCCTACTGGCAGTATTGTTGTTCCAAAGGGTCTGCCATTATTCAAATTATTAAAGTGCAGGGAAAATGAGTCTGGTGACACACATTTGCTAAAACACTACATTGGCGATAATTAGCACATATTTGATCAGGAATATTAATATTTTTCCAATCTGTGACATCTTTAATTCAATCTGCAGACGTTTTTTTTAGCACACCTTACACTTTAACCATTTGACACTCATATCAGCCAAAAACGGCTTCTGCATGGTCTTGAGAAATATCCATTTGCAGACCAAGAGTAGACTATTTTTGAAAATTTACCACTGGAATGACTGGCTCGATAACCGAGCCAGTCATTCCAGTGATAAATTTTCAAAAAATAGTATTTTAATGGTCTGCAAATGGACATTTTCTATGAGAAAATTGAAATTTTCTTGAACAAATTTGAGGGTTAAAGATGATTATAATTAGGTCAGATATTGTAAAATCCCGGTTTTATGGGACAACTTAATAAGAGAACACTTAGGGCCAGTTTTCATGAAGTGGGATTACGCTTTGCGAATAGGCTATATTATCCATTTCGTAGCTACGCCTGCCAAAACCGGCATTTGCAGTAGTCTCAAGGAATGTTCATTTGCAAGCCAAGAGAGAACAATTTTTGAAATATTAATAATCGAGCCAGTCATTCCAATAGTAGAATTTCAAAAATAGCCTTTTCTTGGCCTGCAAATGAACATCCATTAAGTAAATGTTTGAAAATTCTTAAAATGATTTAGACATTAAAGGGGTAAACACAATTGAGAGGGGGAGGGGTGGTGGGGTGGTGGGGTGGCTTAGGTAACGTGGTTTACTATAAAGGAGAAGATGTATTTTCAAGCCAATACATGACGGATGTTTAAGGCACGTGATCTCTCAACCGTCTTGATGAAATGGCAACATCGGCAGGGTCGGATTTACTATGAGGTGGAGGCCCCTGGGTACCATTTTTTTAGATGCCATTTAAGCATCTAATTTTTAATTTTCTCTGGGGAGGGCACCCGCGCGTCCAGTCTACAGGGGCGGACACGCTGCCATTGCCTGCATTCTGAATGATAAGTAACAGCCTTATTTTGCACACAATAATTAGGCCTTATCATCTTGTCTTCACAGCACAGCACAGCAGTACGTCAAGATTGATGCCCACATAGTAATTTGATTTTGGTAGAGGCCCGTGGACAACTGCCCAGTCTGCCTCTGTCCTAAATCCGGTACTGAACATTGGGCTCCACATATTCCAAGTAACAGGTGGACCAATCTCACACGCACGCACGCACGCACGCACGCACGCACGCACGCACGCACGCACGCACGCACGCACGCACGCACGCACGCAGACACGCACACGCACACGCACACGCACACGCACACGCACACGCACACTCACGCGTACGCGCACGCGCACGCACACGCACACACATACACACACGCACACACACACACACAACACGGCACGTGCGCACGCAAGCATAGACACATGCATATACATACACATGCTTTGCAAATGCATATGTACTGTTGTAAAGTTCTCTATAACTACACTCCAATTGGGGAATCCAGTTTATTGAGCAATCATATGCCGTCATAAAAATGTAGGCTGCCGTCACAATCAATTAAGGTATGAATGACGTGTTTTACTCTCTTTATAAACGCGTACTAGTCCGTCAGTTGTACGAACTGTATGTCTTTACCATTATTACACTTCCTGTTTTGATTTTGAAACTAACTTGACTTGAGCATATGGCAGCAGCAGCAGCACCGAGTCCAATTAGTTTCAAAAGAGTCAGCAGGTTACCTGCATGATCGTTTGGAGATTGAGATTCCAGGGGTACAGTGGTCGATCGAAGCCAACACTGGCAAACTGTGGGTGGAGCTTAGCTAGAGATGGGCGGGGTACAGCAAAAATGTGATTCATCAATGGACCCTTCCAGTTTCAGCTATGCTCCGCCCACCTCTATCTAAGCTCCGCCCACACCTCGCCCGTGTTGGGATAGATCGAGCTGCGAACTCATTGACTATTAATTTCTAGAAAACTATACAGGTAAGCTGTTGAATATTTTGAAACTAATTTGACTGGGTGCTGTTGATATGGCAGCAACATCGGCCAGTAAAATTAGTTTCAAAATATTTAACAGCATGTTTATTAAATGGCAAAAACATACAATTCGTATACCGTGTCGGACTATTAAGGGTTAAAGACGGGCTTAAGCTAATCATTCATGACGTCATGACTATGATGTCAGCATACACGCCGTGTAGTTGAGTATGACGTCATATGATTGACTAGGGAAATGGATTAATGAGTTCCTTGCCCTGCTATAGCGGTTTAATCAAGGTGATTTCAATGACCCCATTTGTGCGACATAGAGAATCCATACCGTTCAATATTACCAACCAACACGACTTAAATACCTGTGTTATTAGAGCAGCCAGGTATGCCAATTCAAGAGACACAAAATGTCTACGCCCCATTTAGGAGCCCTGACGACACGTACACGACAAATACCATATGGTCATGGGGTTGGGTGAAGCAGAGGACAAACTCACCCAAGAAACCTACAATGCCATTCAACACACCAATACAATGGACGATTCCGGTTTTTCAATCAAAAACATGACGTCATAATCAAGTACGTGCCATGTGTGATGACGTCATAATCAATTATGTCATGAATGACGTAGCTAAGTTCGTCACGAACGCTTAAAAGTGCATATTCACACCAGAATGCTTGAAAATGAATTTGTTAAAATTGTGAACTTTTAGAGGCTTATATCGTGCACCTATATGTAATGAAACCAAATAAATCTATGATAATTTCGTTCCATATAAATTAGCATAATTTTTTAAGTTGTATAAATGAATTAGAGACGCTTTAGTTGATGACGGACTAAGCGGCGTTGTACTATTTAATTTAAATGTCGAGGCAGCTCGTCCAGGTGAATACGTATATTCATGGATCACATTATCAATTGATGAATTCAATCGGTTAGTCGAAGATATGACGTCATAATTAATCACGTCATATTTAGTCCGACGTCACACTCATAATTGACAGACACTATTACGTCATGAACCTGGAATAGTCCGCCAATGTTCGAATTGTATGTCTTTAACGTTTAATAAACATTCTGTTAAACGTACCTTCGAGAACTTGCATACATGGAAGTTCCATCTTCAAAGCGCAGGAGCCAAACAACGATAATACTGAATCTCACAAGAAAGCAGACAAGATCAAAGTAATATTCCAACGAAGCAATTCTGAACAATTAGCATTAATGAGATGAAAGATCTCACATTGAAATTGAGAATGGCAGCTAAAGTCATATCATCAAAACCTATGCAAAATTAAATAGATGAGAGAGAGCGTGAGAGAGAGGGCGGGAGGGAGGGAGAGAGGGAGGGAGAGAAAGAGAGCGAGAGAGAGAGAAAGAGAGAGAGAGAGAGAGAGAAAGGAGAGAGAGAAGGGGATGGATAGATGGAGAGAGGTTGGATGGAGAGAGAGATGGAGAGAGAGCGATAGAGGGATGGATGGAGGGAGGGATGGAGCGAGAGAGGGAGGGGGAGGGAGATAGAGAGGAGGGAGGGGACAGAGAGGGGAGAGCGAGAGAGGGGTGGATGGAGCGGGAGAGGGAGAGCGGTTGGAGGGAGAGAGAGAGGAGGAGGGTGGGGGGAGAGAGAGCGAGAGAGAGAGAGAGAGAAAGAGAGAGAGAGAGGAGAGAGGGAAGGGGATGGATAGATGGAGAGAGGGAGAGAGGTTGGATGGAGAGAGAGAGAGAGAGAGAGAGAGAGAGAGAGAGAGAGAGAGAGAGAGAGAGAGAGAGCGATAGAGGGATGGATGGAGGGAGGGATGGAGCGAGAGAGGGAGGGGGGAGATAGAGAGGAGGGAGGAGGGCGAGAGAGAGGGGGAGCGGGAGTGGGGTGGATGGAGCGGGAGAGGGAGAGCGGTTGGAGGGAGAGAGAGAGAGAGGAGGAGGGAGGGATGGAGGGAGGGAGGAAGAGAGAGCGAGAGAGAGAGAGAGAGAAAGAGGGAGAGAGAGGGGGAGAGAGAAGGGGATGGATAGATGGAGAGAGGGAGAGAGGCTGGATGGAGGGAGAGAGAGCGATAGATGGATGGATGGAGGGAGGGATGGAGCGAGAGAGGGAGGTGGGGAGATAGAGAGGAGGAAGGAGAGAGAGAGAGAGAGGGGGAGCGGGAGAGGGGAGGATGGAGCGGGAGAGGGAGAGCGGTTGCAGGGAGAGAGAGAGAGAGAGAGGAGGAGGGAGGGAGGGAGGGAGGGAGAGAGAGAGAGAGAGAGTAGAGTGAGAGAGAGAGCGAGAGAGAGGGGTGGGGAGAAAGAGAGAGAGAGAAGCTCATTCGCCTATAGAATCTAAAATCACTCGGCCGTAAAGACTAATGTAAAACTAAAATAGGCTACCATGTCTCCAAAGCAAAAGCGGGAACATGTTAGTTGGCACACTTTTGAACACGATGCAAGAAACTTTCTTTTTAAAATTTTGGACATAGTTTGTTAGGAAGCCGTTGTTGCCTTATCATGCCCAAAATATTCAACAATAGTTTTTATTTTGCTTTAAGTTATTATTGAGGTGTACTGTCTGGTAGCTAAAACATGTATGTCTTACTCACTCTCCCTCCATCCCTCCATTCCGCCCTCCCTCACTCACAACACTCCATCTCACCCCACCCCATACGCCCATCCCTCCCCTAACCCCACCCACCATCTTCTGACTCAAACAAGCATATCACAAATCGAAAGTCACTTGTAGTGAGAGAGCGTTATGTTTCATCACGTGGCATTGACATGACCCGCCTTACTGTAGTCAACCACCACCCACCCACACAGCGCCACGACAGAAACACGATGCATTAATAAAACTTCGAGAAGATAGGAACGGTACAGGTGACGAAATCATCCGCCTACGAGGTCGCGTAGATTCCTGTCGTGATTTGAGCGAAAGACTGAATAGAAAAGCGATACTGCCATTGGTTGTTGCCATATCGCTGTGAGAGATTCCGGAAATCAGAATTGACCATAAATTGATTGAACCTGTCGCTTCTCTCTCTCTCTCTTAAACAGCTGTGGAATTCCTTCTGACCCGAAGCAACAGTCGGTGTGAACCGAATAGGAACACGCACCCTGATAGCCGCTAGGAGCTGTCTCCAAGCACTCGGTACAGTTAGGAGAACATTGCATCGGATGCTGTAGTACAAGATACATAGATATAGATATACGATAGCTAAATTGGTTGACGATCTAAGATTCTTGAACGAATTATGATTTAAAGAGAAGAAAATTTACATTGAGAGATTTAGTAAATTGATAAACAAAAAATACGTATAATACGAATATGTTAGAGCTGGATTTTGAGACTAGTAGGAAATGATATCATTAGATTCTAGGAAAAGTATCCTATCGTATTAAGCGAAAAAGTATATATAGCTCAGAAATAACTTAGCACGTACTGTTGAATATTTTGATCATAATTCGATTGAAAGACATTGCTGCCTTAGACAGCACTGTCTTTCAATCCAATTATGATCAAAATATCCAACAGAACATTTCTCACATCGTTTTCAAAATTGTGCTAACTAACATGTTTCTGTTTGTGTTTTGGAAACATTTAAAGTTGTTTTTGAGCTGTATTTAATTTTCTCTTACTTATCAAGAATCTACCCGTTTCCCGGACCTGTTTGCTTTAAGACCACAAAGATCGAGTCGCGTAATTAAAATCGGTGATTAAGATCATCTTCGATACCAAGGACGCCTTGAATCTATATAACTCAATATATTGACTACCGCATTCCACATCCAACTGCTATTATTACTAGTATTACATTTCAAGAATGTGTAATTAAAAACTTGCAATTTGTTTAGCGCTAGTTTCTGAGCGTAGATTAATACATACATTGCTCGTAATAATCAGAGATTCTATTTAAAAGCAAGCGAACCTAGCTATACGATGATGAAGATATTAGGCGCGGCTGTTTTCTGTTTGGTCGTGGTGTTGAGAGGCGCGTTATCCGCACCAGCCGTTAACGTCCCAGAAGACAACGCGAGCGAAAAGAGGGTAAGCCAAATAATAATTACTTTTTAAAATTTAAGTAACTTTTTCTTAATTTTGTCTTCATGTTCAGTTTTCACGTGGACAGCAATGATGGCGGAAGTCAAGAACGCGTGCGCAGGATTTCTCTTCTAACTTGGTCAGAAATTTACTACATAATAAAGAGATGTTCATAAAATCCTTATTTGCCTATTCTATTTATATTTTGTTTGTAATTTAGCACATATGCACGAAAAGGAAATTTTTTTATCTATCTATTGATGTACATTACAATAAACTAGATACGTTAGAAATAACTTACTTTTTATATTATATGTAGATGGCATTCCCATCCATAGAAATATATGGGAATCCTCGAATATTCTAGGAAAACGTCAGCATCTGTCTATTATGACTTGAACGTCCGGCGTGGCTATTGAAATATGTTATAATTCTGACAGATACTTAGATATCTGGCCTCAGAGCAGGAGAAACCTCTGTCCTTGACGCCGTGCACAGCATGGATGTGCATTTGCAAACAATTGGCGACGACATAGTAGAATAGTTTAGAAATCTGAAATTAATGATTCTTATTCTATCAAGCCTGGAATTTCTGTGAATAATATGTTGTGCAACATGTTTATATCTTGACCATAAATCAAATAGTTGTCATACGTGTGCGCGGCGTGCGCGCGCGTGTGTGTGTGTGTGTGTGTGTGGGTGCGTGCATTGGTTTGCTAGTTTGCTCGCTTGTGCGTATACGCGTGCGTCCGCGTGAACGTGCGCGTGCGTGAATGTATGCGAATGAGGAAATTTGATATTGGTATTATCACAACATCCCAACTTGGAAAGGCCGGTTAGCCAGTTGCTTAAAGACTGCTTAAAGAACATACCAATAGCCTGCCCAGTGCGAGAATACTCACCCCACATGGACATTTAATACAGGTAACGTTTAATAGATTTTACTTTGAACACGATCCCACGGTTACTGTGCACATGTCCTTCGGATAACAACATCTTGTTCAGAGCGTGGACATACTGTGAGTAGGCCGCCGCAGATCATCATGTGCCAGAGGTGGAATGCACAGTCCGTTACCTGCACATAATATTCAGTACCAATATAACGAACGGGGCAATGCTTATACATACAATGGATTTTTCCGGTTTTAGCTCTACCCCGC
Source organism: Chaetoderma sp. LZ-2023a (assembly GCA_034401795.1). NCBI lineage: Eukaryota > Metazoa > Mollusca > Caudofoveata > Chaetodermatida > Chaetodermatidae > Chaetoderma > Chaetoderma sp. LZ-2023a. Next base: position 109,591,250 of record CM067359.1, read on the forward strand.
CCATATCTAGCTAAGCTCCATCCAAGCATCGCTCGTGTTGGGATCGATCCCTGAACCCCTTGACTACTAATTTCGCGAACACTATACAGTTAAGCTGTGAATATTTTGAAACTGATTTAACTGGATGATGTTGCTGCCTGGTGAAATTAGTTTCAAAATATTCAACATCATCTTTATTAAATATTAAAGACATACAATTTTTACAACAACGCTTAGTCCGTCACCAAGTAGGCCTATATGTTCGTGACGTACTTATCTACGTCATTCATGGCGTCATTGATTATGACGTCATCCTACACATCACGTAATTGATTGTGACATCATATAACGGATGGATAAATTGGAAAGGCCCATCGTATTTATTATTTACTGGTTCTGATTGGTCTAATTGTATTAAAACAATACTTTCAAAAGTTTAATCTGTTGTTTGTGTAGGACAACCGGAGGTCGTTAAATCCACACAACATTACCAAATTAATTCATAATTCCTCCCAGAATCCGCATGGTTCTGCGTGATTAAGTGGTATTAATTATTTCCTGAACACGTTTAAATTCTCGATGTTACAAACTCAACAAACGTAATTACCTTATTGAAAATTACATCCTTCATCAACTTATATGGTAAAAGACGAGGGGCGTCAAGTGTGGGAATTGTATGTCTTTTGATGGATCTACTCTTGAATAAACCTTCTATTGAATATTTTTCCGCAGGCAAAAAGAAACGGCACCCACTTGATTTCAAAATTTTCAACAGCTTACCTGTATAGATACCTTGAAAATTTGATACTGGGAATTCAGGGTTCACAGTTTTTAATTCGATTCCAACGCGCGAAAATGTGGTCTGAGCTTAACCCTATCACAACAAAGCCATCGGCTTCTACAGTTGTCTTCAGTTATGTCAATTTGCAGGCCCAGACAAGACAAGTTTTGAATATTGTACCACTGTAATGACTGGTTCGGTAACCGAGCCAGTCATTCCAGTGGTAATATTTTCAAAAATCGTCTTCTCTTGGTCTGCGAATGGACATTTAATAAGCAGATACGTTGATGTTCTTAAATAAATTTACCCATAAAAGGGTTAAATGGGCGGGGCATAGCTAGCAACAGATCCCTATGTTTAAAGCGATAGTCTGTAGAACAGTTTGTTTTTCATTTATTTTTGTCCGCCCACTCGTCTTGCCGTCCGTCCGTCCGTATGTTTGTATTGTCGTTTATCTAGCCACACGCGGTGTTCCGTCTGTAATGGCTAAACTGTTTTCTCTCTCGTCAGTTGCACCTCGTCGTCGTCGGTGGCGTCGTCGGCGTCGTCGTCGTCGTCGTCGTCATGGTGAGATGATTACATATATCTAGATCAATGCCACTGATTTTTCTACTCCAACACCGACACACATGAACATCAGTTTGAGTTGTCCTCATCTTCTTCTTCTTCTTTTCGTTCGCTGATCATACCGCCAGTCCTAAGTGACTATCGACATGATCATAAGCGTTAAGTGCGTGGCTCCATGGTTTATTAGAGTGCGCCGTGCGGCCTGGAACCTCCGTCTTCAGCACTCGATGTTTCTGTCAGGGTTACCTCACCCTTACCTCCTTTAGTCGCCTCTTACGACACGCAGAGGATACGGAAGGTGTATTCTAAGCCCCACCTACAGGGCATGAGTTGTCCTCACATAGCTTAGGCTTTATGCAATGCTCCTTCAAATTCCGGTGTAGCAATTTCAAGACAAATATGTAGGCAGCAACAGCTCTCTGTAAAATTTGTTTTTTTAAAAATCCATCAGAATATTCCTGACATCATAAAGAATTTGTGGATTCTGGTCAATGGGGGATAGAGGGTTAGTCCCGTATCTGTATCATTAGTGCTTTCAGATATTCATACCCACAGCCTACAGGGCGGATTTATAGGGGGTATCCCCCGCCCATTTCTAGTTAATATCCTCCTACATGTTACGACCGTTGGAATCGATTTACAACTTAGAAATCCGAATTCTCAGAATATAGATATCAAGGTAAATGTTCGGGTAAACTGTTGAATATTTTGAAACTAATTTGACTGGGGTATGGTGCTGCCTATGACAGCAACAGCTCCCAGTTAAATTAGTGTCATCATATTCAACATAACGTTTATCAAAGACATACAATTCGTACACATGACGGAATTTTCCAGCGTTCCGACGGAGAATTCTACCTCATTTTTATTGCGACGTCAGTTATAGCTAGTGACGTAATCGAGTAGGACGGCAGATAATTGAACAACAGATCAGATGCCTCCATTGTGCGACGACCTTCGCGCTACTGTAACTGGTTACAATAAAATTGGCATGCAATTGGGCGTTCCATTGAATACACACAGATTAAATTAGGAAACTCTCAGCTGGTGGGTGTTGTAACTTAGCTTGTTTAATTTACCAGTTAACGCTAGCTTAATTCGAGAAAATGTGAATTGAGTTCCGGGAGGTGAATCCGGTGTGTCGCGTAATTCGTCCTGTAAATATTGAATTACACTGGTGGGATTCTGACGTACAAGAGTACAATAAGCTAACAATGTATCGATGAGGTTTTTTCCATTTTTATATGCTGTTAAAATCAATCAGAATTCGAACGAGCCGTGATAACGCAATAAAAATATATTGTGAAATTAAGTTGTATTATTCAGAGTTCTCTCGTAATCTCGTTTCCGAGTTTATTCCGTTTTAGTGTAACGGCGAACAGGACCGCGTATAGAGCAAATAGTCGTATGCAAATGCCATTTCAAAATGTAATCTTAGAACTGTGGAAGTCAAATCAAATAGCAATAGATTCACTAAGTTCTATGATGAAATCAAAACCGTATCTGCGCGTGAGTGTTTGAGCGTGACGTAGGTAATACCGCCAGGGACGTGTGGGTGTTTGATTGTGCAATCCAGGCACAATGGAGTAATTCAATATCGAGAGATATAGTTACAAAGTAATTACCGAATAGTATGTGTTCTGTCAGCCATGATTCACTTGTATATATGTATTTAAATCTAACCTAGGCCGTAATCATGATTTATCCATCGCCATCAGCAACATTTTAATCATATATACAAGGCTTTCAGCCTAGTCTATATTTCTGGAAATGAAAACAATGATAAGTGTAATTAATTAATTCAACATTAATGATTTCATTACGTATATATGAATATAATTTTATTAGTTAGTTGTGAAGTTGAATTAGGATACGTGTTCCACAGCTTTCACAATTTCACAGCTTAAACACATTGTCTTAATTTCTACGTAATGAAACCATCATATGATAAGATTTCATGTGCTTAATTGCATCTGGACACACAATTTAAGCCTCTAAAAGGATACAGTTTTAACAATTTTATTCTCAAGCATTGCGGTGTGAATATCAACCTTTAAGATAGATATTCTGAGAAACGGCCAGTCAAAGGTTTAAAGTCGACTATACACTTCTGTGTATTATTACTTAACCCATATGGTTAGTTCATTAGGTACATTCACCACCATCTCCCACCCCTCCCCCCCCCATCTCACATTCGCCCCTACCACCACCACCACCACCCACCCCATCTATGCACATAGAACAGTCCACTACCTTCATAACGCGGCCAATGTCCTGCCATTATCAAGATTCCTCAAGCAAACAGCTACCTCGAGCAGAAACCCGTCTTCAAGATAAATATCCAATTACCATCGGAAACGTAAACTGAGTATTGGAAACTGATGGCGAAATAACTGAAAGTGTGAAGAATCAATTAACCTGACATTGTAATTGCTCTCGTTACTGGAGACTAATAGCGACGAAAAACTGTCAATTACCGGTACATGTTATTGGACATCGTTAATCCAGCGCGATGGGTTAAGATTAAAGGCACGTGTTAAGTTTATTGCTCTGGAAACGTTATGCTGTTGGTATTGTCCGCTATTGATGTTCAAAGACCTGCTAGAATATGTTAGGTAGATGTGATCTCAATTGCACTAAAGAAATTTTAGAATCAACATTTCCTAAACAGCACCACCCCATCATCTTTTCTGTATCTCTCGGATTTTACTGAATTCCTTCTTTGGAACAAGACCAGCTGCATGGGATATTCCTCGTTTGTCTGGGTACGCTTCCCTGCACTAAAGCAGAGTAATATGTTATGGGTAGTTTCCTATGCACAGTCTGGAAAGACATAGAACCTTGCCGACAACAAGACAGACATATAAAGGGGCACATTCAATTGTGGCACCATTTTACATATGCGGGTAATGATAGATATTCCATATTGACCGAATATATGACATTGCAAGTTAAATGGAAATACTAAAACATGTAGTGCATTTGTTTTTTGGTGTACTCAGTACACCGTCATTCAAATCAGTACGTACCCAGCAGGCGCATGACGTTGTTTCAACGTTGAATCCACGTTAAAATCACGCCATGGCGTGATTTCAACGTAGATTCAACGTTGAAACAACGTCATGTGCCTGCTGGGTAGCTCGTTTCGCATGTGTGCGCAGTGGCCTTTTCTGTGGGTTGTGTATGCGTTAGCTCTGAGTATAGCAGGTTCCACGACTTTCTGTACAATCGTGGCTAGTAGCTGTCAAAGATTATGGCCAAACATAGACCGGGTTTCCTGAGCCAATTTAACTCGCGGTGGGACCGTATTGAACCGTGTTTATAATGCTTCATTAGACATTATTCTATCCAATATTGAGTGATAAATATTGATACTACGAAGGTGTCTGCGGTCGCACCAAGCTTATCTAGGACTGACTTTGATGTTGCCCAGCTGTTACAGCGTGTACAACAGTAGTGATACACAGCTTGCGTTCATATAATGGACCTTTCCAGTTTATCCATCAATCACATAATGCCATAATCAACTACGCGTCGTGAATGACTAATTGATGACAGACTAAGAGTTGTTGTCCGAATTGTATGCCTTTAGTAGTTAATAAACATGCTGTTGAATATTTTGAAACCATAGGCAGTAACAGCACCCTGTCAAATTAGTTTCAAAATATTCAAAAGCTTACATGTATGGTTTTCTGAAAATGAAGATTCAGAGCATGCAGGGATCGATCAATCCCAACACGGGAAAAATGTGGGTGGGATTTAACTAGAGATGAGCGGACCATGGCTAAAACGTGTTTCCTCCATTGTATCCTTTGGTCAAAGGGAGTACTGAACTTTGCATCCGCACTTTCCAAATATATTATGGGAACTCTTTGAACAGTAAGATGTAGGTTACTCGAAAACTATTTGATAAAATGAAAGCAGTGCAATTACGGATCCCTTGTTGAACTACAGGATGATCACATATTAAATTGAGCATAGTAAAACTCTCGTTGAAGATACGTTTCAACAACTGTGAACGAAGAAGAAAGAAAGATTTGATAAGAAAACAGTAGTCTGTGCTTGCATGCGGACTAATTATCCCGTCACACCATAGCGGAATTTACTGTAAAACATAGTCACTTTCCTTTTAATCAATACTGATTTGATTTTCCGGAAGTAAACTGCCATGGTCCAGCGGGGTCACTAAGTAATTTCTCTCATGGTCAGCCAGCAGCGAAAGTCTAATAAGCGTGAGAACTGACCACCTGCTGCGGGAGGGAAGATGTTCTAATCCATTTCCCTGTCCGTAATCCGGGGTGATAAGCACTACTGCGTCTTCTAATTACAAGGCTAGTGGATTATTTGGAAAATGATTTGTTTAAAAGTTGTTGCTGCTGCAGACAGCACCATTTTCATTCAAATTGCTTAGCAATGCCCATAAGATGTGTTTATGGAATATAGGGTATTACTGTTTTGCGACGCGGAGTGGAAACTGGATACCAATCGTCTGAAACAGCTGATATAGTCGCTACTTATGCATTCAATCACGTCTGCTGAGAAGCATTATGTTATTATATTCTGATGTGCCCTCATTAGCCCGGATGTAAGTGAGATCGAGTAAGGGTTTAAACTCCGGACCCCCTCAATCTCAAGTCTAAAACACGACTCAGGTAAAGTTGTGAAATATTGGACATAGGCAAAAGGCACATATTCTCAGGAATGGATGAATCCAAACTTTCACTCAAGTATATAACGTCATAATGCATTACGTCACACGTAGGCTGACGTCACTATGAAAATACGTAAGGAATGCGTAGCTAAGTCCGTCATGAACTTTTATAAGTCAGCCATGCGTACAAATTACATATGTAGGTCTTTACTGCTTAATAACCATTCTGTTGGATATTTTGAAACCATTTTGCCATGGGCAGCAACAACACCAAGTCAAATTTGTTTCAAATCGTTCAACGGCTTACATGCATAGTTTTCTGGAAATGGAGATTCATGGACTTCAGGGTTCGATCGATCCCTGTACGGGCAAAGCGTGGGCGGAGATTTGCTAGAGATGGGCGGGTCATAGCTAAAGGTGGATTCATCCATTTGTACCAGTTAGAGGGACAAAGCATACTGTTGTTTCATTTGATCAATATTTCTAGTCAATAAATCCATGCGATATACATTCCCAGTGATTTGTGTTTGGTAGTAATCCTCCCACAAACATGATGATGCGCATGTTAAAAAACTGTTTTATTTTACCAAATCGAACATAACCTTGAAACTAATCGATGACTCCACTTTTATCTATGCCCCACCCATCTCTAACTAAGCCACGCCCATGCTTTGCAGGTTTGGGGACCGATTTATATACATTGAGCCTGAATTCCCAGAATCACAATTTTATAGTAAATATACAGCTAACCCGTTGCATATTTTGAAACTAATTTGACTGGCGACAACAGCGCCCAGTCAAATTAGTTTCAAAATATTCAACAGAATGTTTATTAAATAGTAAATACATGCAAGTCATATAACTGTCCGATCTATTCATCTATTGTCAAATAGCAATACTATACCACGCAGTATCTATTTGTACAACAATCTAATAAGTCTTTCACCTCAATTTATTAACAATAGGCATTGGTCTTTCAACATACCACGAGGCCTGGTCCCTGTACATGGTATCACGTTTCAAGTTTCTGTATAACAAAACTATTGCTTGGTCCAGGGACAGCAACTCCCAGTCAAACTGGTTTTTACATATGCCACACAATTTCTTGTACTGTAAGAAATCATTCGTGTTTTCAATAGTCAACAGAATATGTACCGTTCACCAAATAATTACAATCTATGATTTTATACCGAGATGCAGTAATTATTTGGATATTTGCAAATCGTTAATTGAACAAATAGCTCTCTTCGCTACTCATTTTTGCAACATTAACCATGTGAAAATCAAATTCTTTGAGAAGTGCTTGCTATTCACGGACACGATTACCTCTGTAACAACTACTTAGTAAAGCGACTAATCTCATCCATCCTTCCATCCCTACACCCTTCTTTCTACATCTCTAGAATGCACGCACGCACGCACGCACGCACGTACGCACGCACGCACGCACGCACGCACGCACGCACGCACGCACGCACGCACGCACGCGCGCGGACGCTTGGACGTACACGCGCACACGTTGCGATCGGTATATTTCCGTTACAGTCAGCCTTGCTGCGTATAACGGACGCAGCCTGGCCATCAGACCGTGGTCGCCTACTTGAATGCAGCTTCTGTTTTAGGTTAAACAGTCTGTGGTTTCAGATGGCCGTGGTTTCTTAAGACATGTGGTGGGTCACAATCGCTTGACCCCCAGCGCAGGTGGGCGTTATAGAGAGGTTTGTCTATGCGTATAGTGGAATGACATCCGGTCCAATAATTCTGATGTCCTGCTTGATTCTATATAGCTCCATTCATTAACTCTGTCTTGCATTTTTATGGGAATTGCCGACGGCGTGTTCTGAATGTCCACCCGTGTGCTTGCCGGTGCTAAGCGCTGAAGAGGGGCATTCTCAACCTACCCTCGGCAAAAACGCCCTGCCATCTCTTAACCGTATGCACCATAAAGTTAAAGAGAGAATATATAATGCTGTCTCAGATTGCCTCGCTAGCACACGATAACAGCATATTCGTTGACATATCTGATAACATTTCTTGCTTTAATGGCATCTTTTAATTAACCATGCCTTAAGGGCTGGATGAATTATGTTGCATATTTGAATTCCGTAATTTCAGGACCGATGTTGGAAGGAGCGTATGAAGTGGCGGACGCGAGTGTGTATTATAACACCATCATCAGTTTTGATATATGTTTATAATGTGGCAATACCTGGGCTATAATGGAGAGATCGTATTTTAGCTATGGCCTGCCCATTTCTAGTTAAGATCCGCGCTCTTTGTCTGCACGTTTATCTAAATTTTAATACGTCGAATCATGGCTTTCCCGACTCCCTATTCGAAGATATAGACAAACTGTTGAACACTGCAATACTAAATTTATTGAAAATAACCTTGTGTCAGATTAGTGTTTATGGGTACGTTTATTAAATTGTACCAAAGACATACAATTCATGAATCCATTTCCTCACGCAATCATATGGCGTCATAATCAACTACGCGACGTGTTTGATGACGTCATAATCACGACGTCATGACTGATTCGATTAAGCCCGTCTTTAACGCTTAATAGTCCGACATGTTGAACGAATTGTTATGGTCAAAAGCCATCAGCGATTATAAAACTGTTACAGATGTCGCTAATACCATTTATTTCATCAGAGTTATGGACAGAGCTGGGCAACTGCTCTATTCAGTATCAATCACGTGACCAAACAGCTTCGATCTAAATGTTCATCCCTGTTAAAGAGAGACTTGGTTACCTTGTCGCGCGACTTCCGGGGCAATTTCCGAAGGTGACTTTACATTGTCTCCTCATACGTGATTTGCAAATCTCACCATCAAATATTTATAACAAATAAACGTTTGGCAATGGTTGATATTCTTCAAATGCCTTCGAGAGGGATAGCTATGTGTATTAGTATATATGTACTATCTAAACTATATATATATATATACGTTTAACCCCTCTAGTGTCAATTTAACCTTTTAATTGTCAAACTGATCAAAACTACTCTGCAGTGTCCTCGAGGCATGTCTATTAACAGGAGGTCAAGGGAAGAGTATTTTTGGAAATTAAAGACTGGAATGACTGGCTCGGTAAACGAGCCTGTCATTCCAGTGGTAAATTTTCAATAATACTCTTCTCTTGACCGGCAAATGGATACTGGGTAAGCCAAAGGTTGGATTTTCTTTGCCACTACCCCTTTAATGGTCAAGCCGGTCAAAAAAACTAATTTACCAAAAAATATCTTCTAATATTAAAATTTCTTGAAAAGGGTTGACCATTAAAATGTGTAATTGATATAAGTGGTATTTTTAGCGCTGTGAGGCGCTGTTGACGCGAACGGTGTTAATGATGCTGATATACCGTGTTCTGTGGCTGCATGTGTTCGAACACATTCTACAGCTGCTATCCCTCCTTCTCCTTCTTTGGATCACATTTGTAAGGCCTGAGTGAACTTGAGCTTGAACTTGAACTTGGCTACGGTTTTTTCATCGTCAGTAGTCCGTAGCTCACACAGATTCTGCTTGGTTCACCGTGTACCTGTAATGCGACAATAACCAATTTAGCCCGCTTGTAAACGGCGCCGGCCCATATCTACCAATTTGTATGCAGACCAATAAGACAAAAATGTTATCGACGCACCCGTTTATAAACGGCGCATGGCCCATGTGCGCATTTGTTATCGACGCGCCCGTTTGTAAACGGTCCACTGCCCATATGTCAATATAAAACTTGCGCCAGTAAGAAATGTGTATAGTTGTAAACGAATTGTGATGTATTGCCTATTGGCGCAAGTTTGGCATTGACTGACTTATGGGAAGTGCGCCCTTTACAAACTGGCGCACAGATAGCCAATTGGCATATGAGTCTGCACCGTTTACAAATGGTTCTTCACCGTTTACAAACGGGCAAAATTGGTTATTAGGTCGCTACATACCCATTCCTGGGTCTTTAAGAATGGTACGTGGCACGGTAAACGGGTATGTATGATTTAAAATTATATGATCTAATACTCGTGAATACTTTCTACTACATAAAATATTTCAATTCCAAACTTTTAATTACTTTTTAATGAGATCGGTCAACGAGAATTGGCATTTTGTTCACTGAATCTATGTTCGTTTGCAGGCCAGGAGAAGCCTATTTTTGAAAATGTATCGAGAATCGAGCCAGGAATTCCAGTGATACAAAAAAATAGTCTTCTCTTGGTCTGCAAATGGACTTTTCTTAATACCATTTGATCTTTCGTCATTGGTATACATTTGTTGTTATGTCTTAAGAAATTTGTACTCAAGTCGATTAATCGAGTAATCACGATTTCTCTTAAATAATCGATCGTGATCACTTAAAGCAATATTCGCGCAATCCTAGTTGTGTGTACGGCACATGGCAAGGCTTTCTCTATAGACATATATAGTGACATTGGCAGAACATTGTGAAACATAAACCATGTTTACTATGACACTGGCATTATCAGTGAGACTGTATTGCATCTGTTGCACAGCGTGTCATTGGAGAGTATGCTGTGCGGCCAGTGATGTTGGGTGATAGTACGAAGATGATTGCGGTGGCAGGCATCGAGCTTACCTAGAACTGTCATTATAGCTGTCCAGTTGTTGCAGTTGTGCATTGTCAATGATGCATATGCCGCGTCATATAAGTGCACGTTGTGGCTACATGAGTCCTTGATCCACAGTTTCTAAACTGACAGTAAGGTTGTCTTTCCTGTGAGGAAAAGTGCAGCAATGTCAGCAGAGCCAAGGATTTTACTCCTCGGCTATTCCTCCCGACTTTGAGACGACTTTGTCGCTGACTTCCCATGTCGTCTATATGTGTACATGGCCATTCTTGGTTCATGAGGAGGTTCTCACTCTCGAGCTCTTCTGTAGCTATATGGAGAAGATCATCTGGAGCCTTCTTTTCTATGAAGTCTTACGTCGCCTGCATGCTCCATCTCTAGTGGGAGGACGGGAATAGATACCGAGGGCTTGGTCTTGAGGACCGCTTTCGTACGGATGATAGGTCTGGGACGTGGTAGTATGTAAACAGCACCGGCGAAAGGCCATCTCCTCATTGAGAGCCGCTAATGGTCTCAAACTCTGCAAAAGGCATATGTCTTTCTCGTACGTCCAGCTTAGTGGCTGCCAATGTCAGTCTTACTAATCGTAGTTCATCATCATTACATCTACACTGGCGGAATAAGCCCATGAGCAAGCACAGGAGTAAGAACAAGAGTAAGCACAGGATCGTTGATCGTTAGATAATGACGAAAGTGCCTAACATGCCAATTCCTATATGTGCCAAAACAATGTCCGCGTAGCTGCGTCGCGGTTTAAACACAGATATCTGCTGCGTAGTGTCCAGATCTCTTGCTTTTCATGACAGTTCCTACTGCATTGGTGGCCAATGTTTCAATGCTTTTGGGTACTCTGAGCAAATCCTCAATTGTATTTGAGTTGATGTTGATGGTTGCTATCCGCTCCCCAAGGGATTCCTTATGTTACAGTTTGTGGCGGTGTCAGTGACAAGCCGATCTAAGTTAGATTTAACATTGACACTTTGGCTGGAATGCCGCTTACATAGACCAGGAAAATCTGCTTTGTTTCCAGCTATGGTGATTACTGGCTCGTGGTATGACTTGACGTATGTACCATCATATGAGCGTGAGGCCTGAAGTAGTGACATGGCGTTGATTTTAAACACCACTTAATCAATTTGATTAAATATAGCTGTTGTGACCACGACTGATACTGATCGCCGGTCTGCGATGTGTCTTGTCCTTGTTGCTCCGTGACGACGGTTTGAAGTGAACTTAATGAAAATCGGAGATTACGCATCAATATACTTGGAGCAGATAATTTAAGAACACACCGTGGCCCAAATTTCCAGAATCTCCCCTACATAACCAATGACGAACAATTGAAACACCAATAATTAACGTATTTCACATAGATTCAAAGATACACGCTTATTCACTATGCAACATTTAAATATGTTGAAAACAATTTGGCTGAAAGTCGTTGCTGCCATAGGCATCACCACTTTCCAGTCAAATAGTTTACAGAATAATCGTAGATAGAGTTATATAATAAATTATTATTTATTAACCCCTCTTGTGTCAACTTAACCCTTTAATGGTCAAGCTGACCAAAAAACACTTTGCAGTGGTCTTAAGACATGGATATTTGAAAGGCATAGAGAATAGTATTTTTTAATGTTCACCACTAGAATGACTGGCTCGGTAACTGAGCCAGTCATTCTAGTGGTAACATTTTCAAAAATAGTCTTCTCTCGGCCTGCAGATAGATACTGTAAAGACTTACATTTTCTTTGATATTACCCCTATAATGTCCAAGCCAAAATGCAGTTGTACATTTACTAAACTATTCTTCTAAAATTATATAATATTGAGAAAAACATTGATCATCAAAATGTGTAATTGATATATCAAGTAGTATTTTGAGAGCTTTGAGGCGCTGTTGACACAATTAAGTTAAATTCCATGAACGAAACTCTTAGATGAATTAACAAATATAGAGAAAAGACGTAGGAATACTATATCAGGTCTTCCGTAAACCTGCATGATCGAATTATGATAGTTCTAATGATAACCCTACCTCGACAATAATATCAACACACCCCCCCCCCCTAACCCACCCCTAATCCACCCTATTTTCCTTGTAACATCTGTTCGCGAGACCTCATGTTGAATGTGGGTTATTACTGCGTCACTACTGCAGCATTGTCACCAGAAAGATTGATCCATTGACCCAAATTGTTTCAACTGATGATTTTCCTTTTGTTTTTAATTAAATCTTCAGTGAGATAATAAGAGAATATCGCAGGATGCGGGATGAGATGGTGTAAACAGGAGGTTATTGCAATATTCAGAACACATACCGTCAAGGGGTTACACACATATATGTGACATGTAGTGTAATAATAAAACCCATCCATTTGTGATAACGCAGCTTACTGGGCCTCTGCTGGGCCAATAGCAAGCCTTATTGGCCCAGTATTGGCCAAATAACCCGTCTTATCAGGAATGTCTCTGATTTTTCTCTTTCCAATATCTCCTTTTGGCTACCAATTTCTTTAATATTTAATCATATTTTATTTTTAATTATGACTGAATTAATGCTGGCGCGTTCACCGGCGCATGCACCTTAACGCGCGCAGTCAGATCACGGATACGTTTCAATAAAGCTTTCCTATTTATCCATCTATAATATGACGTCATAATCAACTACGTGACGTGTGGGATGAGGTCATAATCATAACGTCATTAGTGGTTCGAAACAGTCCGTGTTTAACGCTTAATAGTCCGACACGTGTACGAATTGTATGTATTTACCATTCAATAAACATTCTGTTGAATATTTTGAAAGTAATTTGACCGGACGCTGTTGCTGCCTGGACGCTGTTGCTGCCATAAGCAATAACATACCCAGTCAAATTACTTTCAAAATATATAACAGCTTGCCTGCATAGTTTTCTGGAAATTGATAGATAGAGAGTTCAGGGATAGAGCGATCCCAACGCGAGCGAGGTGTGGGTGGAGCTTAGCTAGTGATGCGTGGGCCATAGCTAACACTGGAAAGCGATGCTCGCTTAAGGCCAAAGGCACAACAAAACATTTGCTCCGAACAGCTGCTCATGTCCAACAGAAATGTTATTACAAGATAGTTCTGATCCTTGGGGGGGGGGGGGGGGGGGGGTGGCGGGTGGGGGGGGGAGGTCTCATTTTTTTTTTATAGATCTGATGCCTGCTGCCACTTGATTTAATTAATTGTTGAATCACGTCCCCAACATCGCAATCACCGCACACCAATGCGTATCTTGTTCAGGTGCGAAACGTGAGAAAGAATTGAGGAATCCAGTTTATCCATCACTTATATGACGTCATAATCAACCACATCACGTGTAGCCCACTGACGTCATAATCAATTACATAATGAACGACTCGATTTAGTCCGTCTTAAACCCTTAATAGCCCGACATGTTGTAGGAAGTGTATGTCTTTGCTATTTAATACATATTTAAGCAGCAACAGCACCCATCTCAATTAGCTTCGAAATATTCAACAGCTTACCCATATATTTTACTGAAAATTGATAGTTAGGGAATTCAGGGTGGTGCTTAGCTAGTGATGGGCGGGGCATAGCTAAAACTAGACAGGTCCTTTGTATGTATTTACTATTTAATGAACATGCTGTTGAATATGTTGAAACTAATTTGACTGGGCGCTGTTACTGTCAAAATATTTGCTAACAGACATACATAGTTTCATGGAAATTGAGATTAAGAGACAACAGGGATCGATCCATCCCAACGCGGCAAAAACGTGGGTGGAGCTTGGCTAGAGATGGGCGGGGCATAGCTCAAACTGGATTCTCCCATTATTCGTTTAATCTGCGTACACGTGGTATACATTAAGACACAATGTCATATACATGCATACATATTTTTGAAACCAGAGACGAAAACAAAACGGTAAAGTGAATATATTCCATTATTTATCCAGTTTATATGTGATAATTTACAAAATAAAAAAATGTCTTGACGTGGCATAAATAGGATGTAAAACAATAAAGAATCGATGAATGCCAACCAAACATAATTAACAATTGTGCAACAGTTTTGGTGTAAGACTACAAAAGGTAACAGGGTGCTTTCTGATTACGAGACACGTTTGTCTTTGTTCCGAATGAAGATGCGGCACTGTCTGTATTATGGCGGGCCAATGAATCCAGAGCAGGATTAAGCCCATTTCGGGACCAGGGCTACTACTACTACTACTACTACTACTACTACTACTACTACTACTACTACTACTACTACTACTATTACTACTACTACTACTACTACTACTACTGATACTACTACTGCTGCTGCTACTACTTCCCGGAGGAACTCCTTTAAAAAGGCATGCAAACCCCCATACAAAATCTGTTGAAATAGCAGGCTTTATTAATAGAATAACAATACAAACCTAACATGTCAAAACAGTGCAAGCTAAAATACTCTATTATCATATACCACAACCGTGGCATAACTACATAGAAAACATAATTAATAAAGAGCTGATAACATAACATAATTCAACATAACATAATTCAACAAAGACATTGCTATTTGCACACCGTGTAGTAGTAGGCCCAAATGGCGAGCATAGCTAACCAACAAGTGGTAAAGCCACTCGTCAATAATTAGCAGTAAGCTACTGCTAATCATTGATGCCATTGAGCCGATTCATGACTGGCAGGCTAAGTAGATCATATGTAGTTTAACGTAGCACACCGTATAGTAGTAGGGCCAAATGGCGAGTGCAGCTCGCCAACAAGTGGCGAGGCGACTCGTCAATAAGTAACAAAAAGTCACTCATTGACGCCAGTTAGCCGATTATTAAATACCAAACGGACGTAGTAGCCTTTATATAATATAATGCACAAAGCAAACGTATACAAACTATGACTCCTTAGATGGCGCTTTGCGTTCACATTCTAAATTTACGTCATTATAAGTTTTTGCAAATTACCCTGGAACAAATACACCCACAGTAAATATTTACAACAGGAAGCTAATTGTAAGATATCACACTCTGTTAACTTGAAAATCGGATCACCTCCAGAATATTGACATAATGCTCATTTGATATTTAAATATTCTGATCCCAAGGTTAGGATATTCGTCAAGATTAGAGTCTCCTAAGGCATTACAATTTTAAAATAAAGGCAATTAAATTAAATTAAAACAGCATTTATCAATATACAGCAAGCAGCGAGTGTGCTAGCTTATCCAAGTTCCGCTACTGATATTTTTAGATATCCGTATTCAATTGATACTAGACCAGTTTTGCACCATACGTCTTTAAATCTACTTTCTCTCCCATGTTCTACTAGCCTGTAAAATTCACAATGAATGCGGTTTATCAACAATGATCGAAATGTAGCTTGCATGGCTCTCTGATGGTTGTTGCCGGTTTTATCTCTGGCCTCTGAACACCGATGCTTCCAGATGGCCCACACTCCTACAGATAACAGGGTTATTAACAATTCTTTCTCCTTGCTATTAATGATTCGTCCGATAGTTGAGCAATCTTTGAACAAAATTGTTTCAGCCACTAAATTCACATATTTGGTTCCAAATTTAGCAAGGAGAATATTGATATATACCCAAAAGCCTGTAGTTATGCGACACTGAGTAAATAGATGGTCTATCGTTTCCTCCTCAGTATTACTTAATAAGCACCGGTCTGTACTTGATATTTTCCACATATAAGTAAGATGGCCGACCCATAGCCTTCGATGGAGTAATCGCCATGCCAGGTCCTGTGCATTAACCAAATTCAGGCCTCCAGCATGCTTTTCATTGGTGAGGATTGACTGTGATACTAAATGGGCTTTGTCCTCCCATAAGAAGGACAAAAGTAACATGTTGATCTTTGACTCTACTGATTTGGGCATATGAACTACAGAAGCGGTATACCACAGTCCAGATAAAATTACATTATTTAGGACAAATGTCCTGCCAAAGACAGTTAGGCGACGTCGTTTCCAATTTAGTAATGCACACTTTAGCTTGAATATCCTTTCTTCCCAGTTTAGTAATACATTTTGTTCTCTACTAAAGTAAATACCCACATTTTTTATGACATCATTTGAGCAGTTAATATCCATCACATCATCAGTTCTGCCCTTCCAATCGCCCAAAAACAATCCCTTAGATTTATCTTTATTGACATTAAGTCCTGATGCCTTTTGAAAATCTGTTAATACTCCATTTAAAATTCTAAAATCCGTATTTTTACCCGCAAACACAGTCGTATCATCTGCATATTGAGAAACCTTTAGTGGCCTGTCTACGCCACGTATACATATTCCTTGATAGTCATTTCGTTGCCTCAATCTGGTCCCCAACGATTCCATAGCTATGACGAATAAAAGCGGGGACAGTGAGCAACCCTGTCTGACACCTCGGTCCAACACTACAGGTTTGCATAGCTGATTGTTAACTAAATAGCAACTTGTTATATCACTATATAAAATATTGACCCATTTAATACATCTTGAACCAAAGCCAATATGGTCTAAAGACTTAAACAAGAAATCCTATTCTAGTCTGTCAAACGCCTTCGCGTTATCAAGTGCTATTATTGCTGCTGGGATACAATCCTTTTCAACTAATTGAATAAGGTCCCGTATAAGCAAAGTGTTCTTTAATATTGATCTTCCTGGCACACAGCAGGTTTGATCATCATGAATGACTTCGCCTAGGACTGCGCCAAGATTTAATGTTAGTGCCCGAGTAATAATCTTATAATCTACAGAGAGTAGAGAGATTGGTCTATAATTCTGTATTTTATTTCTGTCACCCCTCTTGTATATAAGCCGAACATATGCTTGGGCCATCGATGTAGGGAGATGCCCTTGCTTAAAAATGTCGGTTGCTATTTCTTCTAATACTGGCCCAAATATTTGCCAGAATGTTGGATAAAATTCAACTGTAAGTCCGTCACATCCAGGAGACCTTTCTAACTTCATACCTTTGAGGGATTTTGTCAAATCATCAATTGTTATTGATTGGTCACAGCTTTCGCGACATGAATCTGGAAGTCTTTTCAATATATTAGCTAAAACATCTCTAGTTGCAGTTTCCTCACGTCCCTCAGATTTATACAATGATTTGTAAAATTCGGATACTGTTTCAATCATTTCTGCATTTGAGCGCACTGATCCTCCATCATTAGTCTTCAGTGAGGGCATTAATTTCTCTATACCTCTTGCTTTTTTCAAGTTACAAAAGTAACGTGTAGGCTTTTCGCCCTCTGTGTGTATTTGTGCTCTTGACCTTATTTTAGCGCCATCAAACTGATATTGCTCTATTTCATTTAGTCTACCTTTTAATTTAACTAATAGTTCGTAATAATTATATTCCCAATCATTAATTTTCTTATTAATATTACACAACGACCTCTGAAGCGCCTTTTTACGCTTTCGTATTGCACGTGCTTTCCTAATGAAATACTGCCTTGAAATATATTTCAGGTCTGATTTAGCATCTTCCCACCAGTCTGTTATACATTCATACGAACCTCTTCTTTCATCCCAATGCCTCCAACAACTTTCCACACATTTGTGGTAGCAACTATCTCGTAGCAATGCTACATTAAGTTTCCAAAATCCATCTCCTCGTTTGACCCAGTCAGCATTGTCTAATGTGATGGAAAACATATTGTGATCAGAGAAAGTTACTGCTTTTATGTCAGTTTTACACATGTAACCTTTCAATGAACGTTCTACATAGATCCTGTCTAACCTTGAAGCTAACATTCCATCGGTTGAAAACCAAGTAAATTCCTGGCCTTCTGGAATTTCAATCCGATAAGTGTCTAACAAACTTTTATTTTCACAAATGTGTTTCAAAATATTATGCGATGTGTCATTAAAATTAGACCTAGAGTTTCTGTCTTTAGCCTCGGCTAATATGCAATTAAAGTCGCCGCCCATAATTAGGTTTTCAGGCGTTCTGTCTTGAATTATTGTGGAAACCTCATTTAGAAATTCAAGGCGCAATTGATGCGAGGTAGGTGCATAAAGGCACATCAAATTTAAACTTGTGTTTAGTACATCAATTGAAACAAAAATCCATCGTCCATTTGGATCTGATGACGACGATATAACGTCAACATTGTTGAGACAGCGGGGCAGGATAAGAATGGCCACTCCCGCACTATTATCTTGTGATAAAGAAAAAAAAATCTGCCCTTTTGAAATATCTTTGAGAGATTCATACAGTTCAGCTTTTTTAATTTTGGTCTCTTGTAGAAAAGCAATATCAACTCTCTCATTTGCTAATTCTTCAAGCAAGTGGCGCTGCTTGAATTCGGTATTTCATCCTCTGCAATTGATGGTGCAGATAATCATGATTTGTAAAATGATGTTTACAACCACCATCATTAGATTAACTAGATTTGGGATTTTTAGCTCGTTTCTTAGACCATTTACCTAATTTTCCTGCGAATTCAATATTTCCTAGTTCTACCACAGACAATTATTCATATTTGGAAATATCAGAATCATGGCGCAGTAGACGATATTTCACGCCTCTCGCCGTTACATATGGCACTAACACTTCACCCCCTTCTGATCGGTACATTACCATTTCATCTTTCATCTGTGAACACTGTGTTTGAATGGACACAACTGATTCTGCAACTGACATTGTATCATCATCCATATCATTTACTTCAATCTCAGATTCTGAGCTATTGTCTTCTTTATGACGCTTATTGCTACTTAAGTAACATTTGGCAGGAGCATCATTTACCATATCTTCAAGCTGACTTAAATCAAGTGGGCTTAGCGGAAAATCGACTGAACTTTCTGTCTTCTGAGTCCTAAACTTATCCTGTCCTAATTTTAATTCATCTTCTAAGGAATTGTAAACTGGCTCTTCTGTAAGATCATCATTTTCCTGCGTGTCTTTTACAGCAACGTCTGGCTCCACTGCATTTTGAGTATTTTCTTGACTTAAGGTTATACCCTCCTCTAATACATGAATTTCATCTACTGTAGTTACTTTAACAGGATTTTATGATTTGTTTGTGTCATTTACAGTGGCATGAACCAAAACAACAGCTTCCGTAGCGGTTGCTTCAGAAGCATTTGACTCAGTTGCATCCTTTAATGGGCGATTATCTCCTGATACTGAGGGCTTGTTTTGATTTTTTGGACAGCGCCATTTAAAATGGTCAACTGAACCACAGAGCAAACATTTGTTTCGATTGGGACAATCTGTTGCCAAATGGTCAGTACTTAGGCAGATCCGGCATTCTTTAATTTGCCCTCTATACCATAAGGGCATGACAAAGCTGCCATCAAGCGTCAATCTGCTTGGTAAAGGGCTAACCACTTTATCAAACCAAATACGTCTTACACCGTTTTAAAGCGTTCTGTCAAAGGGATACGTTTCCCGTTCAATCTTTTGCACTTTGCCATACTTCTTGAGTTCACTCATGATTCTGTCATCTGGAATTTCTAGTGGAACTTTCATCTTCACTAGCAACCTATCTGACTAGATTTCCTCTACGTTACAAACCTCACCATTTACAATAAGAACATCTTCCAGAAGCTTTTCCTTGACCCCCGCATTTGACACTATTACATTCCATACAGTTTTAGTAACATTGATAAGCCCCTGCAAAGTAGCAGATCCCGCGCCAACGACGTCTTCTAACCCATGATACACGTCGATAGCCGTGACACCCCACCCCTTAGTCGTTGTTTTAAGGCTTAGTGTACGCTTATAGGTTGCCATGGTGGTTTATCAAAGGAGGAACCCCATACTACTACAATATATAAAAAATATATACTTATATAACACCAGGACATCAGGGAAAGAGCTAAACACTAAATAAATAGTGTCCCCTTTTGAAACCCTGACGTCTACCAACAAATATGCGAATAGAGAGTACAGTCGTATATTTGTTAGTTTGAACCACTTTCTAAGTGGTTCACAAACACGTAGCCGATTAAAGTATACTAACAAATATATGAATATATAGTACAGCCATATATTTGTTAGTCTGTTCGAGTTGACCGTGGACAGACAACTGACTATAAGGATTTATATAGTTAAAGAACTAGGCTTGTGCTTATAAATGACAAAGGAATTAAATCCACTCACTCAAGCGATCTTGCCAAATATAATGCGCTAGCCTACGAACTATAGAAATAGCAGACTGGCGCGGGGAGAAATGTATTGTATTGACCACAGTAAGAGGAGCCCTATTAAATGGCGGAAACCGCCAGCTAAGAGGAATGCCTTTAGAAAATGGAGACACAAAATGCGCTCCAACCAAGACAAGAATTTACAAATTAAACATAAAGTGTGAAAGGAAATACTAATACGAAATATATGTAAAAAATGTATCTACAAAATCGCGATAGAAACTAGCAAATTCGGGCAGCAATTGCAGAGCTAAATAAACGCGTGCGTTCACTTCGACTACTACTACTACTACTACTACTACTACTACTACTACTACTACTACTACTACTACTACTACTACTACTACTACTACTACTGCTACTACTACTACTACTACTACTACTACTACTACTACTACTACTACTACTACGACTACTACGACGACTACTACTACTACTACTACTACTACTACTACTACTACTACTACTACTACTACTACTACTACTACTACTACTACTACAACTACAACTACTACTTCAACTACTACTACTACTACTACATCTATTGCTACTGCCATTGATGATACTGCTGCTGCAGCTGCTGCTGCCGCTGCCGCTATTACTACTACTGCTGCTGCTGCTGCTGCTGCTGCTGCTGCTGCTGCTGATGATGATGATGATGATGATGATGATGATGATGGTGATGGTGATGATGATGATGTTGATGCTGCTGCTCTTTCTACTGTTGCTCCCAAGTATAATATATTCATTATGCACGTGCCTAAGGCAGCACCAGCTCCAACTCAATTTGGTTTCAAAATATTCAGCAGCTTACACATATCATTAATGTAAAGGTGAGATATTGGGTTTACAGGTTCAAATTGGAAAATGCGATAATTGATTTTAGGTCCCTCTAATATTTGGGGCCCCGGGGCTGTAGCCACGTTAGTCATTGCATAATCCGGCTCTGAATGCAATCTAACCACATTATAGCTGACCATAGATTTGGTATTGAATGGACAGTTGCCCGGCCTGGAATTTGACCTGCATTATAGACGAATAATGGCTTTTTAAAATAATCATATTGATATAAACTATAGTATATATGTCACAGATTTGATCAAATGTAATACATATCTATACAGAAAAATATTAACATGCCCTGTACGACGTCAACCGATAACACCAGGGTACCATTTCATTGACGCGGTACTGGTATAACCAGACATTTTTCTGTCGTTATGATCAAAATTGACAATCTCATATATAGCTAGAGTTTTCATGGACTTGCAATATCAATTTTTAAATGTAAAAAATATTCAAATACACCATTAATATGCTTGCTTGCAAAGATGGATAACCTGTCAATATGGTCAGTAGTAGAAGACCGAACGTATGGGCTCTGTTCGATCATCATCCATCGTTTGAAACCGGGAACCAGTGGTTCATCGTTTATCAATGGAAACAAATGGCGATTCGGAATTGATTAACAAACGCAATACGTCATATTGTACTGTGAGAATAAAATATCGGTCATAGGCTGTAAATACCGTTGGTGTTAGGTACGATGCTCTCTGGTGATGCTGATTCAATAAGCTACTAGAGGAGTACAGGCAAACGTGACACTTTCAGCTCTTACTATTCCGATGTCAAAATTTTAAAATTTTTAATTAAATTAAAAGATGAACTGGTGCTCATTTTCAACAAATTTGGTAGAAGATATTGCTGTCGTCCACCAACATTGTTGAAAAATGTACACCAATTTCTTTGCTATTGACAACGTGAAAAAATAGAAGATTGGGATCAGGGTGGTATGGGCTAATTATAATGCGTCACGCCCAATCAGTTAGTATAGATATGTGCTCTCTTCACACACGTCATTGGCTATATGATATGACATTTGGAGCTAATATCAAGTGTTTGCCTAAGAAAGGAGTTTTTTGATAAGCGCCCATTACGCCTTACAGAGCGGAACCAGGATCACCTGCACCCCCCCCCCTTGCCGGTTTTGTCACAATGAAAAGCCTTTATTTAAATTTCCGGATTTGTTCTGAATTTTACGGATGTTTTCGGTTCACTGCCAAAGCTATGGCATCATAGTGTATGGTCATACCATTTTCTATGTTAAAATTTGAGCCAAATCGGACCAGTAGGTTCCGAAATAACCACAGACACAGAATTTGATTTGATCCGCATCCGGGTTCTTTTATCAGGGCAAACGAATGGAAATCGTCTTGCATGGCTAGACGTGTTAAAGTATGAGCCAACTCGGATCAGTAATATCTGAGATACACGGCTCCAGACAGACATGCAGACAGACATGCAGACAAACATGCGGGCTGAAATGCGGACAGATATGCGGACATACATGCGAACATACACACGGACAGACATGCGGAGAGACACACGGACAGACAAGCGGCTAGATATGCGGACATACATGCGGATATACATGTGGACAGATATGCGGACAGACATGCGGGCAGGCATGCGAATAGACAGACGGACAGACATACAGGCAGGCAGGCAGGCAGGCAGGCAAATAGACACGCGAACAGACATAAACGCGGACAGATATACGGACCGAGATGCAGACATACATGCGGATATACATGCAGACATTCATGCGGATATACATGCGATCAGACATGCGGACAGACGAACAGACAGACCGACGGGCAGAGGGAAATTTACAAAAAAAAGAGTCGTCTAATATTACAATTTCGTGAAAGGTGTTGACCATTAAAATGCTTAATGGATATAAGTAGTATTTCAGGGCTTTGAGGCGCTATTGATAGAAAGTGGGCTAGCATTCATTCCCGTTGGGAGCAGCTTGTTTAAAACACATGTTTACTATTCAACTCTCGTATGCCCTAGGCATACATTTCTCCCAGATATTCGGAATGAATGTAAAAATAATTTAAACATCAATAAAGATCACTTTCTGTTCATAACTGAGTTTGTAGACAACAACATAATTACGTTTATCATTGGCGATGCGTCTGATAAAATAGGTACATCAGAGAATAGCGAGCTAGGACATTTCGAGTTAATTACAAAGTGATGCTACCAGCTATTAATTAAGGCGCGTGATTGTGGCTGCCGTAGCTATAATTAAGTGGAAAGATAATTAGCCCAATTATTCCGTCAAATGCAGTCTTCTGATGTTAACGAACCTTGTCTTGTATTAGTGTCGCGATGCAATGGATGTCTTAGAATGTACGTGTGCCGCAAGATATCAAAGATGAACTAGTTATAATATGCCCTGTAGGTGGGGCTTAGAATACACCTTCCGTATCCTCTGCGTGTCGTAAGAGGCGACTAAAGGAGGTAAGGGTGAGGTAACCCTGACAGAAACCTCGAGTGCTGAAGACGGAGGTTCCAGGCCGCACGGCGCACTCTCATAAACCATGGATCCAGGCACTTAACGCTTATGATCATGTAGATAGTCACTTACAGGACTGGCGGTATGATCAGCGAACGAAACGAAGAAGAAGAAGAAGAAGAAGAAGAAGTACTAGTTGTAATTGGAGAATCTAGTTTCTCAGTCAATCACACGACGTCATAATCAACTACGTGACGTGTAGGATGACGTCATGATCAATTACGTCATAAATGACTCGATTTAGTCCGTCTTAAAAGCTTAAAAGTCCGCCAGGTTGCACGAATTGTATCTCTTTACTATTTAATATGCAATAAAATGTACCCAGTCAAATTAGTTTCAAAATATTCAACAGCTTACCTGTAGTTTTCTGGAGAAATTGATAGTCAGGGAGACGAGTGGTGGCGGAACTTAGCTAGAGATGCCGGGGTGTAGCTAAAACCTTTCTAGAAGTCATGATCGAGGGATCCATTTCTATCTATGCCCCATCCATTTCAAGCTAAGCTTCGCCTACGCGAAGATCGATTTATATTCCGAACCGTGAATTACCAGAATCCCAATTTCATGGTAGCTATGCAGGTATGTTGTTGCACATTTTGAAACTAATGTTGCCTAACACATTAAAAGAAGCTACCATGTAGGAAGATTTCCAGACTTTAGTTGTGACTCGGGATTATAAAAGAACCCGGATTCGGATAGGATCAACTTCTGGATTTGTGGATACAGACATGTAAATTATTGTACGTCTGTTTCCCCTCGTCCCACCTTATAGCTTGGGTGTAAATAAAGAAATGAACAATTAAATGAATATCTCAGAAACTGCTGGTCCGATTAGGTTTAAATTTTAGCATATGCGTGGGTGTGGCCAAACATTCCTTACACTATGCATAGCTAACTGCGCAGTTAGACATGCAGTATTTATTAACCCCTCTTGTGCCAACAGCGCCTCAAAGCGCTCAAAATACTACTTGATATATCCATTAAATATTTTGATGATCAACATTTTTCAAGATATTTTGATTTTAGAAGACTAATTTTCTAAATGTACCACTGAAATTTCTTTTCGTCGGCTTGACCATTAAAGGGGGTAATGGTAAAGAACATTTAAGTATTTACTTAGCCAGTGTCTATCTGCAGGCTGAGAGAAGAGTATTTTCTGAAGATTTACCACTAGAATGATTGGCTCGGTTACCCCGACATTTGACCTTTCTATTGAGCTTTCTATTCAGGCTTCAGTAGCTAAATGTTGATACATTTCTGCAGTCGATGATGGCTGTCATTATTTACCTTTTAACCAATCAGAACAAACTAGCGTGTCTTTCTTCGTATACGGGCTCAGTCATGGAGGTGTCAGCTAAAGTGCGTCAACAATTTTTGAATAAAAGCAATCATACAGGTACGCTGTTGAATAGTTTGAAACTAATTCGGCTGGACGTTGTTGTTGCCGTACACGATGATTAGTACTTAATAAAGAATGTAATGCATAGGCAGCAAGAACTTCCAGTCAAATTGGTTTCAAAATATCCAACTGGAAGAATATTACATAATAAAGAATGCAATACATTGGCACTTGCATGACATCACAAACTATCGCTGGAGGAGACAAAATGGTGGCGATCATTGCTCAACATTATCGCGATATTACAAAGCAAATAATTGAGATACTGATACATGAATGTGACAGATATGGAATCTATAAAACATACTATATCAGTACAATACAAGATTTGAGATGCGATTATCATCCCTTTAAGGTAAAACGACAGTACAAATTGCAAATGTCAGATTGGTTAATGTTTTCCCCCAAATCAAAATCAAGAAGAATAAGCACATTGAGTAATAACAAGCAGTACTCACTTCAACTCTCCAAACTTAATGTCACAAAGTCTGATGGATGTAAAACAAAGCCTGTGGAGTATGTTTGAATAAATTTGAGTCGACCGCGTCGAATGGCCGTGTACCATTCCTAAGAGGGTTACAAATCTCAGCGGATTAGTGGATGAAGAAATACAAATGGATGCCTTGTAAATTGCTTGTTTGACCTTTATGTGCAATGTTACCACAACATGACAAAAATCACACATTCTGGGATAAGAGTTATCAGTTTTAATATCTTTTTAAAGCGAACTTTCTTCTTGTTCTGAAAACGATTCTATTACCCTCTCCCCCCCCCCCCTCCATCCCTCCCTCCATGCCTGCCTCCCTCTCTCAGTCTCTCTCTCTCCCACTCCCCCTCCCTATCTCCCCTCTCTCTTCTGTCTCTCTCTCTCGCTCTCTCTCTCTCTTTATCTCTCTCTTTCTGTCTTTCTCTCACTCTCCCTGTGTCTTTCTCTCTCCCCCCTCTCGTTCTCTCGCTCGCTTTCCCTCCGACCCTCCCATTCCTCCCCAATATGTCCCTCCTACTCCCTCTCTTCCTCCATCCCTCTCTCTCTCTCCCCCTTCCTCCTTTCCTCATTCCCTCCTTCCCTCCCTTTCTTCATCCCTTCCTCCCTCAATCCCTCTTTTCCTTCATCCATCCATCCCTCATTCCCTCCATCCCTCCATTCCTCCATTCATCCATCCCTCCCTCCTCAATCCCCTCTCCCTCCATCCCTCCTCCACCTCTCTCTCTCTATCTCTCTCTCTCTCCCTCTCTCTCTCTCTCCCTCTCGCTCCCCACACCCCACCCCCTCTCATTTTAAGCGCACCCTACTTAGATACATGTGCCTTTCCCGTCACAAAGCAATAGCGGGAGATGTGAAGACATAGTAACGAAAAAGACTGAAAAATAGTTTTAAATAAATAACGATTCGGCTCAGGGGTAGCGCCATTAATGTTCCTATTCTACACATCGGTTAAAAGATATATAGGTTTAGTCCAGCTGGCTGGTCTCGATCCGTGGATGATTCATTACGAGGAAACTTAGCTACACTCAAACAGATTTCACATTTAGGAAAGGTATTACTTTTCATTATTGTAAAAATATAAAACGTACTGTTGAATATTTTGGATATAATTGGGTTGAAAGACATTACTGCCTAATGCAGTAATGTCTTACAATCCAATTACGTTTAAAATCTTCAACATAACATTTTCTACATCGTGTTCAAAATTGTACTAGCACCCCCTCCCCCCCTCTCTCCCCTATCTTTGTCTCTCTCTCTCTCTCTCGCGCGTGCTCTCTCTCTCTCTCTCTCTCTCTTTCTCCCTCTCTATCTCTCTCTCTATCTCTCTCCCTCTCTCTCTCTCTCTCTCGCTCTCTCGCTCTCTCGCTCTCTCTCTCTCGGCCCCTCCTCTCTCTCTCATTCTCGTTTCCTCTGCATAATATCTGGCAAAATGTGGACAGCTGTCAAGCAAATGAAAGTAAATATGGTTTTACTAATTTAAACCGACGTTGTCTGCTCGTAGTCTTTACCCTTTAATCATTTGGTTTAACGGGACAATTGATCCCCCTAGTGGTCTTGAGAAACACCTATTTGCTGGCCAAGAGAAGACATTATTCTTAAAAATTCTCAACGGGGAGGGTTGTTTCGCCATCAGTACCAGTCATTCAAAAGTTAATTTTTTAAATAGTTTTCTTTTGGTCTGCAAATACACATAGATTAAACAGCGTTTGTGTATATTTCCTGACCAATACTGGACATCACTGCCCTAGGCACCTTAATTAATCACAGCAAGCAACACGAATAACATTCTGCCCACAATTTGTCGAAATCAATAGAAACAACAGACCAGCCAGAGAAGAAAAATCATCAGATAACCGGCTCATACAATTAATGTTTGTCCGTAATCCTTGGTTTATCCTGCTGGACAAACATCTCGGTTACGGCCAAACGTCATTGACCACTCCGCTAGTGTGACTTCAAGTGAAGATGGCGCGCCACCTGACACCGGTATTGATATTGACTTACCGCTTTGAGGTCAATTTGAACCAGAAATACCAACTAAAACAGTACAACGCTGTTAATATTTTACGTTAAGCCGTTGCTGCCACAGGCAACAACATCTTCCAGCCAAATTAGCTTCAGAATGCTTGTTACCTCGAAATTGGGATTCTGGGAATGTAGTGTTGAAGGTGTTAATATGGCAGCATGTCGCTGCTATGTGTTGCCAAAGCGTTGTTAATGCCTTCAAGATAAAAAGAAATATGTCCAGATTGTAGTTCGTCCGAAGTCACTAAGCCATCTATTATTGCGTATGATATAGATATGCGTAGCGCTGGTTTTTAGCTCACTTATCTGAGCCTATACAACTGGGAGTTGTCTGCCAGTCGTCTGTCTGTAGTCTGCCGTGTGTTTGTCAACAATGAACCGATCCAGTTTTAACTATGCCTCGCCCACATCTAGCTAAGCTCTATCCACATCTCGCCTGTATTTGGATAGATCGATCCGTGAACTCCATCACTATTAATTTCCAGAAAACTATACAGGTAAGCTGTTGAATATTTTGAAACCAATTTGACTGGGTGCTGTTGCTGCCTAGTAAATAGCAAAAATTGTATAATCCATACAACGTGTCGGACTATTAAGCGTTTAAGGCGGACTAAATCGAGCCATTCATGCTGTAATTTACTATTACGACATCCTACACCTCGATTATAACGTCATACGATATCATATGATGGATGGATAAACTCGAAAGGTCCATTGTTGCACGTTTAGCCATTTGTTGATGGATTAAAACCAAATTTGGTAGATATCTTCGGCTTTTGGCAATATCTATTTGGGCTATCAAGATGAAATTACCACGACTTCAAATAGGGAAGTTAAATGGCGACGTACTTTATTTTCGAAGTATTGAAGCCTCTGGTGAAAAAACCCGTTTATAATTTATCAAAGGATGCAAACTTAATTTTCCCGATATGTTCCTTTCGGCAATATCTATTTAGGCTATAAATATATGAGTGGCTACGTTTTTATATAACAGAGTTTACGCCCCATGTTATATTTTCAAAGTATTAAAGCCTATGGGAGAAATATGTTTGTGGTACGTTTTGTCAATTATTGATGGATTATTTTGAAAACAAAATTTGCAGATATGTTCTTTAAGGCAATATCTAGTGGGATGGATGGACCATAGATGGAAGAATGGGTGAATGAGATGAATGAACGAATGTTATAGACATGTAACAATATATTAAACTGAATACAAATTTGTTTATTGACGTAAATTGGTTTTGTTATTTTATTTAATGTACATACTACAAAACATGTACGCATTCATTAGTGGGTCAACTATCTCAGCTGCCAGTTAATGTTAGCTGTCAGATTTACAATCGGATTCAGATCAGCCAATCAGATTACTCCGTCAGGATTTCCCTTAGGGATTTCTGCACAAGAAGTGACAGAAAGAACGATGCTACTGCGCGTGTTCTTTTTATGGAAGTGTAAATGGCGAATGGTAATTCTACAACGGCAAAAGGTTCCGTTAAATACCAAATATAAAATATATTTATGTTATGGCGTCTATTTAGTATTTTCTTAAGCGCTTTCTATTGTAAAACTAAGACTAGCCCTTTTGGCAACTTCATTCAAGTATAGTATGACGTGCTGAAGATTCAACAACATACTTACGGAAATTTAATGAGCACAATGTAATGACCGAACGAAATATCTATGCCGATCGTCCCTCCCCCCCCCCCCCCCCTCATCAATCACTATCCCTATGCCTATCATGCCCTATCGCACCAGAACGGCCAAATACCGCGGTAGTACTAGTTATCGCAGTATTGTCCTGCGCTACCGTTATCGTCATCCAAATTTCAATACCGCCCAGCCCTTTTGTTCGCAGCCAAAAAAGATGTCCGCGTCGTAAAATTGTATTAATGAATTTTGCTTATTTTGATTGGTATACTAAAATCCAGCCTCATGTACGTTTTATCATTTAAATAGTCGGCTAAACCGGACAAAATTATTTCCGCATCGATTTTGGGTCGAGAATATATTATTTGAGAACATGAGCAAGTTCGAACCTGCGAAAACCGGTAACCACCGCTGCTTAAAGTAGATTTTTCTCAATTGCATGTTTAAATGTTTGCCTACTGAATTTCTGAAGACTGCATTTCTAATTCAGTATAAGTCGGGAGATGCTGAATATTTTTAAAACAATTTGACTGGACGGTGTTGATGGCTAATACATCAACAACGTTCAGTTAAATTGTTTTCAAACTATTCAACGAGGCCAGAGTTATTGCCCCTTTGAAATTATTATGTGGTGGCTCGCAGAAGTCGTATAATTAAGACCGGTTTGCTAGAAAGATTTCAGTTAAAACAAATTGCAATTTACAAGAAAAATTACAGCTACACAATCTTACAATCCTTATTTTCGAGAACAGTTATTTAATCAGACCATCTATAGACCGTGAGCAATATAACTAATTTACTAATATTATAGATTATACTTAACTGTCTGACCAGACAATAATTTTAATGGCCAACAACTCTAGATCTGATGACCATTTTGTAAACAATTTGACTGAAAGTTGTTGGTGGCTTAGCCACCAACAACTTTCAGTCAACTTGCTTTTCTAAGAATTCATAAGGTTCAGACACGTAAAATGTAGTCTGCAGAGTGTTAAACACGTGAATGACAAAATGAATAAGCTTCATTAGACATATGTTATTCAGGCAGATACAAATTATACGTTTTGAGAAAACGATGGACAGATTGCTAGCTATGCCCCGTCCATCTCTAGCTAAGCGCCACCTACTCTGTACGCGTGATGGAGTCGAGCATAACACTGAATACTGAATTAGCAGAATATAAATTAAAAGGTAATCGCACAGGTAAACTGGTAAATATTTTGAAACTTATTTGACTGTGAGCCATGATTGTTTCCTATGGTAGCTACAGCACACAGGCAAATTACTTTCAACATATTCAACAGAATGTTTATTAAATTGTAGGTTCATCAAAGACATACATCTCGTACACTTTACTGACGGACCTTTTTTTATTTTCGTGACGGAACTACACCATTGTGATGTGACTATTTGATCATAACCTCAGGTATTTGAGTGACAGATCCGTCATTGAAAGTCAAAACAAACCTACAGAGCCGTATTAAGCCTTATCACTACCGTTAGTTGTGAGGGACCTGTATCGGGTGGGCCAGGGAGGGATGGCTACTACTACTACTACTACTACTACTACTACTACTACTACTACTACTACTACTACTACTACTACTACTACTACTACTACTACTGCTGCTGCTGCTGCTGCTATATAATAAAAATATAATAAATTCGTGGCGTGTGTCAAAGTGCTGTTGAATATTTTGAAAATAAGTTCACAGAAATCTTATTGTGCGGCAGCACCAATTTCCAGCCAAATTGGTTTCAAAATATTCAACAGCTTACGTATATCATATCTGTGAAAGTGAGATATTTGGATTACAGGTTCAAATGGTTAAATGCGATACATCTTTTTGATGTGTAGCCCCAATATTTTCGGGCCCAGCGCTGTCGCCCCGTCATCCCCTGCCTTAATCCAGCTCTGAAGATGGGCAATGGTATGTTTCCTGTATTCTGATAATATTTTATGCTATGGTGTTTAATTGAAAGGGATGCTAATCTCATCCCAACTGTTGTATTGCATCGACAAATTATGGTTTATAGATTCCATATCATTCATATCTTACCACATTCCCTAATCTGTATCACAAATATCTGCTTTGTAATTTCGCGTAAATGTTGAACAGAGATCGCCCACCATTTTGTCTCCTCAAGCTATAGTGCGTGATGTCATGTACGTGCCAATGTATTACATTCTTTATTATGCAATATTTCTCCTGTTGATTATTTTGAAACTAATTTGACTGGAAGATGTTGTTGCCTATGGCAGCAGAAACTTCCAGTCTAATTAGTTTCAAAATATTCAACAGTTTACCTGTATGATTTCTATTATACCACATTGCCAAACTATAGCCGGCACCTCATTGCCTGAGGGCAGACACGCTAAACAATTTTCTGACTGGGTGAAAAGTAAACCATGACAGCCATCATAGGCTGTAGAGATGTATCAACATTTACCTGTTAAAGCCTGGCTATCTTTCGTGTCGGCATGGTGGAAAACTAAAATAACATGGACGTCAAATTCTATCACATGACTTGGTAGTATAGAATAAGGTGCGATTTTCTTTTAAAATGTGCCTTCTGTCTCCCCCCCCTCTCTCTCTCTCTCTCTTTCTCTCTCTCTCTCTCACCACCCCCTCCTCTCTCTCTCTCTCTCCCTCCATCCCGCCCCCCTCCCTCCCCCTCTCTCCATCCCTCCCTCCCTCTCTGCTCTCTCTCCTCTCTCTCTATCTCTCTCTCCCTCCCTCCTTCCCTCCCCCCTCTCTCCCTCTCTCTCTCTCACCCCAGCCCCCCCCCCCTCTCTCCCTCTATCTCTCTCTCCTTCCTTCCCTCCCTCCCTCCTCTCTCTCTCTATGGCTCGCTCTCTCTCTCTCTCTCTCTCTCGCTCTCTCTCTCTCTCTCTCTCTCTCTCTCTCTCTCTCTCTCTCTCTCTAAGACAGCAACAACAGTGGTTCAACTGCGTTTTCTAGATAGACAAAATATACGGATTTGTCCTCCTTCCAATTTGTTTGAATTTGGTCTCCAAATAAAGCTGAAGCATGAATAATGATAGCTTTACCATTCCGGAGAATACAATACATCTGTGTAATGTGGGTAAATGGGCCGCCGTGGCAATCAATGTATGTATTGTACGAGACTTGTAAAGTGAAAAGATGGCACAATGGTGATGGCGGTGAGGAGCGATGGCATGCTCTACTAACATACTGTCATCGTCTTAACTTCTTATTGATTCTTTAGCACAGCTGAAATGTCGGCTCATGTTTTTCACATTTCCTGGTATTTTCTAAGTTGTCTTAACCTTTAAATGATGTTGTTAGACAAGATATTCCTGCATGTCAACAAATGTGGCCTTTTAAAACTCGACACCATTCTGCCAATGCACAAGTCATACACTATCGGCGATTGTATCAATCTGGCTATCACTGTATTCAGATAAATATCGACCATTTAACCCCTTGAACCCTATATTCCCACAATCTCACATTCACGGCAAGCATACACGTAGGCTCTAGAGTAATTTCAAACTCAGCAACAACTCCGAGTCAAATTAGTTATCAAAATGCCCTAAAGAGTAAGTATTAAGTTGCAATGGAATTTGGTGGTTTGGTATTTCGGGTTCAAAAGGTTAATGCTTGTCTTATGTCCTACACTTTCCCTGTACAACTATTTAGGATATGACACGATATTGTTAGATGCTCCTATATAACATTACCATGTAGGGCCAACGTTGGCGATTTGTTGACATGGTTGCTGTTGGCAACCAGGCATTGTGACAGTGTTGGCAAATTGATTGACACCACCAGCGGTGGCGATAAAGGGTTTTGTTAATAGTTGGGCTACAGTTGTTGGGCCAACGCAGAGTCAACAGCTTATGACCAATGTATATTATAAATGCTATCTTTATGTGTTGGGCCAACTTTGGCAGAACAGTGGCAAAATTACAGTTTGTTTACAGTTGTTGAGCCAACGTATGCCCAGGAAATTATAGCTGACATATATTATAAATATTAGATACATGTGTTGGACCAACATTGACAGAACAGTGGCCAAATTCCTATTGGGTTACAGTTGTTGTACCAGCGCCGTCCCAACAACATATAGCAAATGTGCACATGTTAGGACAATGCATAGCTTACTGTTTGTTATCTAGCATCAGTAAGCCAATGCATTTGATAATTAGGATGTACGATCACAATTTTGATGAACACCATTCACTTCTCAAAGAAGGTAGTTCAGCGACTCGATATCACATTACCTAGACAGCCAAGGTTGGACCAACATTGTTGCGTATGTATGATCTGCCACTTGGCTGCAGGGCCGTTATTAGCCAGAGCTTTTCGTCAGTCAAGATATTTTCAGGTGGTGGAGATGGGGTGGGATGTGTGTGGGACATGTGGTGTGTGTGTGTGTGTGCGTGCATGCGTGCGTGTTTGTGTGTGTGTGTGTGTGTGTGTGTGTGTGTGTGTGTGTGTGTAGGCACGTGTGTGGACGCGTTCGGCCGCTATCTCTTTCTGAGGTGTTTGAACGATGAGCTATATCATGAGCTGAAACATCCCGAAATACAAACTGCACTTCCGGTCTGTGCCCAAAAACTTCCACTTCAAAAGCTACCAACCAAATTTTTAGGTAGTCAGCAGGGAAATGGACTATGCCTCCAACTCCTCGAACTCAATCCAATGGTAGCTACTAGTTCACCCTTCTTCAGCATCCTGCTCTTGATCTGTCGAGTGGACAGAGATCCAAAGAATGACAACATCGTCGTGTCGT
>CM067359.1:109626146-109736546 GCA_034401795.1 Chaetoderma sp. LZ-2023a
CACGACACGACGATGTTTGCCCTATCGCACCAGAACGGCCAAATACCGCGGTAGTACTAGTTATCGCAGTATTGTCCTGCGCTACCGTTATTGTCATCCAAATTTCAATACCGCCCAACCCTTTTGTTCGCAGCCAAAGATGTCTGCGTCGTAAAATTGTATTAATGAATTTTGCTTATTTTGATTGGTATACTAAAATCCAGCCTCATGTACGTTTTATCATTTAAATAGTCGGCTAAACCGGACAAAATTATTTCCGCATCGATTTTGGGTCGAGAATATATTATTTGAGAACATGAGCAAGTTCGAACCTGCGAAAACCGGTAACCACCGCTGCTTAAAGTAGATTTTTCTCAATTGCATGTTTAAATGTTTGCCTACTGAATTTCTGAAGACTGCATTTCTAATTCAGTATAAGTCGGGAGATGCTGAATATTTTTAAAACAATTTGACTGGACGGTGTTGATGGCTAATACATCAACAACGTTCAGTTAAATTGTTTTCAAACTATTCAACGAGGCCAGAGTTATTGCCCCTTTGAAATTATTATGTGGTGGCTCGCAGAAGTCGTATAATTAAGACCGGTTTGCTAGAAAGATTTCAGTTAAAACAAATTGCAATTTACAAGAAAAATTACAGCTACACAATCTTACAATCCTTATTTTCGAGAACAGTTATTTAATCAGACCATCTATAGACCGTGAGCAATATAACTAATTTACTAATATTATAGATTATACTTAACTGTCTGACCAGACAATAATTTTAATGGCCAACAACTCTAGATCTGATGACCATTTTGTAAACAATTTGACTGAAAGTTGTTGGTGGCTTAGCCACCAACAACTTTCAGTCAACTTGCTTTTCTAAGAATTCATAAGGTTCAGACACGTAAAATGTAGTCTGCAGAGTGTTAAACACGTGAATGACAAAATGAATAAGCTTCATTAGACATATGTTATTCAGGCAGATACAAATTATACGTTTTGAGAAAACGATGGACAGATTGCTAGCTATGCCCCGTCCATCTCTAGCTAAGCGCCACCTACTCTGTACGCGTGATGGAGTCGAGCATAACACTGAATACTGAATTAGCAGAATATAAATTAAAAGGTAATCGCACAGGTAAACTGGTAAATATTTTGAAACTTATTTGACTGTGAGCCATGATTGTTTCCTATGGTAGCTACAGCACACAGGCAAATTACTTTCAACATATTCAACAGAATGTTTATTAAATTGTAGGTTCATCAAAGACATACATCTCGTACACTTTACTGACGGACCTTTTTTTATTTTCGTGACGGAACTACACCATTGTGATGTGACTATTTGATCATAACCTCAGGTATTTGAGTGACAGATCCGTCATTGAAAGTCAAAACAAACCTACAGAGCCGTATTAAGCCTTATCACTACCGTTAGTTGTGAGGGACCTGTATCGGGTGGGCCAGGGAGGGATGGCTACTACTACTACTACTACTACTACTACTACTACTACTACTACTACTACTACTACTACTACTACTACTACTACTACTACTACTGCTGCTGCTGCTGCTGCTATATAATAAAAATATAATAAATTCGTGGCGTGTGTCAAAGTGCTGTTGAATATTTTGAAAATAAGTTCACAGAAATCTTATTGTGCGGCAGCACCAATTTCCAGCCAAATTGGTTTCAAAATATTCAACAGCTTACGTATATCATATCTGTGAAAGTGAGATATTTGGATTACAGGTTCAAATGGTTAAATGCGATACATCTTTTTGATGTGTAGCCCCAATATTTTCGGGCCCAGCGCTGTCGCCCCGTCATCCCCTGCCTTAATCCAGCTCTGAAGATGGGCAATGGTATGTTTCCTGTATTCTGATAATATTTTATGCTATGGTGTTTAATTGAAAGGGATGCTAATCTCATCCCAACTGTTGTATTGCATCGACAAATTATGGTTTATAGATTCCATATCATTCATATCTTACCACATTCCCTAATCTGTATCACAAATATCTGCTTTGTAATTTCGCGTAAATGTTGAACAGAGATCGCCCACCATTTTGTCTCCTCAAGCTATAGTGCGTGATGTCATGTACGTGCCAATGTATTACATTCTTTATTATGCAATATTTCTCCTGTTGATTATTTTGAAACTAATTTGACTGGAAGATGTTGTTGCCTATGGCAGCAGAAACTTCCAGTCTAATTAGTTTCAAAATATTCAACAGTTTACCTGTATGATTTCTATTATACCACATTGCCAAACTATAGCCGGCACCTCATTGCCTGAGGGCAGACACGCTAAACAATTTTCTGACTGGGTGAAAAGTAAACCATGACAGCCATCATAGGCTGTAGAGATGTATCAACATTTACCTGTTAAAGCCTGGCTATCTTTCGTGTCGGCATGGTGGAAAACTAAAATAACATGGACGTCAAATTCTATCACATGACTTGGTAGTATAGAATAAGGTGCGATTTTCTTTTAAAATGTGCCTTCTGTCTCCCCCCCCTCTCTCTCTCTCTCTCTTTCTCTCTCTCTCTCTCACCACCCCCTCCTCTCTCTCTCTCTCTCCCTCCATCCCGCCCCCCTCCCTCCCCCTCTCTCCATCCCTCCCTCCCTCTCTGCTCTCTCTCCTCTCTCTCTATCTCTCTCTCCCTCCCTCCTTCCCTCCCCCCTCTCTCCCTCTCTCTCTCTCACCCCAGCCCCCCCCCCCCTCTCTCCCTCTATCTCTCTCTCCTTCCTTCCCTCCCTCCCTCCTCTCTCTCTCTATGGCTCGCTCTCTCTCTCTCTCTCTCTCGCTCTCTCTCTCTCTCTCTCTCTCTCTCTCTCTCTCTCTCTCTCTCTAAGACAGCAACAACAGTGGTTCAACTGCGTTTTCTAGATAGACAAAATATACGGATTTGTCCTCCTTCCAATTTGTTTGAATTTGGTCTCCAAATAAAGCTGAAGCATGAATAATGATAGCTTTACCATTCCGGAGAATACAATACATCTGTGTAATGTGGGTAAATGGGCCGCCGTGGCAATCAATGTATGTATTGTACGAGACTTGTAAAGTGAAAAGATGGCACAATGGTGATGGCGGTGAGGAGCGATGGCATGCTCTACTAACATACTGTCATCGTCTTAACTTCTTATTGATTCTTTAGCACAGCTGAAATGTCGGCTCATGTTTTTCACATTTCCTGGTATTTTCTAAGTTGTCTTAACCTTTAAATGATGTTGTTAGACAAGATATTCCTGCATGTCAACAAATGTGGCCTTTTAAAACTCGACACCATTCTGCCAATGCACAAGTCATACACTATCGGCGATTGTATCAATCTGGCTATCACTGTATTCAGATAAATATCGACCATTTAACCCCTTGAACCCTATATTCCCACAATCTCACATTCACGGCAAGCATACACGTAGGCTCTAGAGTAATTTCAAACTCAGCAACAACTCCGAGTCAAATTAGTTATCAAAATGCCCTAAAGAGTAAGTATTAAGTTGCAATGGAATTTGGTGGTTTGGTATTTCGGGTTCAAAAGGTTAATGCTTGTCTTATGTCCTACACTTTCCCTGTACAACTATTTAGGATATGACACGATATTGTTAGATGCTCCTATATAACATTACCATGTAGGGCCAACGTTGGCGATTTGTTGACATGGTTGCTGTTGGCAACCAGGCATTGTGACAGTGTTGGCAAATTGATTGACACCACCAGCGGTGGCGATAAAGGGTTTTGTTAATAGTTGGGCTACAGTTGTTGGGCCAACGCAGAGTCAACAGCTTATGACCAATGTATATTATAAATGCTATCTTTATGTGTTGGGCCAACTTTGGCAGAACAGTGGCAAAATT
This sequence comes from Chaetoderma sp. LZ-2023a, assembly GCA_034401795.1. Classification (NCBI taxonomy): domain Eukaryota; kingdom Metazoa; phylum Mollusca; class Caudofoveata; order Chaetodermatida; family Chaetodermatidae; genus Chaetoderma; species Chaetoderma sp. LZ-2023a. Next base: position 109,630,000 of record CM067359.1, read on the forward strand.
ACAGTTTGTTTACAGTTGTTGAGCCAACGTATGCCCAGGAAATTATAGCTGACATATATTATAAATATTAGATACATGTGTTGGACCAACATTGACAGAACAGTGGCCAAATTCCTATTGGGTTACAGTTGTTGTACCAGCGCCGTCCCAACAACATATAGCAAATGTGCACATGTTAGGACAATGCATAGCTTACTGTTTGTTATCTAGCATCAGTAAGCCAATGCATTTGATAATTAGGATGTACGATCACAATTTTGATGAACACCATTCACTTCTCAAAGAAGGTAGTTCAGCGACTCGATATCACATTACCTAGACAGCCAAGGTTGGACCAACATTGTTGCGTATGTATGATCTGCCACTTGGCTGCAGGGCCGTTATTAGCCAGAGCTTTTCGTCAGTCAAGATATTTTCAGGTGGTGGAGATGGGGTGGGATGTGTGTGGGACATGTGGTGTGTGTGTGTGTGTGCGTGCATGCGTGCGTGTTTGTGTGTGTGTGTGTGTGTGTGTGTGTGTGTGTGTGTGTGTGTAGGCACGTGTGTGGACGCGTTCGGCCGCTATCTCTTTCTGAGGTGTTTGAACGATGAGCTATATCATGAGCTGAAACATCCCGAAATACAAACTGCACTTCCGGTCTGTGCCCAAAAACTTCCACTTCAAAAGCTACCAACCAAATTTTTAGGTAGTCAGCAGGGAAATGGACTATGCCTCCAACTCCTCGAACTCAATCCAATGGTAGCTACTAGTTCACCCTTCTTCAGCATCCTGCTCTTGATCTGTCGAGTGGACAGAGATCCAAAGAATGACGTCGAACACATGGTGAGAACATATTGAGAGCGAATGCATGCCCAGATCCACATGAACAAAGTCGTTCCATCGACCATCTACCTGGTTGACAATTGTTGGTAGCTGGCCCGCCGTTCATCGCAGATCTACCCAAGACCAATGAAGAGGGCATGCCGGTGAGTGGCGCCCGAGGCCCGCCTGCTGCAAAAGGGGCAAGAACCATCTGGAGTGTATGTCTCTGATGAATTTAGAGTTCAATAAAAATCTGTTTGCATATATTGAAACTAATTTGGCAGTGAGCATTCCATAGCTAGGGTGATGCTTCGAGTTTGGGATGAGCTTGCTTGGATATGGCTGGGGAATAACTACAAATGAATCTCTCTTCCCTTGGAGACACACAGTTACGTTACTGTATAACTTACTCTTTAACACTTTTCCCTAGTTTTCTACTTGTGCCCATGTGTCTATGCGCAAATTCATGAATACATTTCCTCAGTCAATCATATGACATCATAATCAACTGTGTGGTGTGTAGGATGATGTAATAATCATTACGTAATGAATAATTCGATTTAGTCCGGCTTAAACGCCTAATAGTCCGACACATTGTACGAATTGTATGTCTTTATTGGTTAATAAACATTCTGTGTAATATTTTGAAATTAATTTGACACAGGCAGCAACAGCACCCGGTCAAATTAGTTGTAAAATATCCAACAGCTGGCATGCATTGTTTCGGGAAATTGATAGGCAAGGTGTTCAGAGATTGATCGATTCTAGCACGAGCGTTGTATTGGTGGAGCTTAGCTAGAGATGGGTGGGGCATAGCTAAAACTGGAAAGGTCGGTTACATGGCTATCTTAATAAAACGGACAGATACTAGCTATTTATTATGAACCTTCATTTCAGATTGTGATATAGACGATTCTTCACCACAAGACATTCTTCATCTTTATAACCGTTCATGTTAATTGCCTGTTTTGTGATGGGAGTCCATTCTGAGCCATCAGATCATATCACAATTATGTACACCAGTTTTTCGTAGCGCTAATAGTACTTACCGGTAACTAGGCCATACAATCTGACCGAAAATGTGAACGCACTATTTGGCGATGTTGCACTATTTGGCGATGTTAATTTTCGTTTCATGACACACGAAACATCGTTATTTAATCTGCGATTAGCATAATCTTGTCGGATCTTTCTTGCTTCTTTCTTCTTTCTTATTCTCGGTATCATTTTGTCTCGCCGCTTCGCACCCCCCCCCCCCAACCCCTCCACCCATCCCCACCTCTACAGTCTCCACCTCATGAAACTGGATTTGCCCCAGCATTTTAAATCTACCCACATTTCCGTGAGCAAAACTGTCCCATAGAAATTTATGGGGATTTTCAATATTGATCTCGTGTTCTTACGCCTAGAGCCTTGATTGGGTTACCCTCGCGGTCCTAAAGATGACTGTAGACATTAAACGTGTCCTTGAACATTGGTCTTTGAACTTTTATACATGGAATCTGGCCCCTTAAAGAATGAATGAATGAATGAATGAATGGGGATTTTCAGGATGGATATTTGAACTGCCAATACCAATTGAGTTTTGATCAGACCATTATCATACTTGGTTAGGATGTCTTCTTCTTCTTTTCGTTCGTTGATCATACCGCCAGTCCTGTAAATGACTATCGACATGATCATAAGCGTTATGGTGTTACCACTGGGGATTGTTTTTCAAAACTGTTTATTTCAAAGTGGCCACCAGTTCGCACGTTTTGTTAAAAAATACCAGTTTTAGTTTTTGGTAGAAATGAACTTAGGAGGAAAACTGCTGAAATAATCTTTTTAAATTTAATTTTTAAACCGAGCCAGTCATTCCAGTGGTACATTTTCAAATTAGTCATCTCTTGATCTGTCAATGGATATTTCTCAAGACCACTTCAATTGTCTTGAACAAATTTGAGGGTCAAATGGTTAAAGGATGTGAGGTGTAATTTGGCACAACTCCCAGACACCATGGCAAGAGGAGAATATCCGGTTCAATGTTCTATTGCCGATCTTCACATCATTATCCTGATTGGGAGATGACTGGCTATGTGACTGACACACCAATTCACCTTGACGACGTCCTTATTACCATACCTTTGTTATCGTGCATCTGTCCGCTTTGGCCAATAATGTGTCAATTACTCTACAACGATACACGAAAATCGCTACTTTGGTCACCAGCCAACCATGATGACCATGTGTTGCTAGTGTTGATACTAAATTATTATTATTATTATTATTATTATTATTATTATTATTATTATTATTATTATAAGCAAACGGTAAAACGAAAGGAGTAGCAGAAACAAAAAAGATGATATGGATTTTGAAAATGATATAGCTTTTCACCAGGATATATTGTGACATTATCTTGCTAAGATATAATTCATATTTTATCCAGAAATAATATAACAGCCAATAACATGATAATCATACACATTCAGCTGGACACAATATGACACCAGTCAATGGATGAATCCACTTTGTGACCCAAGTGGTTGACATCATAATCAGTCACGTCCCGTGTAAGCTGACTTCGCAACCATAATTGACCTAAATACTCCGACATGAAGCTGGAATAGTCCGTCAGTTGTGCGAATTGTATATCTTTAATTGTTTTACTATTTAACAAACATTATGGTGAATAGTTTGAAACTAATTTGACTGGGCGCTGTTACTACCAAGCACTCAGTCAAATTAGTTTCAAAATATTCAACAGCTTACCTGTATCGTTACCTTGAAGTTGGACTTCTGGGAATGCACAATTCAATGTATGTAAATCGATCACAAAACACGCAAAGCGTAGGCGGGGCTTATCTAGAAATTGGCAGGACACAGCTAGAAATGGATACGTCTGACTTGTTTTATTGAATTTTGAATAATTGGTCTTGGCCGATGTACAGTGTTAAGCAGAGTACTGAATGGTCATTGTTTTGAATCTGGAAATCTCAGAATATAAATAAAAGGGTTCATTTTTTAGCCCCGCCCCGCCCATTTTTAGCTAAACTCCGCCCACGTTTTACGGCTGTCGGGATCGATTTATATAACTTGAACCGTCAACTACGAGATCCAAATTTCAAGGCAACTATATACAGGTAAGCTGTTAAATATTTTGAAATCAATGTGACTGGGTGATGTTGCTGCCTATAGCAGCAACATCACGCTGTCAAATTAGTTTCAAAATATTCAGCCGAAAATCTATTAAATAGTAAATCCATCAAAGACATACTATTCGTACACTTGACGGATATTTTAATGTTCACAACGGAACTTGATACGTCGCTATGTATTGTGACTTGAGCATACATGTGACGTAACTGAGCATGATGTTAAATACTTGATTGACAGGTATGATCCCTCCATATTAATGCAACTATACAGGTAAGACGTTGGATATCTGGAAGAAACAGATCCATGTCAAGTTGTTTTCAAAATTATTCAACAGAACAATTCACATATTCTGAAAGTTTTCGTATTTTGCTCTTCGTGTTTGAAAGGTTAATTTTAGAGCGATATTACCTGTAGCAAGTGAAAGCAAACGTATACAAGAAGAGAAGAAAAAACCCCATGCTGCCTCGGTAGCCTGAGTGTAATAAACGTGAAACTGACCCTACGTTATTATTCTGATAGAAGAAGTCTTGCTCCTTCCATTGCATTTGCGATATCGCTTCTCTGACAATTTGTTAGCATTAAATCCTAAAGGCCTTGTTGAGCCAGTTGGTGTTAGAGCTAATTAATTTATTACCATGACTATGATCATGGTGTGATATAGGTTCTGGTAGGGTAAGGATCTGTGGTGGCATGCGTGCGTGCGTGCGTGCGTGCGTGCGTGTGCGCGTGCGTGCGTTCATCCGAGCGTGCATGGGTGCGTATGCGTTTTATTAAATAGTAAAGACATAGAGTTCGTACAACAACTCTTGGCCCGACACGAATCATACGCTCTTGACGTACTTATCTACATCATTTACGACGCCATGATTATGACGCCATCGTGCACGTCACGTGATAAATGGATAAACTGGAAAGGTACATAGCCGAGTGACACATGGCTTGCTTCATATCTACTTAGAGCTTACTCAAATTGCTGTCTTAGATACTGCGTTAAATTTATGACATAATGTAGTCCTGTTCAAGCCCATATAAATACGACATGCATGGTCGCCACCACGTTGCTATATAATCATAATGTATTCAACGAACGAATATGGAACGTTATCAAACTGCAATTGGAGGAGACCATTCCCCACTTGATTGTGGGATGTGAGTATAGGAACTAATGAAACGCATGTATAAGGTAATATGCCGCCAGTTGTCGCAGATCTATATTGCCTTCATCCATTGACTTGGATAAGATAGTTATCAGTGGATATGGCGGTCTTCGCATATGACTATAATAATCGTAAATAATAATGATAATGTACAATTGGTACTCTGTCTACTATAAGATGTACTATCTGTTTTCCCCATATGTCATGCATGTATGACCTGGGTGTAATACAATTCAGTTCAGTTCAGTTCAGTTTAGTTTGTCAAATCTGCTGATTCTACCTTCCTGTAATCCGGTGTTATCGGGAAAATGCGTATCCCTGTATTGCTTTTAATATGTGGATATCTAAGATACAAATTTGATGCGCATCAACAGACTCCAGTCAAAGCAATTTCAAACGAACACATTACCTTAATTTACCGCTACGTCTCATTGACAGAATTGTCTATGTGTGTAGCGTGTCTAAGCTCACAGCATACACTAAAGCGATTCATTTCTAGCTATGCTCCGCCCATTTCTAGCTAAGCTCTGTACATTTCTAGATAAGCTCCGTCCATTTCTAGCTAATCTCCACCAATGCTTTGCGGGTGTTAGGGTCGAATTATATACCTTGATTCCGGAATTCCAAGAATCCCCCATTTTAAGGTAACTATACGGGTACCATCTTGAATATTGAATAAATGCCTCAGCAACAGCGCCCAGTCAAATTAATTTTCAAATATTCGACAGAATGTGTATTAACTGTCTCGCTGCTGCAAGCCACCAGACAATAATTTCAATGGCCAACATCTCTGAACCTGCTGAATATTTTGAACACAATTTGACTGAAAGTTGGTGGTGGCTAAGCAATCAAATTGTTTTCAGAATATTGATTATATCCATAGCTAAGCGCATTGGAAAATGTAGTCTGCAGAAATTTAGCAAGCTAACAGTTAAATAGTAAATCAATCAACGACACACAACGCGTAGGCATACGCTTGACGGACAATTCCAGCTTCATGACGGAGTATTTCTGTCAATTATGACTGTGACGTCAGCCGATATGTGACGTAATTGATTATGACGCCATATATACTTGATCGACAAATCGGAGTCATCCATTCACTCAGATTGGTTTTTTACGTACGACATATCGATATATCCCGATATTGATGATTTATATATCGCGGTATTTTCTAGTGAAATATCATGCAGCCCTATGCCAGGATATAGAGGTTTTTCACCTGACGTCACAGATCCTCGCGCTACACCTCTCCGCCATTTTGCCTGTCAAGCTCGCAGCGTTGTATGTCAAACTAGTAAGGGATGCGTTGTATCTGATCTCTATTGATGAATGTGTTGACCTATGCATTATAATACACAGAAAAATAGTTTGACAAAATAATATATTTTATAAAATAGATCTTTATTGAGTAAAATCAAATGATAAAATAATGTATAAACAAATATTCGTTTGAATATTTTGAAATTAATTTGACCAGAAAAATACATCTATACCGCGCCTTGTGCAGTTTAAAAATGTATGCCAACAATAAACAAAATCTAATGAAAAAACCCACGGCAAAGTATGCAATGTACTTTGCAATTTTTTAGTTAAAGTTGTTTTTCAAAATAAACAACATCTTTATTTTATGACTTTTTAACCCGATCTGATTACTGCGCTTATGACAGATAACATTTTCTTGACAATAATAGACGGTCTGGAATCTTTAGTGTAGTGCCGTCACAGAGTGCGAGGGATGTTGAAGATGAAGGGGAAAGGCAGGGTGGAGAGAGCGAAGGAGAGAGAGGAGGAATTGTTTTAGTGGGGTGCAGTCACGGGGGTGGAGAGGAGGGAGGTAGGGTGCGACAGACGGAGACAGGGGTGAGAGGGAGAGGAGGGAGGGGGAGAGAGAGAGAGAGAGACGGACGGTAAGGGAGGGGAGGAAGAGAGGAAGGGAGTGTGAAACAGGGATGGTTGAGGGTGGGGAGAGATTGGGCGGGACGGGGGGAGAGAGAGAGAAAAGAGAAAGGGGAGGGAGGGAGAGAGCGAGCTGGGGAGGGAGGGAGAGAGGGAAGGATGGGTGGGGGTAGGGTTAGGGAGAGGGATAGAGAGAGAGAATGGGGTGGAGAGAGGGATAAAGGAAGGAAGGAGGCGAGGCAGAGGGGGTGGGGTGGCAGGGGCGGAGATTGAGGGAGGGGCAGGCAGGCATTGTACTTCCTTGGGGTGTTTGGTTCGACTGGGTGCGTCGTAGGGCTTCACTTCTCCCGAAGAAAATTATGTTGATTTTTAAAGAGGGTTTCTGCAACCTGAGCAATTAACCATTTTGTCTGCACTATTCTGACATCAATTTACTATGTATTCCCACGTTTTCTACGTAACGATACAATTAAGCTACGAATATTTTGACAGTAATTTGACTGAAAGATGTTGTTACTTCGGGCAGAAAACAGCTTCCAGCAAAATTACTTTCAACAAATTCAACGGAATAGTTTCTTCAAAGCAAAAATGTAATGCTACATCAGATATCGTGAAACCGGCTCTATGATCGGGCTAACAGTTTTCAAAACAATCAGTAATTAATTATTTTAATAACACCTACTAATAACTGCACATCCTAGTTAATTTTATATGTGTGTATTATAATACATTAATTTACTGTTTTCATGTAATCTCCTAGATTACAGGATTTTCGTATTCTTAAGTAGGCCCATTCATTTCCATATGATAGCTGGTGTTTATTTTAGAAACACTGTTGCTGTAAGCGGTGCTGTCTAAAACAACAGCGGCACCAAGCAAGTTGTTGCAAAATGTATGTGGCCATTTGTGTCGTACATATTTAATTTCTCAATATATCTAACATAGGATAATGTAGGGTGAATCACGCTGTATGCAGTAATTTACTAGTTAGCATCACGGTCATTCATCACTTGCTTGACCGGCAAGATGGCGCGTAACCATGGCCTTATGTGATGCGTTCACTTGACTGAAAAACCTCTATAGGAGTATATGTTATTTGCATGACGTCTCCAGTTAGTTTCAAATCAGAGAGGTAGCGCGCATTTTTAGACTAATCTGACTGAAATGGGTTGCAGCCACCGGCAACATCATCTCCAGCAAAATTAGTTTCAAAATATTCAACATAATATTTCATAAAAATATTTCATTTCTGTTATCGAAGAGTTAAACGCGTTAAGCTAGACTTCATATATCCCGCTCACCAATGATGTTACGGCAATAACAGGTTTATAGAATCAGCTCAGATACGATATAACGACAGAGAATGGAGCTTTCTAGTGTAACCATCTATCATATAACGTCATAATCAACTACGTGACGTGTAGGACGACGTCATAATCAATTACAGCGTGAACGGCTCGAGTTAGTCCGTCTTAAGCGCTTAATAGTTCGACACCTTGCACGAATTGTATGTCTACTATGTAGTCCCTCTTGTTTCAAGTTGTGTCAACCTTTTAATTGTTAAACTGGCTAAAAGGCCTATGATGTGTGTTGAGAAACGTCCATTTGTAGGCCAAAGAGTGTCCAATGTTTGAAATTTTACCACTGGAATGACTGTCTCGGTTACCGAGCCAGTCATTCCAGGGGTAAATCGTCAAAAATAGGACACTCTTGGCCTACATATGGACACCGGAGAGGCTGAATTTTCGAATTTCTTGACTATTAATCCATAAATCGTCTGGCCCACCAAAAACGGCACCTGTAGTGGCCATGAGGAATGTCCGTTTGTAGGAAATTTAAGCGGACACGATCTGGACAATTAAATGGTTAATTAATATGGGTTGTATTTTGAACGCTCTGAGGCGCTGTTGACACATGAGGGGTTAATAAACATTCTGTGGAATATTTTGAAACTAATTTGACTGGCTGCAGTTGCTGCATAGGCGCCCAGTCAAATTAATTTCAAAATATTCAACAGTTAACCTGTATAGTTTTCTGGAAGTTGATCGTCAGGGATTTCAAGGATAGATCGATCCCAGCACGAGCGAAGTATTGGTGGAGATTAGCCAGAGATTTGGCGGGCCATAGCTAAGACCGGAAGGGTCCATTACCATTCATTACCCCTAACATAATACTGTAAACTGCTTCGGTTCTGCCACTTTTGGGATTTCATTATGCATAACAATTTGTTATCATTAAACGACAACCAGTTTATGGCATTACCGGGACAGCTGAAGGTTACCGCTTTCACGGAGAAGACGACACATATTGGCCTCAACAGGGATCTAGAGGACTGTTCATTTGAAGGTAAAGTGAAGAGTAATTTTTGAAGATTTATCACTAGAATGACTGGCTCGATAACCGAGCCAGTCATTCCAGTGGTAAATTTTAAAAAATACGCTTCTCTTGGCCTGCAGAATGACATTCAATCAGCTCTTATTTTTATTTGGCTGACCAAATTTGGTTTAAGTTAAGCAAATGCCTTTTATTATGATGCAATTCGTTCTTGGTGGTCCATAAATACGAATGTAAACAGTCAACTTGTACTCAGGTCGAATTCAGAAATCCAATTTCAATTTAATAACGATTCTGTTAAATATTTTTTTAACTTAATTTGTCAAGTTAGTTTCCTTTTATGCGATCTTTAAGCATGTTCTGTGATGCCGATGACGATGATGATGATGATAATGATGATGATGATCATGATGTTATCTAGTAGCTGTCCATTTTATGACCATGATAATAATGATAATGATGTTGATGGTGGTGGTGGTGGTGGTGGTGGTGGTGGTGATGGTGGTGGTGGTAGTGGTGGTGGTGGTGGTGGTGGTGGTGGTGGTGGTGGTGGTGGTGGTGGTGGTGGTGGTGGTGGTGGTGATAGTTGTGGTGATGCTGCTGCTGCTACTGCTGCTGCTGCTGCTGCTGCTGCTGATGATGATGATGATGATGATGATAATGATGATATCTGGTAGCTGCCCATTCTATGATGATGACGACGATCACGATGACGACGCCGATGACGATGATGACGATGATGATGATGATGATGATGATATCTAGTAGCTGCCCATTCTATGATGATGACGACTATGACGACAATGCCGACGATGTCGACGATGACGATGATGATGATGATGATGCTGATGATGATGATGATGATGATGATAATGATGATGATGATGATGATGATGATGCCGACGATGCCGACGATGCCGACGATGACGATGACGATGACGATGACGATTGCGATGACGATGACGATGATGACGATGATGATGATGATAATGATGATGATGATCATGATGTTATCTAGTAGCTGTCCATTTTATGATGATGATGATGATGATGTTGTTGGTGGTGGTGGTGGTGGTGGTGGTGGTGGTGGTGGTGGTGGTGGTGGTGGTGGTGGTGATGGTGGTGGAGATGGTGGTGGTGGTGGTGGTAGTTGTGGTGATGATGATGCTGCTGATGATGCTGATGATGATGATGGTGGCGGTGGTGATGGCGGTGGTGGTGGTGGTGATGGCGGTGGTGGTGGTGGTGGTGGGAGTGGAGATGATGATGATGATGATGATGATGTTCCGCGTTGCGCTACCGACGCAGATAGTGGCCTGCGCGCTATGTAGTGTGTAGAGTGCCATATTTGGTATTAGCCTGTGTGGTTATCGATGATGTGTAATGTCCGGTAGGTGTTTGTAATGACACGCATCATGTTTGTTGACGATGGTTGTTGGAGCTGACCAGTTGTTGCAATGGACATTTCTAAATGTATCTATCCATCATATAAAGACACATATCTCATCGTATCGTTTGCATTTTGACTTGTATGAGGACTTTAGAACCACGAATCAAACAACTTCCAAAAGGACTGGAATAGAAGGTGATATTTCCTGTTACACAGCAAGTTCAAATGTCGGTGGTGATACAGAGAAAAGAACACAATATTCAGCTCTTCCCCCACTTTCCAGTGCCCAGATGGGTGGGGGAGAGGGATACCGTCATAATGTATTCATGCTATGCTCTAATACATAGAGCCACACGTGCGCAGAACACCTGTGTATTGAGGTAAAGATGATGGAAACAGGCGGTCACACACCCACCCACCTTAATGAACCACAATAATGGACCCTTCCAGTTATAAGCAACTACATGACGTGTATGATGACGCCATAATCAATTACAGCTTGAATTACTCGAGTTGGTCCGTCTTAAACGGTTAATAGTCCAACACGTTGTACGAATTGTATGTCTTTGTTATTTAATACGCATTTTGTCGAGTAATTTGAAACTAATTTGACTGGGCGCTTAGTCAAATTGGTTTCAAAATATTCAACAACTTACATGTACAGTTTTCTGGAAATTGTATAGTCAGGGAGTTCGGGGATCGATCGATCCCAGGAAAGGCGAAGTTTGGGCGGAGCTTAGCTAGAGATGGGCGGTGCATAGCTAAAGCTAAAAGGTCCTAAGAAGGTGTCTATGTACTGTCTACGTGGTTAGGCATTGCATTGCCAGTTTTATAGAGAGACACGACAACTTAATCACGTGACAATAACGTGCGCATTATGTGGTTAAATAATTAGATGACTCATATAATAGACCAAGATCCGAATAACCACACAAGAAGTACCGCTTACCCATCACTCACTTTATCTTGAGGTAACCGTTCGCGACTTCTCGATAAATGTGTACAACTAACAGTAAATTATAACGATAATGTCATGTTTGTGGATTAGCTTAAGAAGAGTGAGTGAAGAACGCATTAAGAGCATCAATCAGACAGTCAGGCTGGAGCCTGGAGCCATGTATGAACAGTAACTAGCCTTTAACGAATGAAACCTACGCCTGCTGTGTGTATCCGTCATTCATAATCCAGGGTGTAGGCGAGTCAAGGCTCGAGTAGACAAATAAACAACTCCCAGGAATATTACGTGATAATAATTGATTAACAGTTTATCATACTTTGCCTACTGGTGCCTCTTTGGACAATGCATTCGCAAAGAAACCTAACTTGAATAATGACAATACATAAGCGTTTCTAACACGCTTAATCAATAATGGCTTAGAATTGTGTAATCTATCGTGTTTTCGCGTTATTTGGTCTTTCTCAGATTACCAGCCAATTATGTCGATAAAGTATTGGCCCTGCGAGCAATCCAACGCCACAGTAATCTACATCGGCATTGGGGGTCAGTGTCCTGAACTTGATCTCCAAACTCTGCAACTGGATTGGCGCCGTTGTGTCGGTGGGCTTGCGATGACTCGCTCCATATCAGTCCTAGCATTTTTGAGTTAATAGAGCGATTCGATCTGTCCGCCATTGATCTGCCGTCAGGTTAAATGGACCTTTCCAATTTATCCATTCATCATATGACGTAATATAACGTCATAGTAAACTACGTAACGTGTACCATGACGTCATAACCAATTATAGCATGAATGACTCGATTTAGTCGGTCTTAAACGCTCACTAGTCCGTCAGATTGTACGTTGAATTCTCACGACCGTGATGAAATGACCATGTACAGATTAGAAAGAGGAGAGGTGATGGAGCCATATAATATGAGAGCTACAAATATTGGTAAATACAATGGACATTTCCAGTTTTAGCTATCCCCCGCCATCCATAGTTAATCCCCACCCACACCTGGTTCGTGTTGGGATCGATCGTCCTTGACTATCAATTTCCCACCATCACCAAAGCCACTACAAACACAACTACCGCTATCACCCTCACTACCATTACCACTCCCACCGCGACTACCACTATCACCATCACTACAACGACCACCAGCGCCACCATCACCACCAGCACCACCGTCACCACCAGATATAATTGATTCGTTCAAGTGCTTCGTGAACTAATATATAATTGGACCTCGCTACCGCCACAGAACATCTTTTCCGTGAACAGCTTCTGTAATGCGCTCAAGTCAATATGAAAGCGCTGTAATGCTGACATTTCAAATTGACAATTACATTACTGTTATTAATGCGTCAACCTAATTACCACATTCTAATCAAAACTATGCAGACTTGCGGATAAAAATAGGAATACTCGTTTTGTCGATGAACGCGTTTTATATCCTCTCATAATAAACTATAACTCTATTTGCTTGTGATTCATTTCTGTGAATGTATGCTATGCATAGCGCTCTCATCAACATAGACACGCGCGCAACACACACGCGCACAACACAAACACGCGCGCGCGCGCACACATACGCACACGCACGCACGCACGCACGCACGCATGCACGCGTGCACGCATGCCCGCATGCACGAACGCACGTACTCACACACAAACTCGCACACACACACATACACGCACGCACGCTCACACGAACGCACGTACGCGCGCACGCACGCACGTACGTACGTACGTACGCCCGCCCGCCCGCCCGCCCGCCCGCCCGCCCGCCCGCCCGCCCGCGCGCGCGCGCGCGCTCGCTCGCTCGCTCGCTCACACACTCACTCGCTCACTCACTCAATCACTCGTTCACTCGCTCACTCACTTACTCACTCTCCCCCACACACACCCAAACCAACCTCACTGCACCATACCCACCCCACCTCACACACGCACACAGCCACACACCAATCCCACCACCACCACCACCACCGCCGACACCACCACTGCCATCACCGCCACCACCACCCCCACCATCACCACAACCGCCAACCCACCACCGCCGCCACCACGTTCACCACCACGACACCACCACCACCACCACAACTATCACCACAACCACCACCATCACCCACTCACTTACCCACCCATCTACCAACCTACCTCATTCCCGCCCTCCGTCTCTCCCCCCTCCCTCCGCACCACACCTCCTACTTATAGGTATCACGAGTAGTATATCAGATACCGCATGCACTATGTCGCGAGGTACAAGTAACGCAAAGTACGTCGCGTGCCACACATTGCACGGCATCGAACTTGACCTTGAATATTGGCAAATGACTGACGCAATATCGCACCAGAGCTGGCGTCACAAGGGTTCTGACAACATTCGAGAGAATCTGGTTTATTTTTAGAATGCCATTGAAAGTAACTGCAGAGCGCAGATAGGGCGTGTACGTGCAACACGCGTGACAGATGACAGCCATGTTAGATCAAAGTCTTTAAACATTCGTGATAATGTCGGTATTTTAACAGAACTCTCCCAAGTCCACCTCCCCACGGGCCGATACACATATAAATATATTATATATACTTTAGAATGTACACTGGCATACATTGGGCAAACTGGGAAGAAACGTGACACCAGCCTAACGTATGCTTGCTACGGACCTTTCCAGTTTTAGCTATATCCCGCCCATCTCTAGCTCAGCTCCACCCACGATTTGTCCGTGTTGGGATCAATCGACCACGCTCTGACTCTCTGAATCTCACTTTGCAGAAAACTATACAGGTTAGTGGTTGAATATTTTGAAACTAATATTCTGCTGTTGTTGCTTCCTATGACAGCAACAGCGCTCAGTCAAATTAGTTTCAAAATATTTAACGGAGTGTTTATTAAATATTAACGACATACGAGTGTTTAAGACGGGCATTCTGTAATTGATTATAACATCATCCTACACGCCATGTAGCTGATGGATGGATAAACTGGGACGGTCCATTCAGAAGATTTGATGTACGCAGTCTGTTTGCTAAGTAACCGATGTGACGCGGCGGAAATTGAATTCATTTCAAATGCAAACGACAAGCGCAGTTCGAACCACTTGTTGATGCAAACGTTATTACACATCCCACACACACACACACACACACACACACACACACATATATATATATATATATATATATATATATATATATATATATATATATATATATATTGGGCATGCACCATACACCAGCGACATCAATATTTCGATTGAAACTCCCTTGGCACTATCGCGAGGGAATCATTGGAGAATGCAACTCGTAATGTGGATAAAACCGGTTACCTTTGATAATTTATTCAATACGTTCTTATCAGTGCAATGCTACTCTTACCAATAGACAGAAGCACTTTTACTCGGAACCTTTAGGTCAGCCCATCCTTTTGTTTCTCTCTCTCACTCTCCTCCCTCCCTCCCTCCCTCCCCCCCCCCCCTCTCTCTCTCTCTCGCTCGCTCGCTCGCACTCACTCACTCACTCACTCACTCACTCACTCACTCACTCACCCACCCACCCACCCACCCACCCAGCCACCCACCAGCCCAGCCACCCACCCACTCACTCACTCACTCACTCGTCCGGCTGGCTTATGGCAGCAACAGCGCCCAGTTAGATTAGTTTCAAAATATTCAACAGAATGTTTAGTAAATGGTAAAGTCATAAAATTCGTACAACTTGGCGTTCATGACGTACGATATACCATTCATTATGTTTAGATTGTGACGTCAGCCTATCAATGACGTACTTTATTATGACGTCATATACGTGACTAACAGACTGGATTCATCTATTATCGTGCAATCGTATGTTCATTCGTATGCATTGGTGCGCGCGTGCGTGCGAGCAAGCTTACGTGTGCACGGACGTGTGGGTGTGAGTGATGGTGTGCGCGTGCGTGCGAGCAAGCTTACATGTCCACGGACGTGTGGGTGTGAGTGATGGTTAGCGCGCGTGCGAGCAAGCTTACGCGTGCACGGACGTGTGGGTGTGAGTGATGGTGCGCGCGTGCGTGCGAGCAAGCTTACGTGTGCACGGACGTGTGGGTGTGAGTGATGGAGTGCGCGTGCGTGCGAGCAAGCTTACGTGTGCACGGACGTGTGGGTGTGAGTGATGGTGTGCGAGTGTGTTGGCTGATAATGGACCTTTGTAGTTTTAGCTATGCCCCGCCTATCCCTAGCTAAGCGTCAAGGACGGACTACATCAAGGTCAAGTTCGACTCCTAACCATAGTTAGCTATAGCTAACTAGAGTACCAGTCGAACTTCAAATAGTTAACTAGCTAGTCAACTATAGTCAACCGAGCACCCGACCTCGGTTCAGATGGTTCGTCCGATATTTGCGTAAATTTCAAAATGACGGACACCGATCGCTTGCCACGAATAAATGCATATAAAAGTGTAAATATTTCACTAAATAACTTAGGTTTGTGGAAATTATGCTTTCCCATTGTATGTCAATGTTCCCAAGCTCATATTTCTTCCAACTATATGCCATATGGACGCTTTTTGATGTCTTAGTGGACAAAAAGAACCCATTTTCGTAGGTCATCAAAACAGACGACAGAAAGGATTAATGGAGACTGGTGCCCGGCTCAAAATTTTCTGCAATAGTAATTCAATGGGAAACCGGGTACCAACGAACTATAGTTAACTATTCAGCGGTCGGCTTGTCATAGCGACTGCGCATGTTCAGTAAACCATGAAACCGACTATAGTTAGCTAGTCGAACTTGACCCTAGTCATTCATGCCATAATCAATTATCATCCTACATGTAACTTAGTTGATCATCATATGATGGATGGATACACTTGAAATGCCCATTGATTAATGGCAGTTTATATCAGAAATTGCACCCTAATGTATATCTATACTATATTGAAATGATCACCCATGATACATATTATTACTATCATACATGGCCTCGCTTAAGGTCGGGTGGCGTTTTGTGAGGAAAAACTATATTCTATGATTGGGCGTATATAACGAGGGAGACAGCGTACGATTATTCTGACTGGTTGAAAAATAAATAATGGGTGCTCTCACAGACTGGAAGAATGTATCAAACTTTAGATATTAAGCCATCTTGTGTCAACTTAACCCTTTAATGGTCAATTTGGTCAAAAAACGACCTCTGCAGTGATCTTGAGAAATGTCCATTTGAAGGCTAAGATAAGAATATTTGTTGAAAATTTACGACTGGAATGACGTCAGCATACATGTCGCGTAGTTGATTATGCCGTCATACGATTGAGTGAGGGTATGGATTCATGAATTCGCGTAGTCTGAGGCCACATCTTCCTCGATACCGTCAATGAATTCATTGTGTTCAGAGTCTTTTAACTTTTGGCTATGGTTAGTAGCCTCGTTGATAGGCCTTCGAGACTGTTCTGGTTTTTTTTAGAATGGTAGCAGTCCGTGGCTTTCAGCATACAAAGCTGAGCTTTTAGCTCACGTTGACTGATCGCATTCAGACCCAGGACCGGGTTTCTGAGAAAAAGTTGGTAACACCACATCCAACTTGTAATTTCTTTGGATTCTCTGTCGCTGAAAACATAGATACTTAGCCATTTAAATCACGCTTCTACGGCTGTTGGAAGCAGAGCCATGAAAATGCTAAATTTACATGGCATTTTAAAAATACAAGATAGCCGCCATTCATGGATTATTAATAAATCTGAGTATTGCGGAAATGATTTTTATTCTATTTCTTGCCATTGAAAGCTTGGATTTAATCCGATAGATCTTGATTCTACGGCCGTGCTCTCGCTAGAGACTTAATCAGGAATAACGCCATATTGATGTATGACGTTATTCCTAATTAAGTCTCGAGTGAGAACATGACCTTAGTCTTCTGTTAGCAAAGATAAATTAAGAAAAAATTGAATTCGACTTGGCGACCATTTTAATATGCAAATTGGGAGATGAGAAATAAAGAATTCAACTTGGGATCACCCATTTTCAGATTCAGCGTGTTCAAATTATGTTAAAGCGATGCTAATCTCATCTCAAATGTTGTATTGCACCAATAGAATATGGTTTATAGATTCCATATCATTCATATCCTGTCACATTCCCTGATCTGTATCGCAATTATCTGCTTTGTAATATCGAGTAAATGTTGAACAGTGATCGACACAATTTTGTCTCCTCAAGCTATTGTGTGTGATGTCATGTAAGCTCCAATGCATCACATTCTTTATTATGTAATGCTCATCCCATTGCCTATTTTGAAACTAATTTGACTGGAAGTTGTTTCTGCCCATGGCAGCAACAACATCCAATCAAATTTATATCAAAATATTCAACAGCTTACCTGTAGGATTGCTTTTATACCACATTGCCAAACTATAGCTGGCGCCTCTATGACTGAGCCTATATACCGAGACAGACACACTAGGGGTTTTCTGATTGGTTGAAAAGTAAATCATGACAGCCATCATAGGGTGGAGAAATGTACCAACAGGTAACAACTAAATGCTGAATATCTTTCCTTAGCGGCGTGATAAAAAGCTTAAAATTACCTGGATAGTTTATGACCGGCGTGTTAGATCACCTGAATAGCTATCAAGTGATGGGATTAGTTATCCTTTAACAAGCCATGCCACCAACTTTTACGTGTGAAAGATAGATTGCCGATCGAATCTCAATAAAATTACGCGGACTGGTAGTGACTTTATTCCCGATCGACAAGGCCTCTTGAAAGGCCCAACACAAGTAGCGGTCGATCAATATAATATGGGTAAAAGGATGTACCCTACATCGAAACACATGATTAATTGGCGAAGACAGCTATTCAAATGGCAAGGCCCATATTTTGGTAGAACATCTCTCGGTCATCGTTCGTTTGGTTTTAGGTCTAGCTCGTTGCTATTGTTATAGGCCTAATAGTCGATATTTGTGTCGTCTGCACATGATTTCAATGAACCTAAGACTAGTATCTCGTAAACATGTATCAGAAAGACTTGCTACATGGGTAAATCAGAGCCATTTTCTGGGGTTTGGTGCTATGTTGTTGTTTTATGATGTACGAGAGGAATTAGCTTCCAGATGCGTTATTTGTCTTCTTCTTTTTTTCTTCTTCTTCTTCTTTGAGAAAAGACGTGTTTTAGAAGAGCTCTCAGTTTAGTCCGTTTGTTGACTGTTTATAATTGTCAGTTATGTTTACTTGTTGTCTTTTGTATGCGCTAACGCGTATGTGCTTATGTTTGTGTTAATAACTTTGTGTTTTATTAATGTGTTCATACATAATTTGATTTTTCTCTGGTTTTCGTAACTCTATATATACTTGTAAGACTTATAGCGCCATTAGCATAGGGTAGTCGGCCTATTGGCCGAAGTGGACACTTGATTAGGCTATTGTGTTTGGACAATGTTCAGACAATAGACCGTGTCTTGACTGTATACATGTAGGTGGCTGCTACCACAATGTGTATTCCTTGGAGAATGAGCCGACGAGATTAATTATATCTAATGTCCCACCCTACATCACGAACTTTGTTATTAAACAAGCGTTGGAAAGCCAAGGAAAGGTGCTCGGAAATTGCCGGCCAATACCTTTAGGCTGCAAGTCACCAGAGTTAAGACATGTGAAAAGTTTTAGACGGCAGATCCAGATTGTAATGGAAAAGTCCCCATTACCGGAGTTTGTGGACATCCCTTACATAGGAAGGTCCCATAGACTATGTATAAGTACGGACGAGATTGTCTGTTTTAAATGTGCTCAGAAAGGACATTTTCAACGCTTTTGCCCATTGAATGACATTCACGACAATTCGGTGGGTCATGATAACTTTAACAACAATGTTGCGGACGAGCCGGTCAACAGTAAAAATCGTGACGTCATACTGATTTCCGATCTTGTGCTAAATGATAACAATTTTCCATAAACACTGTCACAAAGAAACGATAAACTAGTTGATAAAGCCAGTAAATCGTCACCTAAGAAATCACCTCAGAATAAACGTCGTAAGACTCAGTTTTTCCAATCGTTATAGCGTCTTGAGCGATGATTTAATTGTCACTGATCCTGAAACATATAATGAGGCGGACATTACCAGTGCACCGTCTGATAATTCCACTGTTGCAGATGATGCTACTTCAATGGACCAGGCTACTCAGCAAAACTCATCTCTGTTCACAGATGAACCTGGTAATTCCAACACGGCGGCCAATGGGGACTCTGCTGTCACTGTCATTCAAATTCACCGTGAATCGGAATTACACGACCCTGTTCTATTATCTGACACGGGTTGTGTAGCTAAAAAAAACTGTTATGTCAACACAAGAAATCCTAAATGAATTCGGTGTAAATATCTCATTGGCGAAAGCAACCAGTGTTAATAATGCATCTATAGTTTTCAAACCTGGACATGATCCTTGTGATTCGGACAGGCTTGGAATAGAAGCAGGTGGTATCCCGCCTTTATCGCAGGGTGAACTGCTGGACGAGGGCACCAGCGACGCTGACAGCGTATCTATTAGTTCAGAACTTTCGGACATGACAGATGTTATTGATTCAAGGGAGGTAATGCCCTCTCTTGAAGATGTGAAACTATTTATAGAAAGTGTAAAATATAGTAAAAAGGTAATAGATAAATGCAAAGCCTTTCAACCCAACTTAAAATTACTGATACATCAGCTGATACGATTGAAAATACAACCTGGCTTAGAATCTGCGTTCAAGTCTCGTGGCACCAAAATAGTCACTAAGCTACACCGTAGCTTACGGAATTAATTGTATCCGCCTATGGTCAATCTAGTAACGAACTTGAATACAGTTTCTTTTCTACACCAAACAATTATGGTTATCTTTGTTCTAAGATTTATTCAATTATTTTTAATTATGACTTCCCTCTCAATTGTTACACTAAATAAGAGGGGTTGTCGTGACTCTTTTAAAAGATTTCGTATTTTTAATGAGCTTCGCAAAGATTTATATTGCCGATATTGTGTTTCTCCAGGATACTCACACAATTCAGCCGGATGAGTCGCTATGGCGACCTATATGATGAGGTCAAGCTGTCTTTTCACATTTTAATACAAATACAGCTGGTGTTGCTATAATATTTAAACCCAAGTTAAATGTAAATATCATTGAAACGATCACAGTTGCTTAGGGAAGAATCTTACATGTCACAGCAAACATACATGGCAACTATTTTTATTTGATTAATGTTTACAATCCCACAGAGTCTCATGACAAATTGAAATGCATAGATACGCTAAAAACTCATATTTCCACATTGTCCGAACCATATCCTATAATACTAGGTGGTGATTTTAACTGTACACTTGATTGTGAGTTAGATAGAACATCAGCAACAGAACCAAACACTCCAGCTGCGGATGCGCTTACATCTTTAATTACAAGCAGTAGTCTTACTGATGCATATCGCTGCCTCTATCCACAATCTGAAATTTTCACCTGGCACAGGTCCGATGGGACTGCATCCAGACTTGATCGTTTTTACATCCATAGTAATTTTAGACAGTTTTTAAGCAGTTGTTCCATAATTCCTTGCACCAATTCTGACCATCATTATGTTAAAGCAATATTTCAGCTTAAAAGTGTAAGACGCATATTGGTGCATGAATACCGCTGTGTTGAGTGAAAGAAACTATGTGCAGTGATTTTTAATTAATGATTTCTGGCATGGTTGGCAAGGAAAAAAATGTGATTTTGATTGTCTACAGGATTGGTGGGATTTGGCCAAAAAGCATATATGTATTTTATCACAGCGTTATTCCCGAGAACGAGCTGTCCTTTTCCATGAGCGACGATCAGACTTACAAGCTGAAATTGATCAGTTATCGGTCAAAATTCCAAAAATAAATGAATTATTAGAGGTAATTAACCAAAAGCAATCTGAATTAACAACTTTCCTCAAAAAGCAAAATAGGGGTGCTTAGATTCGATCGCGATTCCAGCATATAAATGAATCAGATAGACCTACTACATATTTTTTTAATTTTGAGAGTAAACGTGTGATGAATAAAACTATTTCACAGTTGAAGATCCCAACAGGTGAAATGGTTAATTCTGATACGGATATTCTGAGCCACGCCTCTGATTTCTATGGTGAAATATATGCAAAGTCAAGCTCATGCAAAGTGTCTGAAAACCTGCTTTTATCAGATCTTACTAATCTAACTGAGCTTTCCAGAATTGAGTTAGATCGGGCCCTGAGTTTACCCGAGCTTACTGAAGCTGTTAACCATCTCAATAACAACAAAGCTCCTGGAATTGATGGACTACCATCGAAATTTAACAAAACCTTTTGGGAAACTATCGGTTCTGATCTTCTTGATGTTTTTAATGAATCAATTGAAGACATTTTATTACCTACTTCATGCAGGCGAGCGGTTGGGACATTATTACCTAAGAAAGGTGATTTAACCAATTTAAAGAACTGGAGACCTGTATCACTTTTATGTGTAGATTTGAAAATATTTTCCAAGGCCTTGTATAATCGTATACGTACAGTACTCGCAGAAATTATTCACATAGACCAAAGCTATTGCGTACCAGGATGTAAGATTTCCAAGAACATTAGGTTGATAACAGACGTCGTCGAGTATTCAAATTTCATGTCGTTACCTCTTGGCATTGTATCCCTAGATCAGGAGAAGGCGTTTGATAAGGTAAGTCACCAGTATTTATTGAATACCTTGCGCGCATTTGGCTTTGGTGATTTTTTTGTTAAATGCATTCAGCTTCTTTACAATGACACGTCGTGTTTACTGAAAATAAATAATTTGTTATCTGTGCCTGTTTCTTTTAGCCGTGGTATCAGACAGGGTTTCTCCCTATCAGGCGCTTTGTACAGTATCTGTATCGCACCATTGTTAGTTAAGATGCGCTCAAATAACGGACTGAGGGGGGTGGCCCTGCCTGATATCTTGGGTGAAAGGATTTCTTGCTCAGCTTATGCTGATGACATAACTGCCTTGTGTACATGTAATGATGATTTTAATAAATTGCGAGATTTGATACATGTATATGAGTCTGCTTCCAACGCGAAAATTAACCACTCAAAGTCAGAAGGCTTTTGGGTTGGTTCCTGGAAAGGGCGTATTGACGAGCCTTTGGGGTTAAAATGGAATAGCAATGTATTAAAGATTCTAGTTATTTATATTGGCAATTCTTTGGATTTTTACAAACAAAATTGGGAAAATCTTGAAAATGAAATCAGCACAAAACTTCTTAACTGGCTCCCGTTATCAAAAGCTCTATCGTTTAGAGGTAGGACCACTATTACTAATCTGCTTGCTGCTTCTAAGCTTTGGCATAGGTTAGCTGTTATCGATGTCCCTGGTAATATTTTAAATGCTATTCAAAAACTGTTAATTAACTTCATCTGGTCTGGAAAGCACTGGCTTCCCAAAGAGTGTTTCTGCCTTTAGACAAAGGTGGGCAAGGACTCGTGCATTTAGAATCTAGGATACGGACATTCCGTATTCAGTCTGCACAATCCTTTATGAACTATTTCGCTTTTCATCGGTGTTTCAGCTTTAGCAGCTCATTTCTCAAACAAATACATAAACTAAATTACGATTATCAGATTTTCTCTAATCAATTGGATGTACAGATGATTCGCAATATACCTATCTTTTATAAGAGTGTGCTCATTTCTTGGTTTTTCTTCAATGTTATGAGAATATCGCATCCAAGCTGTAAACTCGATGTTTTAAATGAACCACTGTTTCTGAATCCTTTGATCAAGAATATCTCCACTGGTTTTACCTTTTGCTACGAAGATTTTATAAGTGCGAATGCTACCATTCTAGCTGATATTTTGGTAAATGATAAACAAATTGCACTTGAAGACTTACTCCTTAAAATTGGCAACAGGTCTCGACGATTGCTTCAAATAAACGTGAACACTCTATGGGATAGCATACCCAATGAATGGTTTGAACTATTAGATCGACCTATTGACATTCCCAGGTCAGTATACAATTATGAATTATCATGCAATATTAATGATGACTCGGTGTTTACTGTGTTGATACCATCTCTTTGCAAGAAGGAACTGTACAAGATGTCTTTATTAAAATGTTACTCAATGATTTCACATAATACCAAAAGTAACATATGCAGAGATCTACTTTCTCTAAATATTGATTTTACAGATAATTGTCTCTGTTCTTATGAATATCCGTGTACATACTACGAAGAAGATTTGTCGTGGAAGGTTTTCCATGGGGTACTCAACACTGGTGTTTTTCTATATACGGCCGGATATTGTATTAATGATAACTGTGTTTACTGTGGCTATCGTGAAGATTTAGCACATCTTTTTATAACATATTCACGTCTCCAACCACTTTTGTGTGCTGTTAGACGAGCAGTTCTATTTTTAACACTGGCTGATGAATTTAAGCCTGAGAATTATGTCAAAGGCTTTACATGCCCCTATTGTTCGTCTAAATCTGCACGTAAAATTAAACATCGTATATGCAATTGGATCATGGCAAACGCTAAAATGGCTACCTATGTAACGCGGCAGCGTTTAATGGATGGCAATGGTCAGGCGGACGCCCTTCGAGAATGTATATCTCGAATGCGAGCTCGTGTGACTATTGAATTTAGATACCACCAGCAAAATGGGTCACTAGAAAACTTTAAGATTTTTTGGGCAATTGACCACTTCGTCTGTAGTACTGAAGACGGTATTTTAACATTTAATGGTATTTAGTTATACCTTTCAGTATTATTTTGTCCACTTTCATCATTTTACATTTTAATGACTGATGACTGATTATTTTGATGACTGATTCCCATTGATTTTTTTTATACGGATTGGATTGGTTTTTTTTTTACAAAATTGACGTAGATCTGTGATATATTGACATATTTGTTATTCTTCATAAATACAATGTTTATTTAAATGATACTCAGACTGATTCAGGAATATATTTATATTGTCTATGACGTGTCTTTAAAAATAATTTATAAGTGATGTATTAAATTAAAGCATTTTTTATGAATCCAAAATAAAGTACATGAAAAGTCTTCTTCCTCTTCTTCTTCTTCGAAGTAGACGTAGTGTTTAACTCTGTATTTAATCGTGAATTTACGGCGGTTAGCAGTGTTATTAATGTTTAATTTTTGTACAATGTTCAAGTTAAAGTAAATGTATATATGTTTGTGATATCCATTTTGCGTGTGACATTTGGATTATTGTATATTTCTGTGTGTTAAGTAACAATTTCTAGACATTTTACAAATTAACTTCGTCCATTTCGATAACCGGCCGCTTGGCTGGTCAGCGGGTAGGCGACCTTGATTGGTCTTTTGTTCACTAACAATGGGCGAGCAGGGCAGTTTTGCTGGTAGAGTAAAGTCAACTAGAGGTGATTTACGTCCGAATGTGTCGCCGGACTATGAACCTTTTAATGGTATAGATCGGAAGAATGGAGTACCGATTGACAGTCTAGACGGCGTGGCGATCGAGGCGTACGTTAAAGGCGCGGCCTAGGTTGTACCCGCTGGAAAAATCATTGCGGCATCGCACGTTAAAGGCGCGATAACTATCTACATGAAAAACGAAACTAACGTTAATAAACTATGCATTGAAGGTATACTTGTTGCCGGTTCCTTTCACCCTGTTATGTCGCTAGAACACGAACCACCGAAGTCCATTATCTCAAATGTGCCACCGTACATACCGAACTTTGTGATCAAACGTTCACTTGATCAGTATGGGAAAGTTGTCGGAGGCTGCCGTGCCATTCCCCTAGGATGTAAATCGCCTGACCTGAGACACGCCACGAGTTTTAGGCGACAAGTTCAACTCATTGTAGAAAAGTCTGCTGTTCCCGAATTCATCGACATTGTCTACGTGGGTATGTCGTATAGACTATTCATAAGCAGTGATGAAATTATCTGTTTTAAATGCCACCAAAAAGGACATTTTCAACGCAACTGTGTTATGAGGGAATCTCGTCTGAGTGACAATGATAACGTTACCACTGACATTTATGGTGCTAGTAGCAGTAACGATCAAAACTTTGCTAACCTTAGTGAGAGTGACTTTCCGTTACTGCAGGCGAATAAAGTACAAGAACAATTACCTGAAAATTTGTTACCTGAAAAACTGTCGCCTAATAAACCTAAGAAAAAACGACAAAAAACACAATCGACCAACCGTTTTGAAATTCTAAGTTTAATCGATGACTCTGAAAATATGTCACAAAGTAGTGAAATTAGTATGAATACCGTTAACACGTCTACAGATATTGCTACAAATAATGACATTTCAAACCCAGTTTTGGACGCTGATAACACCGAACCCATGACGTCAGTCGAGTCCGACAATGCGCCACACGCTGATGACCTTGAGATCCGTACAACTCAAGACATTATCGTGCAATTAGAGGACAATATTACACTGCTGGATAGCGCCATTCCCGTTAGCAGAATACCATTCAAACAGGGCCATGACCCCTGCGATAATGACAGTGTCATAGTTACCGCTGGTGAATTACCACCTGATCATGTGTCGCCTGTTGACGAGGGTTCGGACTCGGACAGTATGTCTGTTGTATCGGAAATGTCGGACATGAGAGATTTTGTAGAGACAAGGGTGGTAATTCAATCACTTGACGATGTTAAGTTGTTTATTGACAGCATCAAACACAGTAAAAAGGTGGTAGAAAAGTGTAAAGAGTACCAACCTAATTTAAAGCTCCTAATGCATCAAATGTTCAGACTAAAGAAGCAACCTGGATTAGATGCTTCTTACAAAAATCGTATCACTAAGATAATTACAAAGTTACAGCGTAACATAAGGGGTTAATTACTTGTGTCTTCTCTCTATATTGATCAAATAGTAAAATCTTCAGCGGTCCATTTTGAAACTTAATCATGTTTATGAATTATATTGTACTAGCAATTTTATTTTTTTATCTCACCATGACACATCTCTCAATTGTAACTATGAACACGAGAGGCTGTCGTGATGCTTTTAAACGCTTCCGTATTTTTAACCAGATTCGTAAAGAGTTGTCTGCCGATATTGCTTTCTTGCAGGATATACATACTACGCATGATGATGACTCTATATGGCGTTTAGTGTGGAGAGGAAAACTGGCTTTCTCTCATCTTGATACGAAAACTGCAGGCGTAGCCATACCTTTTAACCCCAAGCTTGATGTCACTATTGTAGAAACTATACCTGTTTTACCAGGCAGAATCTTACATGTCACCATTAAATTGAATAATGAGTATTTTTACTTAATTAATGTTTATAATGCAACTGAGTGTCATGCCAAAGTAAGATGCATAGAAAAACTGAAAGCTCATATTTCATCTTTACATGAGCCATATCCATTACTTCTTGGTGGTGATTTCAACTGTACTGTGGATCACGTGATTGATAGAACATCGGTACAGGAGCCCCATCCAATAGCTGCTGAACATTTAAATAACATGATTATATCACATAAGCTTACTGATGTAGTTAGATTTTTGCACCCTTCTTCTAAAGTATTTACATGGAGTAGGGCAGATGGAACATCTTCCAGACTAGATCATTTCTACATTTCATCAAACTATAAGCAATTTATCCGTTCTTGTACAACGGTGCCCTGCGCCGAATCTGATCATTCATTTGTTAAAGTTTTGTTAAAGTTAAAGGAAATAAAACGGAGGAGCGCTTATTGGTGCTTAAACACTGACCTATTACAGGAGAAACGGTATCGTGAATTAATAACATCTTTTTGGGGTAACTGGCGGGAAAGGAAATGTACTTTTGATAATTTACAAGATTGGTGGGATATGGGTAAGAAGCATATTAGTAGTATATCTCAAGTTTTCTCCCGTGAACGAGCTGCTATTTTGAAAGAAGAGAGATTACAGCTGCAACATAATACACAGGATTTATCAGCGAAAATACCAAAAAATGATGAGTTATACAATGAAATTAAACAAAAGCAAGAGTCACTGTCATCTCTCTTAGAACAACAATCTAGAGGGGCTTGGGTACGGTCTCGTTTCCAGCATATCAATGACCTGAATAAAACAACGAAATATTTTTTCGACCTTGAAAAGAAACGTGGTACAATTAAATATATTTCACATTTAACGTTACCAGATAGTACAGTTATTGATAAAGATTCTGATAGTTTACTCTACACGTCTGAATCTTACAGCGTTTTATATAGTAACGGAAAGTCGTCTAAGCACGCTAGAAACAAGTTATTAGGCGATCTTCCACAATTGAGTGATGTTTCCAAAAATGATCTAGATAGTTCTATTGGCTTGTTAGAACTGACGAACTCAGTTAAAAAACTAAAGAATAACAAATCTCCTGGAATAGATGGGCTACCTGTCGAGTTCTATAAAACTTTTTGGGAGCTTATTGGTGATGATTTAAATGCTGTTTTTCCCCAATCCATTCAGGATATGCGATTACCTACGTCATGCAGGCGGCCTGTTATTACATTATTGCCAAAGAAAGGTGACCTCAGTCTCATTAAAAATTGGAGACCTGTTTCACTTTTATGCGTAGATCTAGAAATATTTTCGAAAGCTCTCTATAATCGCATTAGCAATGTTCTTAGAGAAATAATTCACGAAGACCAGAGTTATTGCGTACCACGGAGAAAAATTGCTAATAATATCAGATTGATAATTGATACTGTAGAATATTCAAATTCTTGTTCACTTCCTCTCGGCATAGTCTCTTTAGACCAGGAAAAGGCGTTCGACCGAGTTAGTCATGCGTATCTGTTCGACACGCTAAATGCTTTCGGATTTGGAGAATTCTTCTCTAGGTGTATACAGCTGCTTTATACTGACACCCAAAGTTTATTGAAAATTAATAACTCGTTGTCTGCTCCATTTTCTTTTAAGCGTGGTATTAGGCAAGGCCGTTCCTTGTCTGGGGCCTTGTATGCGATTTGTATAGAGCCACTACTGATGAAATTACGTTCTACTGAAGGCCTAAAAGGAATAGCAGTGCCTAATACTGCCGATGAAAAGGTTGTTTGTTCAGCTTATGCTGATGATTTGACAGCTTTCGCTACCCGTGATAAAGACTTCACTGTGCTACATAATTGGCTTAAAGTATATGAAGCTGCGTCCGATGCGAAAGTTAATTTGGAAAAAACTGGGGGTCTCTGGGTGGGTCGTTGGAAGGATCGCACGGATACTCCATTGGGGATTACCTGGAATAACGAGGGCCTACAAATTCTTGGAATTCACCAGATTACAATAACCGTAATTGGGATAACTTAGAGGCTGATGTTAATAATAAGCTTGCTAGTTGGTTGACATTGTCAAGAGCTTTAACTTTTAGAGGTCGTATTATTATTGCGAATTTATTGGCTGCCTCTAAGCTTTGGCATAGATTTGCTGTTATTGACCCACCGGCTGATATTGTACATACACTTCAAAAGCGACTAACTAATTTTGTATGGGCGGGAATACATTGGCTGGTTAAAGAACAACTGTTTCTGCCTTTAGAATATGGTGGACAAGGATTAGTGCATCTACAATCTCGGTTACGTGCATTTCGTATTGATTATGTACAATCGTTTTAAAATATTTATTCGTGCCATTCGTGTTTCAAGTTTTCTAGTTACTTTTTAAAGCATGTTTATAGTTTAAATTATGATCATCAGTTATTTTATACATACTTAGATATTAATAATATTCACGATATTCCATTGATCTATAACAGTTTGTTAAACGCTTGGTTTACATTCAACGTGTTGAGAACATCACAACCTGTGTGTAAAGCTGATGTTCTAAACGAGCCACTTTTCCTCAATCCACTGATAAGAAATTCTGTGACAGGGCTTTCCTACTTACTGCATGATTTTATACATGCTAATGTCACTACTGTTGGCGATATTGTTGTTAGCGATCACATGCTTGCAATTGATGAGCTGTGTCAGAAAATCTGCAATCGGTCTAAAAGAATTCTCCAAAATAATCTTAACGAATTATTGAATAGTTTCCCGTCTGAATGGAATGACTTATTAAAACGTCCTGATGACATTCCTAGGTCTGTATACCAAATCGAACTTTCCTGTATGAGCGATGCCTTCGAATATTGTGTGTCTCTTCCCACTATTTGTAAGAAAGACATTTATAAACTCTCATTGCTGCATTGTTATTCGAATAGCTTACATAACCCTAATAATAGTATGTGGGCAGATGTGTTATCGTTAGATATTACGTCGCTAGAGAATTGTTCCTGTTTTTATGAATATCCATGTACGAGTTATGAAGGTGATTTGTCCTGGAAAGTTATGAATAATGCGTTAAACACAGGAGTATTTCTTTATCGTGCTGGTTACCGCCCTGATGATAACTGCCCTTATTGTGGTGAGCGGGAATATATAACTCATATGTTTTAACTTGTCCACGCCTTCAACCTTTGCTTTTAACTGTTAGAACAACGTTTTTGCAATTACAGGAGAGCGAAACCTTTACAATGAACGACTATATAAAAGGTATGCCTTGTCCGAAATGCTCTGCTAAATGCGAGCGTAAAATACGTCATCGTCTCAGCAATTGGATTATAGCGAATGCTAAAATGGCTACGTATGTAACCAGACAACGCCTCTTAGATGAAATTTATCAGACAGACCCGCTTCGTGAATGCATATCTAGATTACGATCGCGTATACATATTGAGTTTCAACATCATTTGAACATAGATTCTTTGGAAATTTGTAAAAACTTTTGGGCTGTCAACAAGTTTATTTGTCATGTTGAAAACAACGCACTTATTTTGTATGGAATATAGCTGTTATTAATGCCTCTTACATGAAACACTGTATTTTGAATCATATTTGTAATTTTTTTATGTGATATCAATCCGCTTATTTTATTTCATTTTATTATTGACCTAATATTATATTGATTGACTGTGATATATGAATTTGTGATATGTTTTAATGGCACGTGAATCGTAATAAAGTAACTTGAAAAGTCTTCTTCTTCTTCATCTTCATCTTCCTCTTCTTCTTGTTCTTCTTCCTCTTCTTCTTCTTCTTGTTCTTCTTCTTCTTCTTCTTCTTCTTCTTCTTCTTCTTCTTCTTCTTCTTCTTCTTCTTCTGTTCTTCTTGTTTTTCTTGTTCTTCTTCTTGTTCTTCTTGTTCTTGTTCTTGTTCTTCTTCTTGTTCTTCTTCTTCAGCTTTAATTTATTCAGCTGTCTTCGACACGCTTTTCGCCGAGCAGACTCGTAATTTAATTGGGCACCTGCCACCCCGAAAACTTTTCCACGATTATGAAAAGCATTCACATCAATATGAGAAAAACTGACATTCTGACAATTACATTACCGATTTACAACACTCATCTGCATAAAACACCAATTATGGACACTGTATTTGTGGTTGTTTTGTCGATAAATGGTGTGTATATTTTTTATTTTTTTATGAGAAAAGTATATGGTTATTTGCATATGATGTATTTGCACATCACACACGCACACATTCAGGCACGTACTCACGCACAAATATGGCTACATAATTGCATAGCTCCATACATAGGAGATTTGATCATATACGTCTGTACAATAACAGAATAAATCATAGCTGATGTATCGATTGCCAAATGGATCGGTGGAAAATGCATTCACTTACCATGACTCGATGTTGCCTCATAGCCTATGGGCTGCTTTTAGACAAAGCTGTGTATGTGCTTTTATATTTACCCCTTGAAGGACTCAATTTGGTTTTTTTTAAATCTAACAATTTCTTATTGAATGCCCCTTCCCAGGCTAAGAGAAGACTATTATTTTTAATTTACCGAGCGAGTCATTCCATTTTCGAAAATAAGCTTCTCACGCCCCCAAGAGTGCTACAGAAATGAAACCGTCATATGTTTATTTATTTCGTTTAATTACATCGAGGTCCACAGTTCAAGCCTCTGAAAGTAGATACTTTTAACAATTTTACGTTTAAGCATTTTACTGTGAATTGTTATGCAGAAATAATGTCATTGTGAAAGAAATACTGTATAGATTGGATAGATCATATTAGAAAAATAAAAACTTAAGTCTGTCTAAAATGATTATAAAATGTGAAATTCCTTTAAGTATAGTTGTTATCAGTATTGCCATCTCTTCTATATAGCTGGCATAATCGGGTTCTTAATTACATTTTCCAAGTTGACGGTACGGGAGGATGTCAGGTCTCTTGGAGTACATATCTGTATACCTACCCGCATTGCCAACACGCTATGAACAGTGATTCTCTCTCGTTATTTGATAAAGTATTAATCAAATTTATCGTGCGACACTTCCTTGTTATATTAACACCATACACAGAGCGTCGATTTCTAATAGAGGAATTAATTTCGAGATCTCTCCCCACCCCCACCCCACCCCATCTCTCTCTCTCTCTCTCTCTCTCTCTCCCTCTTTCTCTCTCTCTCTCTCTCTCTCTCTCTCTCTCTCTCTCAAAAATATGTTTATGAAGGCATCAATATCTAGCTTAGTTCGCCCACATTGTTTAAATCAATTTATATGCTTTGATTGCAGAATTCCCAAAATCCCAAATTCAAGGTAACTAAGGGGAACGCTGTTGAATATTTTGACGCTAATTTGACTGGGTGTTGTTGCTGCCCATTTTCAACACATCGTTTATTAAATAATAAAGCATGCAATTCGTACACGACACGGACTTTTCTGTGTTCACAAGTGTCCCCGGATACCTCACTACCTATTGTGACATTGGCCTAAATATGACGTAATTGATTATGCCATCATATCATAGAGTCGCGGATACCATCACTCCATTTGGCAGCGCAGCTTGCCGGGAAGGCAATCACACAATTCAGACGGCTTACTCGAAATAATAATGGCGGCTTGCCAAATTTGTTCTCTAATCAAACTCACTGATACATCATATTGATGAATATCTCACTGACATGCGGGAACGAAGTAAATTAAGTTCAATTTACATTGGCATAAACTAGCACGCTGACGCCATAAGATAAAGAATTGTCTGGAGAGACAAAGATCAAAGGTTGTGCAAATGTCAACACTAAGCTTTCTGACATGCCATCTCACATGACCTTGACCTGTACCAATAGGGGTTTCATTTCTAGATATGCCACGTCCACCTCTAGCTAAGCTCCGATCACTATTTTTTGTGTGTGTTGAAATCTATTCATATAGTTTGAATCTGAATTCCTGGATTGTCAATTTCAAGGTAATTATACAAGTAAGCGGTTGAATATTTTGAAACTAAGGTGGCGGGGTGGGTGGGTGGGGTGGGGTGGTTATGGGGTGGGGATGGTGTTGGCCGGTACTGCCATGAGCAACAACAGCACCCACTCAAAGTAGTTTCAAAGTATTCAACAGAATATTTATCAAATTATAGATTCATCAATGGCATACAATTCGCATACCACTGACGAACCTTTCGATGTTCATGACGGAGCTCGATACGCCATTATGAATGTGACGTCAATTAACATGTGAGGTTATTCATTATCAAGTTAGATACCTGAGTGACTGATCGGATTCCTCAACGGACCGTTCCGAGTTATCCATGTAACGTGCAAGATGACGTTATAACAAATTACGCCATGAATGACGTAGATAAGATAAGGCTCCCGGTCGGGTTAGTTCCAAAATATTTAACAGCATGTTTACTTAAATCTCACAAGAACATATAATCGATAAACTTGACGCACATCTCAGTTTCAATTTTCAATTATTAGTCTCACTACTCTTAATATGTAGCATAAATAATGTTAATGTATATATGCAAATATCCAATTGCATTTTACTGTAAAATTATTATGTAAAATTATAACATATCGCATTTTATAGTCTTTTATGGAAAGAGCCGAATCCAAGTCAGTTTGACTTGTAACTCAATCCACTTGTTGTTAATTGACAATAAAATATGTTTGAAACAAAACTATTCCAACTTCCTGACGGAATATTCTATACCAATTATGATTGTGAGTCAGCCTGTATATGACGTCAATTCTGTTAGGATATGGTGTCAAACTTCTCCCCTTCATAAGGGCCCATGGCTTAATAGTTGTGGGGGCCGTTATCGCGTGGCTACTGTTGCCGCTGCTGCAGACCCATTACCCCCATGCCTTAATCCGACTCTGTCCTTCATAGCTTAATATGACCTAGGCATCAGGATGATTCGGCGGAGCGCAATACAAGTACGCCATATCGGTAAATAGGTTGCCAGGGAAATCAATGTTTGTATTACTTTCTGATGCAACGGTGTTTGTAAAATGTAGAGATGTCACGATGGGGAACACGGTGAGGACAAACATGATCCTGGCCTGTAAACGTTCTACGATTATCCTCGCGCTCCAGCGACAGGCATTTATCATGTGAACGTACTTTACCATGGCTGTTCTATGTTTTGAATATTAACATCACTCGGGGTTGCGGGGGTGGGGGAGGGGGGGGGGGTGGTGGGGGGGTGTAAATGTAAACTGTTGCTGTAATAGAAAGATAGATTTTTGGCCATGAGCCGCCCATTTCTAGCCTTGCCCCGCCCACTTCTAACGCCTTTTTGGAATCGATTTATATCCAATTTCAATGTGACTATACAGGTAAGCTGTATTTTGAAACTAATTGACCTTTCCAGATTATCCTTCTATCATAGCACGTCATAATCGACTACGTGACGTGTAGGATGACGTCAAAATAAATGACGGCATGAATTACGTAGATAAGTACAGCTACGCCACAAAGGCTTAATTGAAGCCAGACTAAACGTTGTTGTACCAATTGCATGTATTTACTGTTTAATAAACATGCTGTTGAATATTTTGAAACTAATTTGACTGGGCACTGGTGCTGCAACAGCCAGTAAAATTAGTTTCAAAATATTCAACTGCTTTCCTGTATGTTTTTTTGGAAATTGATAGTCAGGGAGTTCATGGATCGATCGGTTCCAACACGAGCGAGGTGTGGGTGGAGCTTAATTAAGAGATGGGCGGGGTATGGTTAAAACTGGAAAGGTCCATTCCCAGAATTCCAATTTCAATGTAACTACACACTATTTTTAAACCAATTTGATTGAGGGATATGTTTCTGAAATTGGGATTCTTGGAATTCATGGTTTAGCGCATCAAAACCGATTTAAATACGTATAAATGTGGGCGGAGCTTAGCAAAAAATGGGGGAGGCATAGGTCTAGAAATAGATCGATCTATTCTTGCATTGTTATTTATTATGATTATGCATACACATTCAGGACAGACACCATATGACACCAATCAATTCTGATTTGTTATTCTGACAGAAGATAGCGCGTTACTTGAACCATCACCTTTGGGATTTTTCTATTCCGACGCTTTATTAGCATTGCATGCAAAACCGGTTGGCGTTGCTGAGACGGTTTGTTCTAAATCTAATGAATTTATTACGTTGACCGTCATCAATGTGTGTGAGAGAGAATATCTAGACATAGGCCCCTATATTACATCAAAATAACGATATATCGTAGCCATAAAATGACGTCATAGGCGCAGTAAAACTGTCCTTGCAATGAAGAATTCCAGTTTATCCATCAATCATATGGCGTCTTAATCAATCAACTATGCGACCTTTAGGGTCACGTCATGATCAATTACGTCATAGTTAAGTTCGCCACGAATGCTTAATCGATAACGGACTAAGCATTGTTGTTAGAATTGCGTGTTTTTACTATTTAACAAAGACGCTGTTGAATATTTTGAAACTAATTTGACTGCAACAACACCCAGTCAAATTAGAATCAAATATATTCAACACATTACCTGTATAGTTATATGGAAATAGATCGTCAGGCAGTTCAGGAGTCGATCGATCCCAAAACGGCGAAGTGTGGGTGGAGGTTAGTTAAAGATGGGCGGGACAAAGTCTAAAACTGGATTCCTCCGTTGATTGTCCATAAGAGCGTCTAATTAGCCATTGAAAACGATGCATATTTCACCAGCATACGCTGTCTTTCAGCCTGACAATTCTATCAAATACGAAAATCAACACAAGTGAAATCTATTAATCGATTAGATAGATAAAGCAGTCATGTCCAAACAATATATCTACTGCTATTTCCTAATCAGTACGCTAAATGTTGTTGCGAATAGCGAGTATAAAACACGTTACCAGAATCAATCAAATAACTTATTATGTGATGTGATTTTACCGAAGTATTCGTGATGAGGGGATATGGCAGCAACAACCTTAAACACTGAGTATAGCTATCATACTAGTTATTTTTCTGCCACTGACGATGTTGTATTCCCATCTTTCATGCAGAATAGAGGAGTTCATGTTTAGCTATCCCCCGCCCATCTCTAGCTAAGCTCCACCAACTCTTTGCCATTGTTGGGATCAATCGATCACCGCATTCTCTGAATCTTAATTTCGAAAACTATGCAGCTAAGTTGTTGAATAGTTTGAAATTAATTTGACTGGGTGCTGTTGCTGCCTATATGTTTATTAAATAGTAAAGACTCGTAAATTCGTACAACAACGCTCAGTCATTCACGAATTAACCGTTCGTACTAACTTAGCTACGCCATTCACGACGTAACTGATTATGACATCAAACTACACGTCACGTGGTTGATTATGACGTCATATGATTGACTAAGAAACTGGAATCCTCCGTTACATGTATTCCTACGATGACAGACAAATAGAGTAATATCGCCACTTGTCATTATTCTCTTACAATACATCCTCTCAGATCTCCACCTGACTAATGGTGCTATTGAAAACTGTTCCTGTCTTTCGCAGAATGGTTACAGGACCTCCTCCTACGACGCCTTACAGAGTTCATCAACTATTTACAGGAATATAATTTTAAGCTAATATCAATTCTCAGAACATGTTTCCAAGCCGACGCTTAACTGGTGTTCAAGTGGTGATTGTCGTGTATTCGTGGTGATTAAGTGACTCATTATAGACTAAAGTGTACACAGTATGGTAACAAGGGTATGGTGATATGGAGCCTTTTCAATGTTAATGGACATTTACAGTTATAGCTATGCCTCGCCCACCTCTAGCTAAGCTCCACCCACACTTCGCTAGTGTTGGGATCGACGGATCTTTGAACTCCCTGGCTATCAATTTCCAGAAATATATACAGGTAAGCTGTTGAATATTTTGAAATTAATTTGACTTGGTGTTGTTGCTGCCTATGGCACCAGCAGCGCCCAGTCAAATTAGTATCAACATATTCAACAGCAAGTTTAATGATTGCTAAAGACATACAATTCATACAACAACGCATAGTCCGTCACCAATTATGCGTTGGTGACACACTTATGTACACGATTCATGACGTCATTGATGTTGACGTCAATATACACGTCACGTAACTTGATTATGACGTGATATGATGGATGGATAAACAGGAAATGTCCATTGGTGCGTCAATGGACCTTTCCGGTTTTAGCTATGTCCCGCCCATCTCTAGCTAAGCTCCACCCACACCTGGCTCGTGTTGGGATCGATCGATCTCTGAACACCCTGACTATCAATTTCCAAAAACATCTACACAGGTAAGCTGTTGAATATTTTGAAACTAATTTAACTGGGTGCTGTTGCTGCCTAACAGTATATGTATTAAATAGCAAAGAATTACACAGGCATACAATTCAGACAACGTGTCGGACCATTTGAGATTTGGCGACGGTCTATATGGAACCCTTTGTGACGTAATGATTATTATGTCATCATACACGCGCTGAGCTGATTATAACAACATACGATGCCAGATGATGGATGGATACTCTGGAAATGTGAATTACATCGCCAGTCATATCCCAGTCAGAAACTCGTCAAGTTGAATTGGTGTGTACGTCACCACGCTTGCCATCTCCCAATTGGGATACTGATGTGAAGAACAATATTGAAGCAGCAGTCCTCTGCTATCAATGTGTCTAGAATACATGCCAAATTACACCTGGTGTCTTTTTAATAGACATGGTATAACTAACCTAGAACGAGTCAGATGAGAGTATTGCAAAAAACTTTGTTACCTCGGTGTCGGGCCGCTCGTGTTAGCGCAAACACAAAGCAGGGCAACTATGGAAGGTTACACTGATTAAAATACCCTAGCAGCTACTGAGGTATTTCCCATGATCTGCATCCAGATACAATGGCGGAGTGAGTTGTTAAAATGTAGATGTATGTTCAAGCGAGACATAGTGGTAACAGCATCAATAGCATAATATCTGCTTGCTATTCTGATATAGCTGTTAATTAATGTTGGTTCTCACGTTTATTATCTGAACACATTTGCAAAGCTGTGACTATGATTACAAATTGCCGGATTCATCACTTTGGTGTCTGTCATTAAGATTATTTAACGTAAAATTGAAGTCTGCCTCATAAAGGTGCTCGCACATCATTCGTATCTAGATTTCGATTTCCAGCACGTCATATTGGTTAAATAAAATCATAGACTGGTTATAGTCCGCATCTGTCGATGTTTCCATCCCTCCTTCTCTCCATCCTCCATCGCTTCGGATATGTATCCATCTATCCATCTATATATGCCTAAGCCACCCAACACCAATCCATCCAGCGACCCAAACATACCCACCCACCATCGTCCAGCCACATGACCACGTGCTCATCAATCTGGATGCTCCTCTTCCTTGCCCAGCCCCGTATCCTTCCAATCTACTGACTTATTTTTGGGATGCATTTACACCTTTCTGTCAGTCGTCCGTCCGTCCGCCCACCCGCCCGCCCGCCCGTCCGCCCGCCGGCCGGCCGGCGGCCGTCCGTCCGTCCGTCCGTCCGTCCATCCGGCAGGCAGGCAGGCAGGCAGGCAGGCAGGCAGGCAGGCAGGCAGGCAGGCAGGCAGGCAGGCAGGCAGGCAGGCAGGCAGGCAGGCAGGCAGGCAGGCAGGCAGGCAGGCAGGCAGGCAGGCAGACGGGCAGGCAGCCAATCAGTCAGTCAGTCAGTATGTCTTTACAATTCCACGTTACTCCCTGTCTGAGATCCCTGGCAATGGACACGCCTTCTCATTAAGTCATGATAGAGCTAATATGCTTAAAATCTCGGAAGCGGTTGCTCCGTTATTAAGTTAATATTTGGTTTGATAAATGAGATATTATAAAGCGCGAGACTGATTACATGTTTGCAGGATTGACAAAGCTTATGGTCTTGCTCTGGATGCTAAGCACAAGGGACGACTGCTTATTCAGAATTTGAAGTGACACCATACATTGTATGAATTTGGCTGAAAAAAATGACTCTTGAGAAATATATTATTGCTAACACCGGCAACTGACAACTGTTGTGAAAGGAAATGTGCTGTCTAATGAAGCAATGCGATGTGAGCGAAATAGATTTCGTTCTCACAGAGATTCTGACATCGTTTATCTGGCATTCTAATGACGATTTCCTCCGGCGTTGAGCATATCACAACTAATCTAGTGTTGTCCTGCGCATGACAGTAATCGAATTCAATAATACACTCACAGAAATACTTAACATGTATGAATTGCATAACTCCTCGTTTTATACTTGAAAATGTTCAGTAATTTCACGTCGCTGGTCGGAGGGTTGATCGGTCAGTCAGAAGGTCGGTCAGTCAATCATTTGGTCTGTCGGTCGGTCTGTCGGTCGGTCGGTCGGTCGGTCGGTCGGTCGGTCGGTCGGTCGGTCGGTCGGTCGGTCGGTCGGTCGGTCGGTCGGTCGGTCGGTCATTCATTCTGTCAGTCAGTAGATCAGTTGGAATAATGTGTTTAAGGAATAAGCACAATGTGAGGCGTGTGCTAGATGCAGATCATGTGTGTCTTTGATACCCAACACTCGATGATTGAAGAAGAAGAGGGATACACACTATATCCCTGTGTATGCTAAGTACAAATGGATAATGCACTTTCTTCACGCATAAACATCTGTACCTGAAACAATGTGCATCTGGTCTGATTCACATCGTTCTGTTCGTTCATTCTATAAGCATGTCGCTGATCACATTTCTTGTATGATATTATTAGATTACATTAGATAATCTTTAAAGCAATTTGACTGAACGATGATGTTGCTGACTGGTTGACAGAGTGCCTGATTGACTGACTGCCTATTGGCCAGACAAACACAGACACACACACACACACACACACGCACGCACGCACGCACGCACGCACGCACGCACGCACGCACGCACGCACGCACGCACGCACGCACGCACGCACGCACGCACGCACGCACGCACGCACGCACGCACGCACGCACGCACGCACGCACGCACGCACACACACACACACACACACACACACATCAAGACCGCTGGATGGACTGCCGGATTTATGGATGGATGAGCAGATAGCTGGACAGACGGATGAATCGGTCTATCGGTCGGTCGGTCGGTTGGTCGGTCGGTTAGTTGAGCAGCGACTGAGTCGGTGCGTCCTCGGTTGCATGATTAAAGGAACAAATAAATGCAGAAATGATTGAATAAATAATGGATAGATAATTGATTGAATGAATGAATGAACCGTTTGACTAAGCGAAACACGCATGGCTTAATGAACGACTGCAGTAACCAAGGAATGGTCCGCTAAGGGAAAACACAAATAACTCAACAAACCACGGAATGGTAGACTTCCAAAATCTATTTACTTGCAGGTCATATTGCGTAGCTGATTCGCACATACATTAATTTATGTTAAGGGTATGAGTGCATATATGTGTAAATAACCAATTTCGATTCATTCAGCTCCCCTTCCTACCTCACCACACCCATGTATTCGATATTAGCTGATCCCATTTCAATCACCTAGTGACCAACTGTACAATACTAATGCATATCTACTTTCCACAATCTTTACTATCATATTATAGACGTTGTGATAATACCATACTCTCTATGGCAATGTCTAGCAATGAAACTCACAGATTGAGCTATACAACGAGTATGACATCCACACTAGTTTGATTGACCATTTACTCATGGATGTAGTTCTGACTATTTTGGTATGCCCAGGAAACATCTATGAATGAATTGATTGTAATTAAGCTGAACTCAACCCAAGATTGTCGATTGGTAAAAATATTGGTATCGCTCATCCGCATCTGCCATAGGCAGCAACAGCGCCCAGTCAAATCAGTTTCAAAATATTTAATAGCTTACCTGTGTAGTGTTCTGGAAATTGATAGTTACGGAGTTCCGGGATCGATAGATCCCAACACGAGCGATGTGTGGGTGGAGCTTAACTAGTCATGGGCGTGGCACAGCTAAAACTAGATAGGTTGCAATTGCTATAATTAGTTGGCATATATAGAACATATTTCACAGAATGTCCAGGATATTTGGAAAGATGTTAGTACCAAAATATAAAATCTAGCATGTCATGCCCACGAGAGTTAAAGATGGTGGGGGTGGGGGTGGGGGTGGTACATAACCACCAAATGCATGTGGTCGCATCCTTGTATGGTGAAGATAGGCAGCCACTGATACGATTAGTAGCTTAAATAGCTTATAGAACACGATGCATCGCGGTATAATTTAATCACGCCGCGTCAACATTGCCTTCAATGATTTTAATTTTTTTTTAAGATATTTTATTGCATATGTTACAATGGGATTGGGCACAAGTTGTTCGAGAATTAGAAACGCCCTCTCCCTACAGAAAAAGTTTATGATTTTAATAATACAAAATAACAGATTTGCACAAATCACCAGATGGCAAGACTGATGGAGGATGCCATTTGAGATAAACGTTAACCATAAACAATGTAATTGTATTTTCATGCCAACGTTGTCTCGCTTCACCAAATCATTATGTTTATCAAGTTATACTCTAATTAATATACTTTTCCTCGTTACATTTATAGCACTGCAAACAAGTGAACATTATTTTCAGAATTAGAAATTTTCCAGTCGAGTGGCGACATAGTGATTATAACTGTATTAGCGACCGAGAAGTGATTTAAAAATCTTTTCCAATTGTTTTGCAAGGAGGAATCTCAAGCGCAAATGTAAGTTCTCAAAGTCGATGGTGGCATGAAGCACTAGGCGAAATAATTACAATTTTATATCTGAATGCATGTGCGACGTCGTATTAGTGTGCATAGTTGATGAAGGAAATGACATTGAAAATTGATGTTGGATCTTTCAACTATTTATATCAGCAGCCACACATTTGTTTATAAGCCGCGACACCGTGTGCTGATATTTTGAAACTAATAGACAGGAAGCCGTTGATGCCTTGGTCAGGGACAGCATCACGTCAAATTAGTTTCAAGATATTCTGCAGTTCATCTATATGGCTTCCTTCGCATCAAGATCACATGACTTCCGCATTGCGTGGCTCAGTTATCAAGAACGCTAACAATAAAATTGTATCAGATCAGAGACATGGGTTTATCGTTTAGCTATGATAGGATAATACGTGATCTGACCACTCTGCTTGAATTACTCCCTTAAAATTATCTGATTCGCGGAAATACACTGTGTTACACATTCTGTGCAGATGTTGCCATCCCGTATTCCCTTTAACAAGAAATTTGCGCATAAAAATCTTCACAGCAAAATCCCTGAAAATAAATTTTTTAAAGGTATCCACTTTTAGAGGCTTAATTAGTGTGGCTAGCCGTAATGAATCTCTCACTGAAGAGTTCATCCGGAATAACGCCATAACTCACTATGTCGGTACGCTGGCTAAGTCTTTAGTGAGAACACAACCTTTACCAATGATGATGCCATGCCGTATAAATTAATACAGTTTTTAGTTATGAATTTTAAATAGAGACTCCTCTCTCTAATTTAATTTCACAACTTGAAGAATTATACTCATTTATACGGAATGAAATCACTATGTGTTAATATTTATTTCGTTTCATCACGTCTAGGCACACTATTTAAGCCTCTAAAAGTAGATAATTTTAACAATTTTATTTTCAAGCATTCTGGTGTGAATATGTACCTGTAATATCTCCAAGCACATGCATGTGCCCGACAATGATGGAATGGATGTGATGAGCGCCACATTGTACACTATCTTGTGTCACGTCATTCATTATAGTCCACTAATGGACCGTTCTAGCTTTACCCATGCCCCGCCCATCTCTAGCTAACCTCCAGCCACACCTCGTTCGTGATGGGGTCGTCGATCCCTGAACTCTCTGACTATCAATTTCCAGAAAACCATACAGGTAAGCTGTTGAATATTTTGAAACTATTTTGACTGAGTGCTGTTGATGCCATATGCAGCAACAGCGCACAGTCAAATTAGTTTCAAAATATTCGACTGGATGGTGATTAAATGCTAAAGACCTACAATTCGTACGACGTGTCGGGCTATTAAGTGTTTAAGCCGGATTAAACCGAGTCATGCATGCTGTAATTCACTATGCCGTCATCCCACACGTCACGTAGTTGGTTATGGCGTTATCTGACGGATGGATAAACTGGATAAATCCATTCGCTAGATTACATAAACTGTTCATA
Organism: Chaetoderma sp. LZ-2023a; assembly: GCA_034401795.1. NCBI lineage: Eukaryota > Metazoa > Mollusca > Caudofoveata > Chaetodermatida > Chaetodermatidae > Chaetoderma > Chaetoderma sp. LZ-2023a. Next base: position 109,673,113 of record CM067359.1, read on the forward strand.
TGGACGAAGTGAAGAGCATTGCAAGCGGTGAGAAATGAAGAGGCATTACTGAGCAATACATACCCTTTTGATCCCCAATATTCTCTGAAATTCAATTTCAAATGAAATCCACACGGTAAGCTCTTCAAATAGTTGAAACCAAATTAACAGAAGACATTTGCTGGCGTAAGCAGTTTATGAATTGTCCGTTTGAGCTTGACTGTTTAAATGGTTAAATGCATACAGGGATAGTATGAATACAGTGTATCATGATGGGAATTAGTAATGTTTGTATGTAAAACTATAAGCTCACTGCCAATATATCCACGTCTCATAATTCTATGTACCAGTGATGTTATTAAATACTCGTGCCATATTCTTCTTTATTTGCTAACACTCTTCCCTCAAACTATTCAAAGAAATAGGTAACAAGATATTTGATGAATTTTCAATTATTGAACAAAGAAATTTCCAGAAACTAATTCTATCAAACGGTACTCTGTGTAATCAGTATGCTTTGTAATCCGGAATCGTTTGCAATTCCTATTACAGTTAATTCGCGCAAGTCATACCGTAACTAGGTCACTGTTGGCGGTATTTCATTTACGAAATAACATCATTTTCTTTGACAATGGAAATCCGTTCCGTGATATTTAATTAAAAGCCCAATCGAAGAGAGGATCTGATAATTCTAGGAGAAGTAAGCTTCTCAAATTGGGTCTTCACAGTGATAATTCTAAAGGCAGTAGAGCTAGTACAGTAGCATTATAATTGCACTGTATGACCTGGGTCAAGTTCCACTCCTACCCATAGTTAGCTATAGCTAACTAAATTCCCAGTCGATCTTCACATTGTTAAGTAGCTAGTCAACTGTAGGCGACCGAGCATCTAAGCTCGGCTCAGATGGTTAGGCGAAATTTGCGTAAATTCTAAATGGCTGACACCGATCCCTCGCCACGAATAAATGCATCTAAAATTGTAAATATTTCACTAAATAACTTAGGTTTGATGGGAGTATGCTTTCCCATTGTATGTCAACGTTTCCAAGCCCCTATTCATCCCCACTTTATGTCATCTGGACATTTTTTGACGTTTTAGCGGACAAAAATTACCCATTTTCGTAGGCCATCAAAGCAGGCGACAGAAAGGGTAAATGGAGACTGGTACCTGGCTCCAAATTTTCTGCAATAGTAGTTCAATGGGGAACCGTGTACCAACGAACTATAGTTAACTAGTTAGCGCCCGACTGGGCATAGCAACTGCGCATGTTCAGTAAACCCGCAAACCGACTATAGGTAGCGAGTCGAACTTGGCCCTGTATGGTGTAGGGAGTATCTTGGGAAGAATTGACGAACTCAGTTTCTCAGTCAATCATATGATGCTATAATCAACAACGTCACACTCACGTGTAGACACACTTATTATCAAACTAATTGGACTTGGCGCTGTCGCTGTCATATGCAGCAACAGTACCCAGTCAAATGAGTTTCAAAATATTCAACAGCATCCATGTATAGTTTTCTGGAAATTAATAGTCAGAGAGTTCAGAGAATCATCGATCCCAACACGGCTCAGTGTGGGCGGAGCTTGGCTAAAATGAGCGGGACATAGCGAGAACTGTATTCCCCCATTGTTCTTTGTGTAATGTTGTTTCCTATATAGTTTATTAGATCGGCCGGCCACATCACTGTTAATCCATAGCTCGTTCTGTATAATATAGTATGCTTTCAGCTATTTAGCTCAACATCATATGCAATTTTGCATTATACATCTCATATCTTCAGACCCACAGGACACCAACTCCATCAAGTGGAGGGGACAGAAAGAACATCACTGGATGGACACACATCATAGGGACTGGCGTACGCGTACACGCCAGTTAAACCCGGGCACTGCGCCCATGCCGTAGTTATTATGCTCCTCAATACCATACGCTTGATTGAAGGCGTATATTAATATGAATGACATATAGTGTTTCCATCTGATTTGGTATTACAGATGTTCTACACCGTGGATTCCCTATTCGTGTTTTCACCCATTTACACAGATATCGCATGTTACAATTTGATCACACTTTGACCACCGGGAAGAAACAGTAAAGGCTATGGAACATTTGCGTGTGGCTATCAATGCATCAGCCCTGCGTTAGACCTCCGTTTATTATATTTTATCAATCCCGCGTTAAGCTGCGTTTACCTGGCACGCGGAATGCGGAAAGCGGGTTGCGGAAACGGAACACGGAATATACTTCAGATCGCTCTTTACAATTTCCTTTATTCCATTTACTTGCACGCGGTAAGCGGCACGCGGAACGGCGGGATGCGGAAAACCGATCGCTCGGTGTAGCGACTTATCCGGGCGGAAAAGACTCCGTTGCGGAATAGAGCACATGTAACCTAGCAACGAAAGGGTAATCCAAATGGTCAAAGCTGATGCATCGTCTAAAATTCTAAGGACTAATTTGTCAAAAAAATTAGGAAATCAGTAATATTATAATTACATGTGGTTAGAAGAGGCTAGGGTATCATTTTGAATCTAGTCGTCAGTACCCCCCCCCCCCCCGCCCATTTTGGATCGACATCTCGTGCCTCCGTACATACACATTTTGTAACGGTCTCAGTGGAAAGCTAGATATCAAAGCGTAAAAAATGTGTTGTCGCAAATTTGATAGAAATATCGCAATATCACCAATAAAAATGCAATAAAAAAACGCAATGATACCGCGTGCAGGTAAATGATACACGCGATATTTTACCCGCATTCCGCGTACCCGCTTTCCGTTCCGAGGCCCGCATTCCGCACCCACGTGCCAGCTATACGCAGCTTACGGGACCTGTTAATAACTTAAGATCACGTGGCATTTTTTCAAAATGGCATGAGGCGGTCAACACTGCGGTCGTCAGTTTAAAATCAAAATGGTTTGATATTCATCGCGTTTAGAAAATTCGATGGAAACGGAAACGCCTTAAAAAACGGTCATGTGAGCCAGGCATAAGCTAATCAGCAAGCGTGAGACTAGCGTTATAACTGTTGCGTGTAAAATTTATTTAAAAGTAGCAAACTGTTACCTCGAGATAAAGTCATAGGGTAAACCATATTGCTAGTGTTCGCTCAATGTATTGGCTGGTAATGGGTTACCTAATTATTTTGTGTCGAGAACCTGAACTCCATTACCATGCGATAAATCTGGATATTCGGAGATGGCCAGGATAGTATTTAGCCCATCTTGTGTCAACTTGAGCGTTAATGGTCAAAGTGACCAAAAAACAACTTTGCAGTGGTTTTTCAGACATGACTATTTGAAAGGCCTAGAGAAAAGTATTTTTGAATATTTAGCAAGAGAATTACTGGCGTAACCGAGCCAGTCATTCTAGTGGTAAATATTCAAAAATACTTTTCGCTAGGCCTTTCAAATACCGAGCCAGTCATTCTAGTGCTAAATTTTCAAAAATACTCGTCACTCGGCCTGCAGATGGTCATTGACTAAGTAAAAGCTTTAATTTTCTTTGCCCCTACCCCTTTAATGATCAAGCTGGGGAAAATAAATTCAATGGTAAATTTACAAAAATAGTCTTCTAAAATTAACATATCTTGAAAAATATTTACCATCAAAATGTTTAATTAATATATTAAGTAGTATGTTGAACGCTTTGAGGCGCTGCGGGCACAAGAGCGGATACGTAGCAGTGCGTGTGTAATGTAGTAGCAATCAGAGAACACGCTCTGAGTGTGAATACAATGTTTTCATCGACGTCTGTCCTAGCGAAACAAAACCCAAATTTGGCCAACATAATGTAATAAAATGCGGTTACATTTCACAGTTCTCCCTTTTATCATATTTTAGAATACACACAGTGGCCTGGATATAGAAATAATACACACCATAGCGCACTGTTCATGGCGCCTTCTATAAGTGCAAAAAGAACTGTCATGGATCGTCCCATCACATGAATTTAATTTCGACTGTTCACCCCCTTTTTGGTCAAGATAATATTAGTTATTGACGTGATTTTAGGGGTGCATGCTATATTTCACAGACACGGCTTTATGAGAAACATGATGACCAAAGCACCAGGACGTATGAACTAATGGCATTGTCAGCATGGCATGTGGCAACAAAATACTGTGGTGTGATCATTTTTCTATGCCCATTTAAACATTTCATAAAGTTTGTTATACCGATTGCCAGGATGCTACAAATGAACAACATATGATGATCACTTACAGTACAGAAATAATAGTTACCTCTCCGGGGTGTAGAAATGGTTCACTTCTTCAGCACTAACTGATGGTCGCTGACAACGTCATTCTGGTCAGTTATTACGGAGTCACGTGACACCATTGACCGGTAGACTGCTGGTATACGGCAGCCCTCATCTCGGTTGGCTGGGATCAGGACCACCATTTTCGGAAATATTATGATCACTTGTTTTCCAAACCCTGCTGGACAATTATTCCGTTAACATATATTTGCTTAATCTCCATCTCACTAAATGATTTTGTTGACAGCTCGTTCTGTCAACCACAGAATGGGTACCACACGCCCTTCCAGTTTCTACGATTCTGTACAGAGTGTACTTATTATTTACAGGAATGCAATTTTATGTTAATATCAATTATCGTAATATGTTTTCAAGCATACGTTTGTATCCAAGTCATGATTGACGCGTAACCTTGGTAATTAATTGGCATACATTTGCACAAAGTGTACAGCGGTATAATAACAAGAGTATGGCAATAACGACCTCGTCAAGGTGAATTTGTGTGTCCGTCACATCGCCAGTCATCTCTCACTCACGATAATGATGTGAAGGACAACATTAGAACAGTGAACCAGCCATTCTCCGCTTGCCAGTATGTCTGAGATCCATGCCAAATTGCACCTCATATACTTTTAATAGCCATGATATAACCACTTAAGAATGCGTCAGACGAGAGTTTTGCTTTATTATGTCGATGTCAGGTCTAGAAAATTAAGGAAGGCTGCACTGATCAAAAGTTCCTAGCGGCTATTGAGGGTTTTGCCGTGATCTGCATCCAGATTCAATTAAGGAGTGGGTTGATATATAATTTAGATGAATGTTCAAGCTAGTCAGAGCGGGTAACACTATCGGTAGCATAATATATGTTTGCTATTCCGAAAACTTATATTGATACTGTTGGGCACTCTATTTTCTCTAAGTAGACAATGTCATGTGACAGAAATAGATTCCATTATCGATTGTGATGTCTTGAGCTATCGTTTGTTATTATATTATTATGTATCCATAAAACATTTCATATATATAATGCTATCCCTAAGCTCGCAGGAGAAACCTTTCCAATTTTAGCTATGCTCCGCCCATCTCTGTCTAAGCTCCACCCACACCTCGTCCGTGTTGGGATCTCTGAACCCCTTGAATATCAAGGAAAAGAAGTAAGCTGTTAAATGTTTTGAAACTAATTTGACTTGGCGCTGTTGCCGGAAGCAACGGCTTCCAGTCAAATTAGTTTCAAAGTATTCAGCAGAATATTTATTAGATGTTAAAGACATATATTTCGTACAAGTTGTCGGACTATTAAGCGTTAAAGACGGACTATGTCGATGCATTCATGACGTCATGAGTATGACGTCATCTTATACGCTATGCAGTTAGCTATGACGTCATATGATGGATGGATACATTTGGAAAAGTCCATTGTAGAAGATTATAGCTTGAACTGTAACTTTCATAATAATTCTAAGTTACTACTACTACTGCTATTCTACTACTACTACTACTACTACTACTACTACTACTACTACTACTACTACTACTACTACTACTACTACTACTACTACTACTGCTACTACTACTACTACTACTACTACTACTACTACTACTACTTTTTTTTGGGTAGCACGATCAATGGATCGTGTGGAAATCCATAGTACCCAAAAATATACTGACTGAAAAGAACATTAAACATAGGATAAATCAAGAGAACAAACGATTATATCAGTTCTATGTATAAATAAACAATAACTATATGATGGTCAAACGATTAATCTAAAAATTCAAAACAGCTAGATGTTTCCCTTTAAAAATTCCAAGCTACTAGCCCAATAACATTCCATTGATATTATAAAAGCTCACGCGAGCATAGGCTGAGAAATAACACAGCGATCACACGTATTTTAGACACACAGTCAATCGGGAACAAATTAATCAATAATCGACGCCCAGCAAGATAATCTATAAAATGTAAACGCTAGGATATTACACCGGGCGCAGTGAAGTGACAATGCAACCTACATAGTTGAAGAGGGTTGAAACGTAACAAACGATTTATAACATTACAATTTGCTTTGAAATAGAGATTCCGTAATTATCCCGGTATAAACACAATCATGTGTATACAGGCTAAGTATTTACAATCTATTATTAGGAAACAGCTTAGATTGAATGTTAAATTTATTTTAGTCGAATGCAATTTACTTTGGGATTCAGATTCTAAAATTACCCCGGAATAAACATTAGTAATAAAAACATTAAAATATAAGTCAACTATTTATTTAACTATCAAATACAATATGGCTTAACCTGTTCAAGTGACCACCTGACCTTTGGTACACATTTTAACCCTTTCAGATCAAACGCTCCAACATTTGTTGGTTACATTCATAATCTGATTAGCTGTGAGAATTGGAGCATATGTGTTTGCTGAAGCCGTTGCTACGTGAAACAGATGATGTTGCTTCACACAACAACCTACCAAACACACACACCGAAATACACTCTTACTGCATATGTATAATCTAATAATAATTCCAACCAATATAATTATAAGGGTTACAAACAGGATTGTGTTTCAAAGTTAACCAACGAATGTCATCCACATATTAATATACAAGACACATATTAAAACTGCTGCTACAATAACAAAAAACTATAAACACATATGTGAATTAAAATAAACCAGAATGCGCCAAAACATAGGTCTTACTAGTCAAGGCGGTTTTTTAATGACAAGATTCTCATTCTCAAGACATACTAGGTCGCCTCTGCACCATATATTTCTAAAGGTTTCTAACTTCCGACTGTTTATATATTTATAAAATTCCCCTCTTATGTTACGCGACAGTAATCCATCAAATAACGCCTTCAATGTCTTCAAATGATCCAAAGTAGGGCAGATGTTACTATCATATATAAATGAACAACGGTGCTTCCAAATACTCCAAACACCGATGCTTAAGAAGCATATAGTGATTGTCTTATCATTCTTCAACATGCCATTTCCTAATTCACGAAACAGAATTGTGCGAGTTGTTAAAGCAGTTCTAGGCACACAGAGATGTGATAATGTTTTCTCTACATATACACAGAATTGAACTATTACAGGACAATCAGCGAACAGATGCACTAACGTTTCTTCCGAATTTGTGCAAAATACACAGTTGTTCTCATCCTCGGTACATATGTGTGCCGTACTCAGAAGGTGTTTTACCCAAAGTCTCACGTGAATTAATCGCCAGACTAAATCTTTTGCCTGGTTCGGTATATTTGGCAAATGTACGTTGTTCCATACCATTTCCCAATCTGTATTATGGAATCCATGCCGCTCCCATGACACTATACATTTTGGAAGGCTAAGCTTGGTTGTCTCAGCAATGAATACCAATTCTTAGCCGTCATGTGACAAGAAAATTCATTATCATTGTACATTAGTTTCAAAGTAGGTTCATCATTGTTGATTTGCCCGTTAGGCAAAGTGAGCCATTCTTTTGGTATATCTCGGTATAGCCGGATCAATAATCGCATGGTGTCTATTGGCCTTAGCTGAGTAATTTGTGCAATTTCAGCTAAGGATTTCAATTTCCTGGACCTATGATTGATAATGTCGCCAATGTATCTAATTCCTTTCTAAGATATAGAGGGGAAATACAACACTTTATTTTCACGACATATAATCATTATTGCCCCACAGGCTTATCATTAAAACACTCTCCCAACATTGCGGTGGCTTTTCTATTTTAATGAAAGCATCAAGAGCATATTTCAGCTCAAAAGACACCCTAGGTACTCGTGTATAATTATGCGGCGGACTGGTTGCACAAAAGAGACATTTTGCAGGAAATGGCATTGTAAAACGTTCGATTAATGCCCTGGGTACATTTGCCCATTGGACGTCAGAATACAGTAGCATATTTAAGAATTTAAAACTTAATGAAAGACATATTGTCCTGAAATCGACAAGGTTAAGGCCACCCTGATGAAATTCATTCCTGCACACATCTTGTGAAACTAGACACGTTTTGTCTTCCCACAAACATCCTTGAATAAGTTTATTAATTCCAGTCTCAATATGTTGAGGCATATATATTACAGAAGCGGTATACCACAACTTTGATAAGATTAATGTGCTCATGGCCAAGGCTTTTCCAAAAACTGTCAAACGCCAGCATCTCCATGAATTTATTGTTTTCTTCATTTTGGATATTCTATCATGCCAGTTCAGTGTTTCCCCAGACGTCCTACTGAAATGTATCCCTAGAATCTTTATCGAGTCAGTTGCCCATTTTATGTTGAGCGGTTTATCAGCTCTGCTCTTCCACTTGCCTAGAAATAACCCTTCTGATTAATTTCTATTAATTTTCAAACCAGAGGCCTTTTGAAGGTCATCTAAAACCTGACCCAATCTTTTAAAATCAGAATTTGATCCAGCAAAAACTGTTGTGTCATCACAATACCGAGACACTTTTATGGGTCTGTTCACCCCTTAAATTCCAATGCCATTAAAAACAGGATCTTCCCTAATGGTCGACCCTAAGGACTCCATCTCTACTATAAACAATAAAGGGGATATAAGCACCCTTGCCTCACACCTCGTCCTAAAACTACCGGTTTGCTAATATAATTTTTAATCAGATATTTACCACTGCTATTACCATATAAGATATGAATCCATTTGATGAAATTAGGATCCAAACCAATGTGACTGAGTGATTTGAAAAGAAAATTCCACTCAAGTCTATCAAAGGCCTTTTCATTATCTAATCCAATGATAGCGCCGGGAATATTGCCTTTTTCTACCAAGTGCAGGGTGTCTCTAATTAAAAAGGCATTTGTTAAAATCGATCTACCCGGAATAGAGCAGGTTGGTCGGTGTGGATGACCTCATCCAAGACATTTGAGAGTTTTTTCGCAAGAGCTTTCGAAATGATTTTATAATCTCAGCATAGTAGTGAAATTGATCTGTAATTTGCTAATATACTACGATCCCCTTTTTTAAAAATAAGTCTCACATAAGCCTGATACATTGTGAGCGGGAGCTTCTCTTGTGAAAAGATTTCGTTCACAACTTTAACGAATTCGGATCCCAAAAGATACCAAAACGTCTGATAAAATTTAACACTAAGGCCTTCACCTCTAGGTGCTTTTCCCGGTTTCATGTTTTAGAGCCAAACCCAGATCATCTAATGTTAATGTTTTATCACAGAAATGACTGCTCCCTTCCTAGAAAGCGTCCCTAACATTAGCCAACATCTCAGATGACTTTCCTTCATTACTTTTATCTGACGTGTATAAGGCCTGATAATATGTCTCAACAATGTCCATGATTTCATGTTGAGATGAACATTTCTGATTGTTGTTATCTATGCACCTTATTAACTTATCAACACCTCTTGCTTTCTCGAGATTGAAAAAGAATTTTGTGGGTTTTCCCCCTTCAGTATACATCTGTGCTCTACTTCTAGTTATTGCACCCTTAGCCTTATGTTTCTCGATCTGATACAGTTTAGATTGTATATCATTGAGCTGTTCTGTAAGGTGAATATCACCGGTTGCAACTTTGCGGGTTAGTAATGTCAATACGCGCTCAAGGGCTTTAGCCTCTTTACGAATTGTCCGCGCTTTTTTGATCGAATATTGCTTGGATATACTTGCAAAGCCCTTTTTAACATCTTCCCACCATGATATACAATTCTCGTGGGAATATTGATTCCTTAGCTTATATTCCCAGAAGCTCTTAATGCAACGGTGATAATCTAAATCCTCTAATAGCGAATTGTTCAATTTCCAGAAGCCGGCACCACGTTTTATCCAATCTGCATTATCTAAGCCGATGAAAAACATATCATGGTCAGAAAAATGTGGCAGGACCCCCCCCCCCCCCCCCATACTTACTAAATTCCCTCTCAAAGAGCTATTGATATATATTCTATCTATTCGGGAGGAATTTTGTCCATTAGCAGAATGCCATGTAAAGATTCGTTCTTCGGGATATAAGCTGCGATAACAGTCCAATAAATGTTCTGTATCACACATTTCTCATAATCTAAGGTGAGATGTGCCCCCGTAAGTAGAAGATGAACTCCTGTCCCATAGCACAATTAAAATCACCGCCGATGATGATATTCTCAGAATTATCACTAATCACAGAAGAAACGTCGGATAAAAATTGGTATCTCTGCGTATGGGAAGCTGGTGCATAAAGAGACAGCAGAGAATAAATTGACCCCGCTATATCAACAACGACCTTAACCCACCGACCACTTGTGCCCGATGATGAATTAATAATATTGACAGAACGTAAACTTGTAGGCATGAAAATATTAGCAACACATGCACTTGGTTCTGTGGCGACAGAATAAAATAAGTCGCCGTTTGCTAAATGCTTAAATTTTTCTAAAACAACTGGGCATTGTTACTTTGTTTCCTGCAGCATGATAATATCAATATTCTTGTCTTTCAAATCTTCAAGCAGAACCCGTTGTTTAATGTCATCATTTAGTCCTCTGCAGTTAAGTGTGCATATTAGCATCATTAATAATAAATTTGGCAAACCAGCCATTTCTTAATTGGATTTGTTTTTCTTGCTGAGATTCTTGTTCGCCCACTTGCCTAGCTTCTTATTGAACTCAGACCACTTTTGATCCACGGTTTTAAGATGCTGATACTTCGATATGTCAGAGTCAGTGCGCAAATGTCGATATCTTACACCCTTTTTGGTGATGTAAGGAATCAACACCTGCCCTGTTTCTGACCGATAAAGAACCATTTCACTGCTCTGAGACGCGTGCGTATTAACAAAAGTATCGTACTCTGCAATGATACACTGTCATCATAGTCAAAAGACATATCTTGTGAATCGTCTAATTCAGAATCTGAGCTAGAATCATCCTTTTGACGCTTTAGTCTACACGTATTCTCGACATTAGTAAGCACATTGCCATTGCCATTTTCTAACAGTTTATCATCTACAGTATTGGCCGTGATCTCTTTCCCATTTCCAGGCATGGCAGTTAATGTTAGTAGATGGTCTAACATTGAACTATCAGCACCACCATTAGACTGCGATCTGAATTTAGTCTGTCCTGGTGGCAGACTGTCCGTATCAGATAATGCATCCTCATCCCTGGTAGTGGATACAGGCGTCTGAGTCAAACCTTCCACTAACACTTCAATTGCGTCAGACATCACAACAGCGATAGGGTTGGATAGTTGGTGAGTTTCCACCACAGTGACTGATTCAGGCTCTTGGCATGTTTTGGGTTCAGTCGCATCTGCGTTTCGTTCACCTGCCTGTTTATTTACTGTCTGTGGACAGCGCCATTTGTAATGGTCCGTGGCGCCACAAATCAGGCATTTGTCCTTCTATGGACATGCACTGGCCAAATGTTCATCGTTGCCACATATCCGACACGTCTTAGCCTGTCCCCTAAACCACACCGGCAAGAAAAAGGTATTGTCGATAGACAGTGTGCCTGGAAGCGGCTTGACAATATCTTTCATCCAAGCCCGCCGGATCCCATTCTCTAATGATCTATCAAACTGGTATGTTTCATTTTCGATAGAAACTACCAGGCCATAATTGGCCAATTCCGAGTTAATCCAGTCATTCGGGATTTGTAAGGGACCTTTCACCTTAACCAACAACCTACTCCTACTGCTACAGCTACTACTACTACTACTACTACTACTACTACTACTACTACTACTACTACTACTACTACTACTACTACTACTACTACTACTACTACTACTACTACTACTACTACTACTACTACTACTACTACTACTACTACTACTACTACTACTACTACTACTACTACTACTACTACTACTACTACTACTACTACTACTACTACTACTACTACTACTACTACTACTACTACTACTACTACTACTACTACTACTACTACTACTACTACTACTACTACTACTACTACTACTACTACTACCAAAAGCACAAACAGTGGTTATATAAATAGATAAATACCAAAATATGTAATTATGAATTGATATATAATGTCTTATCGCCATAACATTTATAATTTCTGTAAATTCATATTCCCCATATGCTATTATGTGGCCTGGGTGTAAATAACAAATCTGAATCTGAATCTGAAACACAGATCCTAACAATTTATTATATATTCTGACCCCAGCTTTCTGGTTCGAGTCTCAATGGTCAACTCAACTTAAAGGTACATATTCACAGCAAAATACTTGAAAGTGAAATTGTTAATATTGTCTTGTTTTAGAGGCTTAAAATGTGTACCTCATTGCAATTAAACGAAATGAATATTAACATTAGATGATTGCATTTCAAATAAATTAATAGAATTTTATGGTTTTAGCTGTGAATTTGAAATAGGGACTAATGTCGCTAAATCAATTTCACAACTTAAAAAATTATGTTAATTTGTACGTAATTTAATCACCACATGTTAAAATTTATTTCATTTCATTACATCTAGTTAAACAATTTGGTGACTTCGTTTATACAATTTATATTTAATATATACAAAGCAATCGTCAGTTTTACCAGAACTGTCAGCAAAGTTATTCGTCACCCGTTCGTAGGCAGTAATTGATGTGGTTCTTGACTTTATTATCTGATCACTTTTGCGAAGCTGAGACTATATTTACAAATTACCAGATTTAAACAATGAACCTTTCCAGTTTATCTATCACTCATCTAACGTCATAATCAACTACGTGACGGGCAGGATAACGTAATAATCAATTACAGCATGAATGACTCGATTTAGTCCGTCTCAAACGCTTAATAGTCCGTTAGGTTGTATGAATTATAGATCTTTATTATTCAATAAACATGCCGTTAGACATGCCGTTGAATAATTTCAAGGGCAGCAACAGCACCCATTCAAATTAGTTTCAAAATAATCAATATCTTACCTATATAGCTTTCCGGAAATTGATGGTCAGCGCGTTCGGGGAGCGATCGATCCCAATACTGCCGATGCGTTGGTGGGACATAGCTAAAACTGGAACAGTACATTTATAGCAATCTGTGATGCGTTGCTAAAGAGATGACGCTACTGCTCCAGTGAACCTTTGATACACGAGTTGTGGAGATTGAGACCGTACCTCACTTCGGTGGCTATCACTCAGGATAGTTATCATATAATGGACCGTTCCAGTTTTTGCTGGCCGCGCCCATCTCTAGCTAAACTCCACACACGACACGCTCGTGTTGGGGTCGATCGCTCCATCAACTCCCTGACTATCAATTTAAAAAACAACTATACAGGTAAGTAGTTGAATATTTTGAAACTAATTTGACAGGGTGCTGTTTGCTGCAACGTCCGGTCATATTAATCTCAAAATATTCGACATAATGTGTATAATAGTAATGACATACAATTTGTACAACGTGCTAAGCGTTTAAGACGGACTGAATCGAGTCATTCGTGGTATAATAGTCCAGTAAAACTACAAATTAACCTAGAACAAATTGCAACAGAATTTATTTCTTTTCTGCGGTATTCATGGGACTGCCAGGTGTCACATATCAAAAGTCCTCCAAAATCCCTCGATGGGAAAGTGGGTAAATTCGCATATTTAGCTACCGCCATTATCCGAATAATGAAACTTCCCTTACCTGGTTCATTCCGCAAATAAACGAAGTAGAAATGTTGTCTAAGCTCTGAATTTCATGGTCACGGAAGACAGTAAGCAATTGGCAATATTGCCTTGTACACATTCTCCAAATATGGTTGTATGCACAGGGCCGGGGTAATTTAAAAAAATTATATTTAAAGTAAGTTTAATTTTAATTTTCGCTTTTAAAATTTCATCTAAAATAAATTGCATTTTAATTTTCACTTTTATCTCACAATTTGAATAAATTTCTATACAATTCAATCAGAATATGGACATGGATTTAGATACATGCGTTATTTGTAACCAAAGCCTAGAAAATGGCTCACAAACTGCTAAGCTTCGAGTTAAAGGCTGTGACGGTATTAACAATGCTAGCAGAGCCCGTGAAAGCGATGTCATAGCTGAAGTAGGAGAGGGTTCATGTAAAATGTCGACGGGAGTTCATTGATCCCAAGCGGATTGCCCGTGACGCAGAGAAAATTGAACAATCTCCGCCACCCATGCGAACACTCCGTTCAGAAAGTCCAACATTCAATTTTAGTGAACATTGTTTTTTATGCGGATACCCTGAAAAAATTCAAGATGGAAAGAAACGTGGCTATGATATTATCCAGTAAGTACTCATGACTTTCAATGTAGTATCGCCGAGGCCTGTGAGCAGAGAAAAGACGAATGGGGCAAACTTGTAGCTGGGCGGCTTGCCTTCACGCGGATTTATGCGTTGTCAATGCAGTATACCATCAAATCTGCAGCGTAAATTTTCGAACCATGAAAAATATCCCTCAGCTGCACTCATCTTGCTCATCCCAAAAACATAGAAGGCCAGAAGACTTGGACAGAGTAAGAGCATTTAGTGCGACAATGGCATTTCTTGAAAATAATGATGATGAGCAGCTGACCCTGCACGACCTCGTTAATAAAATGCAAGAGTATCTCGATGATAAAGAGAATAAAGCATACAGTACAAAATACATGCAGGATAAAATAAAAGATAATTATGGCGATGAAATATTTATTAGCACTGTGAATGGTAAGCCAAACGTTGTTACCTTTCGTTCTAAAGCATCTACTATTTTGACTGACTTCTATAAGGAACAGAAGAGAAAGGATTCCAAATCAGAGAGCATGCTAATCATCCAGACAGCTGCCAAACGCTTAGACACGATATTAAGTTAATTGATTCATGCACATCATCTGAAAGCTATCCATCAAGGGAGCAAATGAGCGACCCAGTAAAGGCATTGAATTATTTACCAGAGACACTGCGGGAATTATTGCGGATTTTGTTTATTGGAAAAGACACAGAAATGAAACAGCATCAGGTGGACAGGCTATTATGCAAGGAACTCGTCCTGGAGTTATTTTGGCACCTTTGCAGTTTGGGCTGTCATGTGAGATGCACCATAAATTTGGATCTAGATTTATTGTTGACACCTTGTACAAGCACGGATTTGGATGTTCATACGCGGAGATACAGAGGTTTGAGCGCAGTGCATCACTTCACGATGGAGATCTACCACAGCCATTATCAGGCGAGTTCATTCAGTGTGTTGCCGACAATGTGGATCACAATATTTGCACAATAGATGGGCATAATACATTTCATGGAATGGGAATCATTGCATCTGTTACACCAGGAAACCTTTCGTGCAAACTTATTCCAAGGATAAATGTAACATCTGAAGATATCAAGCAAGTTGGCAAGATCTGTATCAGGAACTTTGAGTCTCAGCATACCAGGAACTTCCCATTGACCTTTAAGGAGTTAACTGCGATGGAACAAACAGACCCAACAGCTGACATTGACATCCTCTGGAATTTCTCTTTGTTTCTGCGTTCAAGGAGATAGTCATGGTCTGGCATGATGCAAACTGTTCACCAAGGAGTTTATCCAGGTAAATCGTCTGTTATTTTCCTTCCGATGATAGATCTAGAGCCAAGTAACATGACCTGCATCTTTTCCACTTTGACTTATGTTTGTGAACAGGCAAACCGATACCATGTTGCACCCGTGATTACATTTGATCAGCCCTTATTTTGGAAAGCTATGACTATCATAGAGATTGAGCCGAGCTGGAGTCCATTAAAGCAAATTATTCTAAGACTCGGAGGTCTTCATATGGAGATGAGCTTCCTTGGCTGCATTGGTCACTTAATGGCAGGAAGCGGTCTTGCGCCTATTCTAGAGGTAGTCTACACTGAGAATGCTGTCAAACACATTCTTAGTGGAAAGGCAATTTCTCGAGCAGTTCGAGGACACCTCATGGTTTTTGCTTCTCTCAGTACAATCTTGATTGCAAATGCATACAACCTACCACTACCTACAATTGCAGATGCTGAAGTTGACACAGTAGAATATTCCGCTGCAATGCATTCAAAAGAATTGTTTGACAATGATGATAATGTTGCAGGACATGAAACGATTGAAAGTTCCCTAAATAAAAGTCTGGTTAAAGTTGGAGAGCTCTATGATGACATTATCAAAAATCCGTATGTAGCTACAAGATTGTCCTCGGAAAATGCATTACATGATGTCAAGGACAAACTAGACTCAGAGAAGGTGGTCATGAAAGATAAGAGGACTGCACGACTCTGGCCTTTGTATATGGAGTTGGTTGACATTCTGCGCAAATTCATTAAGGCAGAACGAACTTGTGATTGGAACATGCACCTTCAGACCGTTTGTGAGATGCTTCCATATTTTGCAGCCGCTGGGCATAATCTGTACGCCAAGTCTGCATATGTATATTTACAAAAGATGTTAGAAATACCTGAAAGTCATCCAGATATACACACCAGCTTCCTCAATGGTCATCATGTCATTCATCGAAGTGATAAGTATTGGGCCGGGTTATCTACTGATCTAGTTATTGAGCAGGTCCTTATGAGAAGTGTAAAGTCAAGTGGTGGTCTAACACGAGGTCGTGGAATGACAGAACTTCAGCGTCTTGTTTGGTTGTTGTCTATGCCCGCATGTGCAGATGTGTGTAATGCAATGCAAGAGCTCTCTGGGGTAAACTGTGATTCAAGTGAACAACACAAAGATTCCACACAATCTCGAATAAAGTGTGACATGGATGATACTTACAAAATTCTCAAAATCCTTAGTGAACTGAATCCATTTGGACCAGACCCTTCTCTTAGACGACTTGTTAGTGGATTGTCTGCACATGAATCAGTCACTGTTGACGATGCTAAAGATATTGGAGAATCAATTATTAATTCGATGTGTGGCCAATGTGTATCAAGCATTTCGTTCCAGAGAAAGAGACAAGCTATTACCTTAGCATCCAAAACATCTCTCAAGATTGATGATGAATGTGTACAAATTGATCCACAACTCCTATTTCAAAGACTCAGTTTGATTGCTACAAATGGATCAAAAGGGAATCCAGCATATTATTTTGAGTATGAGTTGTGCACTCATCCGCCCGCACTCTTTGATAATTCATCTCTTCCATGGGAAGCAAATAAGCCGGCACTTGCTGACGCATTGTGGAAATTAATTCAAAATGAAGATGCAGTCCTTCCAGATTCTGTCCACTATGTGCTTGATGGAGGAGCTCTATTACACCGTGTTCCATGGCAGCGTGGAGAGACATTTGCAAATGTTTGTCAAAGATATGTAAAATATTGCATAAGCAAATATGGAAAGGCTACAGTAGTTTTTGATGGTTATGACCAAGGCCCAGACATAAAAGATGTAACACATAAGAGGCGAACTCGTGGATCAGGCGCAACTGTTGTACTGACTCCGCAAACAGTTGTAACTCTGAGTAAGCCTGATTTTCTTAGTAACAAGCAGAACAAACATCGGTTCATATCAATCTTAAGTTCATCTCTCGAACAGGCTGGATGCTTAACGAAAAAGGCAAGCGGTGATGCTGATGTCTTAATTACGCAAACGGCTATCTTGGCTTCAAAGTCAACAAATACTGCTCTTGTTGGAGACGATACCGACCTACTGGTGTTGCTTCTATACCATACTGATATGAATGGCTGGCAGCTATTTTTCAGACCAGAGCCAAAGCAAAATGCAAAGAAACCCCACTGTGGAATATCAAAATGGCAAAGGAAAAACTCGGGTTCTGTTTGTGCTCACAGCTGTTATTTATCCATGCTATCCTTGGCTGTGACTCAACATCTAGGCTTTATGGAATTGGAAAATCTGCATCCCTTAGCAAAATCCAGTGCTGCAAAGAACTCTCTCAAATTGCTGAAGTGTTTACAATGAGTAATGCGAATAAAGATTACGTGATAAAAGCAGGTGAGAAGGCAATGCTTATTCTATACAATGGCACTTCAATGGATAGTCTAGTTGCTTTGCGGTACAAGCGATTCAGGGAGTAGGTTGCAAAAAGTTCCAAGTATGTTGAAGCACGAGATTTACCACCAACACCTGCATCTTCGCGTGTACTACCAAATGCAAGTTTGGAGAGGAGATGCTGGAGATATGGATCCAACAGAATGGGGCTGGAAAGTTCTCAACCACCAAATGCTGCGTGTTAAGACTGACATGCTGGCAGCACCTGACGATTTACTGTATTCATTTAGATGCAGCTGCAAAACTGGCTGTGAATCAAAGAGATGCACCTGTAGAAAACATGGGCTCAGCTGCACATCCGCCTGCGAAGACTGTAAGGGTCTCAGTTGCTCGAATTCAATAACGCTCATTGAGGAAGATGACTTGGATAATTGATGCAAGATGAAATTAGTAGAAACCAGGTACCTATGCCATACTATTTCATCTTAGCTTAGCTTAGAAACACACAATACCGTGACATAATAAAATATAATATGTATTGTATCAATATCAATGATAGTATTAGGTAAATTCATGCAAGTGGCATAACACAATACATTTAATTTGTGGAGAATATGTCAATCGTATTCATTTATTACTAAAAATGTCCAAAAATACCCAGTCACACATATATTACATACCGGTTTTAAAGAAATAAGGAAAAATGGATTTTTCAGGTGAAATGGCCCAAATCTGGTAATAATTATGCAAATTTTACCCTTTCCCCTATTGGAATTTTGGAGGACTTTTGATATGTTGTACATGATGGCCCCCTATACACTGGGCGAGGTAAAAAAAAATCTGTTGCAATTTGTTCCGGGTTAAAATATTTTTGGCCTAGATTGACAGGACTATAATTCATTAAACGCCATCCTACACGTCACGTTGTTGATTATGATGTGGATGGATCAACTGGAAAGGCCCATTGAAGTCTGCATCCTAAAGATGCTCATCCATTATTCGTATCTTGATTTCTATCTCCAGAACGTCGCATTGGGTAAATAAAATAAGAGACTTGTAGTCTACCTACCCACTCACGCACCCACCCACCCAACCACCCACACACCAACCCACCCATCCACCCACCCACCAGCCCACCCATGCATTCATACAATTCACATCTTAGTCAATCCACGTGCCCATGTGATCACAATCGCTTTGCTCCCCCGGCTTGTCCATCCACCTGCCCATCCAAACGGTGGACTTATTGTTGGAATGTGTTTGCACATGTCGGTCTGTCTGCCTGTATGTCTGCTTTCTGTGTGGCGATATGTTTGACAGGCAACCAGGTACGTGCACATGAATCCCAATAAATACGTATATATTCAAACACGCTGTTAAATGGTCATGAGCCAAAGTTGACTATCGTCTACGTCTGGGATGAGAATGCCGACCATAGGACAACGATAAGAAGCTGGTCGAGATGGCTGTGTGTGCATGATTAGAATTTCGATCCATCTCACAAGCAGAGATAAATCCATGTATCCATTTACAATGTGACGTTCATCGCTGTCTGGGATCCCTGCCAATGCCGTCTTTAAAGCCATGGTATATACAATACTCAAAGTCGCTAACGCGGCTGTTCCTTTATTGACCCTTACCACTTAGGTGTCAAAGTTTTTAATTTTCAAATTAAATTAAAAAATGAACTTGTGTTCATTTTCCAACAAATTTGGTGGAAGACGGTGTTGTCGTAGATAGCAACATCGTCCACCAAAATTGTTGGAAAATGTACAATAGTTTCTTCGCTATTGACATAGTAAAAGATAGAACATTGACACCAGACTGGTAAGGGTTTAGACTATATTTGCCAACGTTGATGTCAGCACACGCAGGAAGTTCAGTTTAATAAAGGAGACAATATCGAAGGCGAGACTGATTAAATATTTGCAGGATTGTCTGTGCTTATGGACACACTCTGAATCCTAAGTACAAGCAACGGGGGATTCGTTAGAATTTGAAATAACAACGTGTATTTATCAACTTGGCTGAAGAAATGACTGTAGATAAATGTATTATTGATACGCCAGATAATCTTTCCGGGAGGGCGCGTGTTGTCTACCGAGCCATGCTGGACATAGATTCTCGTTCTCACTGAGTATCGGACATCGTGTGTGTGGCCTTCTGATGATTATTTCCTCTGCAAGCATAGCGCACATAATTTACTTGTGCGCGTGGTACGTAATCGACATCAATAAGACACTAACAGAAATACTTAATATGTATGAATTGCATAATTCTTTACGTTAATATTTAAAATCGTATCACCTAATGAGCCATTATCCTTCAGTCAATTCAATTCATCAGTCGGTCGGATGGTCAGTCGGTTGGGCAGTCAGTCATCGCCCAGTAAGTTAAACAGTTGGTTGATTGGTCGGTCAGTCGATCAATCGAGTCATCGGCCTGCCAGTCTGTCAGCCGTTTAATCAGCTGGGAAGGAAGTCAGCCAGTCAGTTTGTTTGTCAGGCGGTCCAGTCGCTCTGTCAGCCAGTCGCTTGGTCAACCAGTCGGTCAGTGGGTAAGTCAGTCGGTCAGTCATTTAGTTGTATTGTTGGTCAATCAGTCTGTTGGTCTGTCGGCCTGTCAGTTGGCCAGTTGGTCAATCAGTCGGTCACTCAGTTGGTCAATTACAGGGGAAGTTTGTCATTGTGCTTTCAGTGTTGATTTGTTTTATCTATCGATGATGTGTAAGTACGTGTATCCTCGCTTTGAATTTGTAAATGCACAATGCAGGGAGTTTTGGGACTGATTGTGAATTAGCAAACGGATAAATTGAATCCGGCCTTAGCATTCGTGTAAATAAATTGAACCTGATAATACATCGCTATTAGAGCCAGGTGCAACAGTGATCAGAAGTTGTCTTGATGGAAATCGGCTAATGTATCGGCTACAGACAACCCTGTCTATAACGGGCACTTGTTTTGGGCTACAGGGTGGTGGTTTTTTGAGACGCGTGGGCGTAATATTGCTCAGCATATGGAATCACCTTGTTGCGTCCACAACAAGCCATTTACTATGTTAAATGAATTGCTGTTAAGAGCCCTAGCTTTTTAGAAATCCCTCTTTGGTATGGGCTAAACATTGGCCGCCATAGACAGGCTTTGCTGTTGGTCTCCGCGCTAATAATATTGCATCGATTGATACATGCATTCCTTCCCACGCAGGAACACTAATATACCAGCGTTTACGATGGAAGAATTGTAATCTGGAGTATTTTGAACCTAATTCATCTTTCCAGAGTACCCACCCATCATATGACGTCATAATGAACTGCGTGATGTGTACAATGATATAATAATGAATGACGTCATGAATGACGTCGATAAGTACGTCACGAACACAGATTTGAAGACGGTCTATGCGTTGTTTTACAAATTGTTTGCTTTTACTATTTAATAAATATTATGTTGAATATTTTGAAACTAATTTGACTGAGCGATGTTGCTGCCATAGGCAGCAACAGCACCCAGTCAAATTAGTTACAAAATATTCAACAGCTTCCCTGTATAGTGCTCAGGAAATTGATAGCTAGGGTATTTGGGAGATCGATCAATCCCAACACGGGAAGGTGTGGGTGGAGCTTGGCGAGTGATGGGCGGGACATGGCTAACACTGGAAAGGTCTCTTCGCCTTGAAGCGCCTTGCAGTGTAAGGCGTCAACAGCTTCCAGACTTTCATAAATAGAATTGTAATGTTTACTTCATATATTGTGTTGAAAGGGTTAGACACTAGACAATCGTCTGCGAAAGACATTGGCTTTAAGTCGTCTTGCAAGATTCAGACGATCATTTATTGTGTCACATGGATAAAGAATGGATCGCACCCTTCATACACAGAAAACTTCTACACTAGCTGAACATCTGATGTTCGGGGTTAGGTGGGTGAGTGGACGCAAACGAAAGGTAGTCTTATCCCGGTAGTTTCAGTTTCAGTTTCACGTTTATTACACTCAGGCTACCGAGGCAGCATATGCGGGTAGATGTGTGAAAGTAACGGTCCAAGTGTTGTCACGGTAGACTGACTTTTCAAAGGCCTCGACAGTGTATTGAAAGTGTGCTGGATTGGAAAATTAACCCTGCCAGGAAATAGAGGAATTGCGCGTGATAGCTCGTATTGGCAAATTTGAAAGTCAATTGTTGTGTATGTAGATACAACATAACATAGCTTTTGATGGCGGCCATTTTGAAATCCATGATAGCTGCGCTATGTAATCTTCAGGATACTGGTATACCGACATTAGAATAATTCTGGGCGTTTTGAAATTCAAGATGGCGGCCGTTAGTGTAAGAGAAGAAAATGACAAAAGATGGTTTTGGACTTTTGGCTGTCTTCGTAATGTATCAAGAAAGCTGCAAAGAATGTACCCGCAAATGCAAATAAATCTCAATGTTGCTACATCAGCAGACAGACAATTATCTAACCAATAACAATCTTTCTTATGCGTTATATAACCAATGAAAATCGTCGTGAAATATATTACATGTCAGTTTATATCAAGAAAAATGGAATGCGCTGACAGCCGTGTTTATATGATACAATTATATAGTGGTGGTCTGTAAGTGGTATGAGTTTCAGCTAAATGTGTAACATACCTACTTGATGGAGTCAAAAAGTGTGTTGGAAAAATAGGCCATAAAGGTGTGAGGCAATCAGCGACGAAATAAGCGACATACTTGATTATGACGTCAGATACTTGAGTGACAGATCGGATCCATCTTTTGCACTGGGAACTCTAGGCTGATGGGTGAATCGCTCTTTATTACATTTTTTGCATACATAAGCTGGAGGAACATTTTGCAAGCGTATCTTTAACCTGTTAACAATCATATCAGGGAACACGACGTCAGACAAGCGAGCCAGTCATTCTAGTGATAAATTTTCAAAAATTGTCTTCTCTTGGTTTGACCATAGTCTAGGTCTTAGATGTTGATGTTGCTGAAATCAATCAACTTCCTATCATTTCCTCCATCAAATCCTTAAAACATGATACAATTTGAGTGATCTATCGGAATTCACCTTTCCAGAGTATCCATCCATCATCCGACCACCTGTGACGTCATAATCAGCTCATCAGCGTTTATGACGACGTCATAATTATTACGTCACAAAGGGTTCCATATAGACCATCATCAAATCTCAAATAGTCCGTCACGTTGTATAAATTGTATGTCTTTGTAACTCTTTGCTATTTAATAAACATGTTGTTGAATATTTTGAAACTAATTTGACAGGGCGCTGTTGCTGCCTTAGGCAGGTACAGCACCCAGTCAAATTAGTTTCAAAATATTCAACAACTTACATGTATAGTTTTTGCAAATTGATAGTCAGGGTGTTCAGCGATCGATTGACCGCAACACGAGTGAGGTGTGGGTGGAGCTTAGCTAGGGATGGGCGGGTCATAGCTAAAACCGTAAAGGTACATTGGTATTGACTCTTCACTATAACTGTTTATTAACGTTCAATGATAACCTTTATTTTCATAAGCAGATTCAAGATACGTGCATGGCTAAAATAAGTCTAGTTTTACAAATATTAGTTCAGTCTTCGTGTTGTTACATTACAGATCACAGACAATTTTCTATACATTTTTTAAAGTTTGGCATGACAATCAAATACATTTCAGCAATATTGACGACGCTGACGACGACGGTGACGACGACGAGCGCGACCTTCATGGTGACGTAGATGGCGATGAGGACCTCGTTAGAAATGCGATAGGATGGGTGCTTTCCCGATTGGACAAGAGCTAGGTGACGTCATCTCATTTGCATATTAGACTACGCCCACATGACCATATATGGGCATGGGGTGTAACCACATTTTAATGGGTCACACCCCATGCCCATATATGGTTATGTGGGAGAGGCCAAATATGTAAATGAGATGACGTCCTCAAGTTCTCGACAAATCAGGAAAGCTGGCCATCTGATAGGCAGATATGTCAATGATTGACAGGTGTAATGAGGCCTGAATATTTTCGTGGGCGTCGCCAGGTTCACATGACCCCTAGTGCCCAATCAGCAATGCCGCCCATACTATACCTATTGTGTTACAGACAACCACACGATGTGGAGGATGACGTCATAATCAATTACAACACGTTGTACGGATTGTATGTCTTTGCTATTTAATAAGGCAGCAACATCGCCCAGTCAAATTAGTTTCAAGATATTCAACAGCTACCCTGTATACATTTCTGGAAATTGATAGTCAGTGAATTCAGGGATCGGTCGCTTCATCCCAACACGAGCGAGGGGTGGGTGGAGTTTAACAGGAGACGGGTCATAGTTAAAACTGGATTCCTCGAATGAGAAGTCATATTGTTACAGGTCGTTTGTATCATCAGCGTGCAATATGAATTGTGTTCCACGCTCACTCACTAAGGCAGCATATACATACCAGTAACATTCAGTAAGAAAGATATGATGAAAACAGAATCTACTAACAAAGTAAGATCTCGTGGTATCAGTATTTGTTTTAAGCATATAATCACAAAAAATGAATCATATTTATCTTTTAAAAAATACTGTATATTTCATAAATCCGCCGTTACTACTTAACCCTTTCATGCCGAAACCGTTCAAAACTGGCCTCTGTAGTGGTCTTGAGGAATGCCAATTTGCAGGGCATCAGAAAACTATTTTTGAAAATTTACCCCTGGAATGACTGGCTCGGTAACCCAGCCAGTCATTCCAGTGGTAAATTCTCAAAAATAGTCCTCTCTTGGCCTGAAAATGGACATTCAATTTCAAATATTTAGGTTTTGACCACTAAATGGTTAAGACTCCCTAGCTCAGCAGATTGTTAAATAGATAGCTGCACAGGGCAATCTGTGATGAAAATTGAATCCATGAGCAGATTAACATTGATGCAATGAATCTGCTGGGTGGTGGAATACAAATATGGAAATATGAATGGGCACACACACACACACACACACACACACACACACATATGCGTGCACGTACGCACGCGTGCGTGCATGTGCACTCTCACGCACACATGCGCACACGCACATAAACATGCACATACACACGCACATACACACGAATTTAGACGTGTAAACGAATGTGCGCATGCACGCGCGCGTGCACACGCATGCACACACGCACATACACACAAACACACCGCAAACCGAGAAAGACACTCACACTATGACGCACGCACCCGCGTACGCACGCACGCACGCACACCCACACTGGGACACACACGCACGCACGCACGCACGCACGTACGTACGTACGAAGCACGCACGCACGCACGCACGCACGCACGCACGCACGCACGCACGCACGCACGCACGCACGCACGCACGCACGCACGCACGCACACGCGCGCGCGCGTACGCGCATACGCACATACACACATACACACGCACGCACGCACGCACGCACGCACGCACGCACGCACGCACGCACGCACGCACGCACGCACGCACGCACGCACGCACGCACGCACGCACGCACGCACGCACGCACGCACGCACGCACGAACGCACGAACGCACGCACGCACGCACGCACGCACGCACGCACGCACGCACGCACGCACGCACGCACATACTTGCACGAAACCACATGCATACATGCACGCGCGCAATCACATGCATACATACATACACAAATCTACACAAACAAGTTAAAATAATTTTACATATCTGCGCGCTGCTGCATGTGCCACTGTCTACATACTTCTCATACACACGCGCGGGTATATTATAGTTTTCATCTGGAATATGTATTTATTATAACATTTTTCGCATAATAGCCGTCACCAGCACTGACCATTGAGTATCTAGGATTATATTAATTATCTATTGGTAATACAAAAAAGCATATCTCATACAGGTTGTCTATATTGTTTAATCCCATGCATAAGTTATAGACGGGACTATCCACAAATGGCCTTATTAATAAAACTGCGTATTTGGCAATTGGAATAATCCTGGGATATGTACAGCGTGTATTTGATAGGCCTACAGATATGCTAACTCTATATTTCAGATATTTGATCTCTGACGTTAGTCTGGTCAATAAACAATGTTTTTTTAATTGATCTAGTAGCTATGCTGGCCCTGAGCAATCACGTGCATACATACAGTACATTGTAACTGCATATTCACTATATATCTACTAAATATACAAGTAAGGAGTATTAATGGGGGAATTAGACCCCATTTCTGATTGGCCGATAGCTGTGCGTTGCCATCTTAGTTGCGTATTATGCATTATCCACGCACACCCCTCTCCATAAGTGGTCACGCCCACTTATCGATCTAGTGGGTGGGTGAGTCTATTTTAAGATGAGCAAATACAAAGGGTTTGTGTGGACGTGCCCATATATGGTAGTGTGCCGTGGCTTAATATGCAAATGAGATGACGTCACATGTCGCTCAACCAACCCATGGCAAGATGAACAAATACAAATGGCTTGTATGGACATGCCCATATATTACAGCGTACCGTGGCTTAATATGCAAATGAGACGACGTCACATGGTGCACAACCAACCCATTGTTACAACCGCATTTATTAATTTGTTTTTAAATGTAAAAATCAATCATTT
Source organism: Chaetoderma sp. LZ-2023a (assembly GCA_034401795.1). Lineage (NCBI taxonomy): Eukaryota > Metazoa > Mollusca > Caudofoveata > Chaetodermatida > Chaetodermatidae > Chaetoderma > Chaetoderma sp. LZ-2023a. The sequence continues at coordinate 109,699,836 of CM067359.1, forward strand.
TATTTTCAAATATTTAAGATTCGCTTAGCCTATGAGAAGTAGGTGGGTGGGCATGGACAATAAGATCCCGTCAGATATTTAATCACACTTCAGATCACTTTAATCAGTGCCGTGCAATACGGGTGGGGATTGGGTGTGGGGTGGGGGTGGAGGGATAGAATAGTAATCATCAGTTGGCCGTTAAATTATTATAATTTTTATCTATTTAATATGATTTTTCCATTTTCTAAAAAATTTATATTTTTCATTGTGACAGCAGCGGAACTCCCAGGATAGTGTGTGTGTGTGTGTGCATGTGCCTGCATGTGCGCGTGTGCCATTAATCTTTCGGGACCTCAAGGCAGTAACCCCATTAACCCTTGTCTTAACCCGGCTCCGTTAATGTGCTTCCTACGTGTCAATTCTGGATGCGCAAAACTGAATCTATGTTCTTCAGTACTTGAAAGCCATGCAGGCATTGAACATTGCGCAAGAATGCCAAGAAGCCGCTGCTTTTGAGCTTGAGTACGCCTCACCACCTTCCAAATAGGATGATATCCTCATGGACTAAGGTCTTTGTGATCGTCCGATTAATGCTTATAGTAGCAGGTTGATCATTACAGTGCTAAGTTGACACACAATGGTTAAACCATGATAACGTATGCTTTAACAATTCACCACACGATATATGAATACAACAGTGCCCCTTGCCCCTCTCACGATTAACTGGAGAAATGCTCAATTCTCCTTATACCACCTACGTGTGCATGAACTGTATATTATTGATAGATCAATTTAATAACTGTTTGGTATTCTGAAACTAATTTGACTTGTGAATATGTTCAATTGAGTTTCTTTGTGTGCCTTTTACGAATTGTACCTCGTTTATAAATTAGCAATTTAATGACTTCCGAATATTTTGAAACTAATTTGGCTGAAAAAATCTCAAGTTACCTTCCCTTTGTGCCATTATTCCTGGGTAGGATTTGAGGCACACTCTAATAGACTGTCGAATATTTCGACCTTTGCACTTGTGCTACCTTCGAGTGTACGAATCGCATTTTGTCGATAATCTATAACCTATAATGAATATAACTATGTATATACAATCTATCTACATGAAATATAGCATCAACTGTAATACCTCATATGCCTATACATGGCCTGAGTGTAATAAAGTGAACTTGAACTTGAACTTACTAAACTGTGCTGAATGGATGAATCGCCTGTTAACTATGCCCAAGCTATCTTTAGCCAATCTCCGCCATGGTTTACGCATGTTGGGATTGATATATATATACTTTGAATCCTGAATTCCCACGATTTATGAGTTCCTGGTAACTATAGATCCAACCTGTAGAATGTTTTGAAACGAATTTAGCTCGGAGCTGTTGCTGGCTACGGCAGCAACATCACACAGTAAAATTAGTTTTAAACTATTCAACATAATGTGTATTAAATACTAAGGACGGGCTATTCAATGGTCATGACGGATCTAGTTACATAATCCATTTCCCATTTTGATTGTGACGTCAGCCCGCACCTGACGTAATTGATTATGACGTCATATAGTTGAGTGATAGATTTTAAGTGAATTTAAGTTTATTATAACTATCTAATCCTTTAACAACCGCAATGAAATAAAGAGTAAGTTCATTAGAACCTGCATTATATGTACGTAGTCAAAATTATTATCAACTAGATATGTTACGACAATAAAAGAGGGGGGGGGGGTGTGGGTGCCTTGCTGATGTCTAATATGGAGTCACATATCCTAGCACCATATGCCATAGATGTAGACATGACAAATATATCTACGCTTAAATAAGCGTCAATTGAAGCCTCGAAACAAAAACTCTTGCTTTCAGCGAGAAAGACGGAATAGAATGCGCTTATAGTCAGGGTCACAGTGTAAAAAATATTTTTTTCGTTCAGAATTTTTGGGGATTTGTAAAACTATATATTTTCGGAAAGCTTTTAATGTGTCAATTTCAAAAACCAATGTTTGCATTTGCACAAAAGTCTTCATGGCGGCCATCTTGAATTTCAAAATGGCCGCCATCGAAAATCTTTGAAATCCAATATATCTGCAACCATATGACCTAGATTAGTAATTTTGATGTCTATATCTATGTTTTCTAGGTCAGTGAATGCATTGGTAACATCTATAATAAACTTTAAATAACAGAAATCATGTTTTGGTAGGTAAGTCCTGACTTAATATGTAATTTACAGACAGCATCTGCAAATTTGTAACTTTTTGTGATAATGTTGCAATGATGAATTTTATTTGGCATATAACAGAGTTATCTCACCAATTTAATCTAAGTATTCAAGCAGCAATCTATGTGCTGCATCAGTAGCTGTCTACTTAGCAACATTGGCGTCATCTTCATCATCTCATATAGAGACATGAACGATTGAGTCATCATCATTTTCACACTCTACGCTGCATTGACAAAGCTCAGTGCATGGTAAGTCTTTGGATTTGCACGAGCATCGATGAGAGGAACAATTCGATTTGCATTGACACCTAACCATCTCAATGAGAGACTTTGGCGCTGGTAAAACATCTGTTGTTTTTGCCTTTAGGTGGCCACCTGTCTCCTTGTAGTATCCATTCTGTAGTGGATCCAGAAACACATGATGTGAAATGTCTGCCTGACCCCACACATTTGCCTGGACTTGTACTCTAAGGACATGCTGTTTCATAGCACCAATAGTAGGCGGTAGACTTTCATTATCAGCAATCTGCTTACAAAATAAATGCCAACGTAACTCTGGGATGATCTCGATTCTAATAGACTTTGGACAGTATGCAGCACACACAAATTTTGCCAGAGTTGAAAGTAGCTCATCTGTGACCTCAGTGCTTCTCGATAAATTTATCAGAGCGTCGATTACATCGCTGTCTGCCTTTAGGAAAAGCTTTAACCATGTTGATTTACCTATCCTAGAGAACCTGTCAATATTGTCTGCTCCAGTAAAGGCATGGAATGCGGGTAATGCTCTTACTTTCTCCATGTCTAGAGTTTTCCATATAGGCCGCAGATTAATGGTACCAGAAACCATTGAGATAGACGTATTCTTAGGTAGATTGTCATAATATGCTATTGCCAGCACTAAGACATCAGTGTCTTGAGAGAAAATCACCAACTCTGCTGTATCAAGATTTCGCTGTGTTGCACATATGGTATGATAGATCATTAATGTATCAGCTTCCTCATGATTGTTGTTCTCAAAATGTAGGCTTCTATTACTTATCGTCTGGCCTGATGCTGATGCTATGACCAAGGTAGATGAGTCTTTATTGTACTCAATAGTCTTCTCTGCCAGATACTGCGCAAGGTTATTCTTTGTTTGGCCATGAGACAAAAATCTTGTCATAGGGATATGCTTGACACTGGTATCATCTTTGACTTGATATCTAATTGGATCCTTCCCATGTCGTCGTTTCTCTCTGGTCGTGTTTTTCAGGGAATCTGCTTGATATGTATCAAATACAAGAATGATCTTATCATTTCCTGCTGTCAGACTCATTAACCTGTCATTAAAACATTTACTAAGGTCATTGACTGTCACAATAGTTGGTGGGTTCTTTGCCAGCTTCTGGACAAGAACAATTCCATCCACAACTGCGATTCTCCTACTAGATTCCTTAGTTGCGACGGCAGTTGCGACGGCAGTTGCTTCTGTTGCACCTAATAAGAGTGAATCCTCTGTGCTCTCGGTTTGTGGTAGGTCAGTCAGGAGCTTGATTAACTTCGACTTGTCGGTACACTGTAGGACAGAGCCACATGGATCAAACAGCGCCCTCGGTGTCAGTGTGAATTCAAAGTTGCCGATCGAATACTTCAAATCAATGTCTCGACTCGACTTTGCGAGAATCATCAGCCTAGCATATAGATCTTTAGTTTACTTGAGATCAACAACTTTGTCACGAATACGTACTGTTGTCTTTTTGTTTCCACATGTATACATCTTGTTTTTCTCACGCTTCACTGGTGCCCAAAGGCTTACCTCTCCATGAATGCGCCCTTTCACATACTCTTCATATAATGTCTGTCCTCTTTCGTCTACATCCAGGAGTTGTGGTACCGACTCTTGTGGTACATAAGCAAGTGAGATAATGTTGTAGATCATGTCACCTTCAGCAGCCAAAGGATTACCATGAGTCAGTATGGCAGCCTTTATCTTGTCGATTGTGGTGTGTTCGTGTTTAACAGCACTTGCTCCAATGCCATGGTGATCTCTGATCTTGTCTTCTTGCAAATCAAATTGACACTTGAATTCCCGGGATAACCGTGACAGTTCTGGAACAGCGAAGAAAAATCGCTGTCTCGCATTTGCATCGTTAGATATTTCAATCAGTCCTGAGTGCACTTTCATCATTTTGTTCAGATGCTCACATGCATGATCTGCACCAATTGAAGTGAATGGAATGTCATTCTTAGTCACTGCAATGTTTTCAGTTTCAAATTCTTGCCATGTGTCTGGATGATTCTGCTTGAGTGCATACATATCTGCTATGTATCTTGGCCAAAGACGTTTGAATTTGATTCTATCAAAAGCAAAGAATAACTTGCTCAGTGCTTCTCCAGCTTCAAGATGAAGGGTCAGATCAGTATTTCGGGATGCTGCGACAAAGAAAAGGATTGTTTCCACACGGTGCAGATAGTTCATTAATGACTTGAACATCGCATGTTGGGACCTCGTTGTCACCCATGTCTGAAAGAGATTCAGCATATCAGCATTAGACAGCACTTGGAGAAGATTGCTCTGAGCCGGCATCACTGATTCTGCCCGGCTGGCTTGGTTTGATTTACTGCATGCCTCTTCTATGTCATCTGTAGCTGATATGCATGCATCCCTTAGATTTGGATACTCTTTGAATAATTCGTCAAAGACCAGGTCATACAATGCGATGTAAGAGTAGATATGAGCAGGAAGAGAACGTGAGTAGTGCTTGCATTTCAGGATTTGTGTCGTTGTGGTAGAGTTAAAGACATCAGCCTCGATCCATGCATTGTCTATTCCGGAATTCTCAATAGAAGTACCGAGAGCTCTCAATGCAGCCATGACGACATGGAGTTCACCAAGTCTTGGGATAACACCACTCTTTAAATTGGCGTTGACATCTACAAACTGTGCTGCTTTCTCATACAGGGCCATATCAAAAGTAATGACTGTCAGATGGTCTTTACCAACAGCCATCTCCTTCAATGTTTGTGCTTGTTTAATTACAGTCATTAGCGTTGACCATTCATGAGCCAGCTCTGGGAGAAGAGGCAATGCACCAACATTGGTTAGAGATCTACTTGATGACAGGAGTGAATTATACCCAGCCCACCCAGGAACCAAACACATCTCTTTCCTTTCATCCATCCTCGCAACAACAGATGCTATGACCCAACCCATATGGGTCAGCTGATAAGAGTCTGCAACACCGGTTTTACTCAACACAACATTACTTTGCATTCCAGGTTGAGCCTTTGGTTTGACGCATGGCAACATAGATGTGTGTTGTGGTGTAATGGATACGCTCTTTGGATCACCAATGTTTAAAGGTGGTGCAATGGATTCCCCGGGTGCAGAAACTTTTTGATAGACCGCAACAATTGTTCCATGTGTAGTACCTTTACCATCAATGGTATCCTCAGCAAAATCGGTGTTGTCCACAGCAAAGGAAAACAAATGTCCCTTTCTTTAGAAATGGTGGTACATACAGATTATTGAACTGTCTCATGTTTTCGACAACCGAGTTAGCTATTTCTGTTTCTAGAAGCATGGTACGGTGGTAGGATATGCAACAGTTCTGTGCATGAAGAAGATTCAAAATCTTCTTATTCCTGTTGTCGTGATGCACAGATAATGCCAATCCTAGAACCTGAGAATTTTCTCTTCTTTGCTGGGATCTGAATTTTTCAGAAGAGGCAGCTTTAGGTTTATGCAACACTTGCCTATCCGATTTAAGTCCAAACATGAGGGTTTTACAAGATGTAAGCACTGCTCTATCAACGAGACACTCTCTGGTTTTGCTATCCAAACTATCTACAGGTCCAACCATTATCCATCGTATCAGTGTGTATAGATCGCATGGGATGTCATCTATATTGCTGGAAACAAGGACTGAACCAGGTTCACCATCATTCTTAGTGAATGTTGTGATGCGTTTTCGAACAATCTGTGCTGCCCTATAGATCGCCTTCATGCCTTCCATACGATCATCTTCACACATCGCAGAATGGACCATTTCTTCCTCACATGCTTCTAGCGAGTACAGAACGGCACACTTGCGCCTGTCCTTTTGAAGGACAGATGTTACATGATTTAGCTCAGAAAGGATTTTCTCTTTCAGCCACTGCCTACTAAATGTGTACAGTCAAACATGTTTATATATGCTATTTATATGTCAGCCATAGACAGATAAGCCCCATTTCGGGTGTGTGTATCAACAATATGGATAATTTCAATCAGACATGCCATTTGCCGGGAGAGATCATTCTCAGCATTTCTTGTAGTATCTGAATCTCGTAAAATGTGGAAAACATGCTTCCTCCAGCATGGCTTGTGATACCGGACATCAATTGCATGTGCATCGCACGGGGAAAGCGAGGTATTTAATCTAGTAAGTAATGCTGTATCTTGTGTTATTTCCAATGCATCTCTTAGGGCTTTACCAGCATTATGAGTTCGTAATTTGAACAACTGCCGATTATGATCGTCTGTCTGGCAGAAGAAACATAGTTCCTTACACAGTGGAATTGTCGAGGAACGTGTAAATACTGAAGTTGATGTCGATGCCTCACCAATAGCACTTTTCCTCTTTATCCCACGTTTCTTAGTAATGTAAGACGCATGTTGGCATTGATATATATATATATATATATATATATATATATATATATATATATATATATATATATATATATATATATATATATATATATATATATATATATATATATATATATATATATATATATATATATATATATATATATATACTTTGATTCTTGAATCAATGAGGAACACTTTCTCCTTTTTACAAATCTTGACCGTTAAATGGTTAATTAATAGGCCTATTTAAGTGGTATATTGAGCGCAGTGAGGCACTCTTGACACGTAAGGGGTTAAGTTTGACAAATATTAGCTCGAAGACAGACAATATCGCCGGATGAAATTGTGGTAAATTTCTATCAGTTTTCTCGACACATCGTTTTTTATGCCAGCGCTTGGTGATGCCGCGTTTGCGATATTCAAAAACGGTGTCTCTTGGAGTGCGAGCGTTACGGATGCTAAGTAACCGATGTATGGATCAGATCCATCATGATTGCATTTTCTAAACATATTTGAGCAGAAAAACAGCCTTTTACTGAGTCTACACCATAGCAGCTGATGGGGTATTCTATAATCGTATAGCAGTCATAGATATATTGGGGTAAATGGCGCGTGATGCCCATAGTAAACATGTGATTGCCTCGGAAAATGCCCATCCTGCCTACTCGACAAACTAAAACACAGGAGACATTGCCATAATCAAAAGATGGCAATATATCTCGAGGTCTTTTGTGTGGCATTCAATGGCTCTATTGATAATATTAATCAATCAAATATAGCAACAATATATCAAAGTCTCTAAAACTGGGTGCTATCTTTTAATTATTAATCTCAGGTAAGTAAATTGTTATTTGAAACAATCAAGATTTTAACGAAAATACATTAGTGACTGATCTAGAATGAAGAATGATTATTCTGATAGACTGTCTGGGGGAAGATCTTGATACAGAACATGGATAGATACTACAGATATTAGTGTTCATATTACGTTTTGGTGCATAATATGTTTTTCACGTCTTTGCGGATGTCCTGTGAGCATAGCAGGTAAACGAAAGGGTTCAGTACTGCATTCAAGTAGGAAAATTGAACAGTAAGCACGTATACTATCTGGTGTGAATCTTGTTGAGGGTAACCAAGAGCATAGTGATACATGTTATGACAACACACTGGTACAATTGTGATGAAAAATAACGCTATTATGACCTTGACCACTCGAGTACTTGTGCTTTGACCTTCTTGATTGATAAGTCTTATGGCCTGCCTGGACATAACTATCGTCTTGAAAATGTGCAAACCACTTACAGCGATTGTCGGTAGCATGTATAAAAATACAAAACAGACTAGTACTCTGGTGCGAATATTTCCATAGAAGAAGCAAACACTTATCTCTTTATTCCCAATGTTTATCATATACGGTCCAAAGTTGAAGATTAGTGGCAATGCGGTAAACAGTGACAAGAACCAGAGAAACGTACACCATTTTCTCACCCATGATGGCGTAACACGTATCTTTGCTGCTAGAGGGTGAATCAACTGATAATATCGCAGAGCTGATAAGAACATCACATGGCAGAGACTTGATTTATATCCGAGCGATAGAACAAATGGAGTTATTCGACAGAGGATTCCAGATTTAAGAACACGTATCTCAGGAAACACAAGCCCGAGCATGGTGGTACTGATGCATGTTAGGAGATCACACAAAGCAATGCTCATGAGAAGCATATAGATTGGTATGCGATATTTTCCTGATTTTATAAGGTACACTATCAGAACAGAATTGACAGTTAGTCCCAAAGTGAAAACTGAGGCAGGTAATCCAAAATAGACGAATTCTGGAAGCTTGTAATAACCTTGAAGCTGTTTCAGAATGGCTAGTTCAAGCCTAGTGTAAGAAGCTACGCTCTTGTTGACCATGTTGAATCCGGATTCACGCCTATCGGTAGAAGTCAATTGCTGCATGGTGCTATTTTATTGAGAAAATATAAGAAATAAATCATTAATTTCTAATGCCATTATTTTCGAGATTCAACACAATAACACGATCTTAGTGTATCGCTACATTGGTCGCGAACGATGTGAATTGGAATATAACTGGTTATCCACAACGAATCTGTCGAATCTGAGTGTTCAAAATACAAGCGGAATTGTGTTGTATGGTAGGATCTCCAGGACAGCAAGAACACATACATTAGACCCTAGTCTAGTCAGTGATGTGGCTGTTTAACGCTTCTTGTGTCAACAGCGCCACAAAACGCACAACTGTTATCAATTAACCATTTAATTTGTCAAGATCTTTCAGGAAAGTCGAAATATTTTCTGAATGAATTACTATGTGCTAGCCAAGAGAAAACTGTTTTTCTTTGTGAATTTACCTCTGGAATTTCGGGAAATAGTTATTTTAGATGTTGGGTGTTGACCAGATTGGCGATTATATGATTAATGGTCTAGCAAATCTTAATCTGTACATAGTCAGTGTTCATTTGCAGGCCAAGAGAAGAGTATTTTTCAAAATTTACCAAAGGAATGATTGAATTGGCTCGCTAACCGAGCCAGTTATTCCAGTGGTAAATTTTCAAAAATAATCTCCTAGCATGGAACTAGACAGTTTTAAAACTACAGCAGAGGCCGTTCTTGGACGGTGTTAGAATTATAATGACAAAATGAGACAAAAGGGGTTTAAACATAAGTGTATTGGATATTTATATGCTTCTCTCATGGTCTATTTCGGTCAATATGCAGGCACCAGCAGAGTATTGACATCTATGGTGCCGGTATATCACTTTAATTTGTTGCACGGAATCGTCTTTAAGCGGGTGCTTGCACAAATGTTAAAGGGGTGTAGTGGTTTGATGAAAATCGAAATTAGCCTTCCAATAGAAAAGTTCTCTCTCTAGATACAGGTCCAACTGCCAAAATAGCAACGTCCTTTCTGACCAGCCACAGGGTTTATGGCTGCGATAATTTAGATTTTGTGATGCTCCCCCTTTGGAATATACCTCTGGACGTCCCAATGGGGCCGAAATCCCACCCCTCCCTCACATTTCTCTTGCACAACGTGTGCGTCCAATGGGTGGTCACTGCACCTCAGACATTCATACAAACAGCAGGACACCTCTTACATTTAGATATGTCAAATGCCATTCCTGGCGTACGAGTATGCAATGTGTGTTGTGGGTCTTTGTGCCCATACTGTCCATTAACACAATGAAGTAGAGTGTCAGAGAAACGGTTATGCGTTAGTAGAGTTTCCAGTGATATTCATATTGGTAAGATGACCTGGAACTTGATGGGTACTGTTAATAGCTCGAACTCGTCTTTCAGTGCTATAGTGCTCGGCACTATCAGGTGGCCACCAAGGGGAACCAAACTGACAAAGATCTTAAAGGTCACCAAGAACATGCCTAGCTTAAAGTAAACCTCTGCGATGAAATCCGCGCCATATTGGTCATAGAGTATGACAAAGGCGCATTCATTGAGACAGATAAACAAGTAATCACGACCACTATCGCATCAACATGATTGAACTAGCCATAGGTCCTTCCAGGTATCCTGGTAATACTCACCTGGTAGAATGATGTAAGGTATCTACCAGACCATAGTATGTTCACATTCTATACATCATTTTGCCTTGGCTACGAATCTACGAAATTTGTCCTCCAGTGATGCTCATGCCATACAGGCATGCACCCTCTTGGGCACGTTCACATCATATTGCAGAATAGAGCATTGTTCATCAGCTTGTGGAGATCCTTTTCGAAGTGGATGTTTGTCTGCTCCAGCGATCAGCATTGAACCTGATGTATGGCTACATCCACGGCGACTGGTGGAAACACAGAACTCTGTGCCCGTTTTAAATCTCATCCACAGACTAAGCACGACCGTGACAATGCACTAGTGGAGCAACTATGGTTCTTTCTCATTTGGGACCTGGTTTATGCCTCTGGAGACCTCGCAATTACACAGTGGTAGGCTGTGATCCTTCATCCATTCTGACGGCAGTGAGTAATAGTTGTGCGCACCATGCAACTCTTGCAGCTACTACCGGTAAACCTTTAGGCTGTTGCCATTCTCAGCATTGTCTGGATGTGATGTCCTCTCCAGCACATCTACATTATCCATCCACTCAAACTACCCTAGTCTGTAGGTGGCGGCTCATCGCCCAGCTGTAAAGGCTGTTGTCACACAGGGACAGGATGTGGCTTGTCGATTGTTGTAAATCATAGCTAGGGAGTTGTGGGTTGTTGGCCTTATGATATAAGAATGCTTACAGACCTCAACGCACCGCCCGTGAAACACTTCTCCACGAAGAGATGCGTGTCTTAGTCAGTGAGAAGTGCCAGTGGACCTTTCCCAGTTTAGTTATTCCTCGCCCATCTCAATCTAAGTACCACCCACACCACGTCCTTGCTGGGATAGATCGATCTCTGAACTCCCTGACTATCTTTTTAGAGAGAACTATACAGGCAAGCTGTTGAATATTCTGAAAGTAATTTGATTTGGCGCTGTTGCTGCCCATGGAGCAGTGCATCCGCGCTGGCCGGAGGTTGTGGAGTACTTGACTGGTTGGTACTGCTGGATACATGGCATGCATACGTTATTAAAGGCATCTGTGGGGAGAATGGTACCAGCCCGCTGTTAGAGAGAGTGATAGTACCCCTTGCTCTGGCAGCTGAACTGTTTCAGAGAGGTTGTACATGGCTGTAGTTATCGTCAACGATGCTATTACCAGACAGGGTACCGTAGACGGATTCTTGTGGTGGCAGGCAGGATTCACCATCAGCTGCCCATGTGCTCATTTGGATCCATACCCTTCCGAAGCAGGAGCACACTCTGCTTGGCGTCAGACTCATATTAATTGGTAGACGGGACATATGCTTAAACTCAGTCACAATCCTGTTTGAATTTGCTTGTATGATTACTGTATTCTGCGGCTGTAGTAGACATCGTGGGCAAAGGCGAAGAAGGACTAATTGCAGCTGTAGGATGTTTCTACTACTCGAGCCAAAGAATATGGTGCTCATAGTGTAAGATATCTCCGATCTTAAGAGATTACCGCAGAAACGCCAGCACTTTAAAACATGTCAAAACACGCCACATTCATTAGGATAGCTTGCATGCTATGGTGGATATTTTTTAATCACACAACCACCCCCCCCCCGCACCCCCGCCTCCTCCCCACTCCCCTGTACGATTCTGATGCCAAAGCCACCAACTACATCCAGTAAAGTTATTTTCAATGTATTACTAACTTTCTTGTGTGGGTGTCGTGAAATGGAAATATGTGAAAGCGGTAAGCTATATACTGTTATTGTCTACAAAGCCCACATTATCATGCATTCAAAGCACAATAAAATGGTGCGTGTACGCGCGCTCGTTCGTGTGTGAGCGTGCGTGCGTGGGTTTCCGTTATTAACTACTCTGTCACTGTTTGAATACAAACACTTTAAATTCTATCCGACAAAGTTATTAACATATTCCCGCCATATGCTACGGTATAGCCTGGATACTGATTAAATTATAAATATTCCTATACCACACGAGAGACAATTCCCACGTAAGCCCCCTTGCGTCAACAGCGCACCAAAGCGCTCAAAATACTACTTGATATTTGATAAAATTAGTCAAGATATATTAATTTTAGAAGACAATTTTTGTAAATTTACCACTGAATGTGTTTTGCCGCCTTTTACCATTGAAGGGGTAATGGCAAAGAAAAAGAAAATTTTTACATATCCATTGTCTGTCTGCAGGCCTAGAGAAGAGTATTTTTGAAAATATACTACTAGAATGACTGGCTCGATTACCGAACCCGTCATGCTAGTGGTAAATATTTAAAAATACTCTTCTCTCGGCCTTTCAAATAGCTATGATTGAAGGTCACTGTAAAGTAGTATTTTGGTCAGTTTGATCATTAAAGGGTTAAGCTGACACAAGAGGGGTTAATACACGAACACGTGATTACTTACTAATACCTACTAGTGGACGTGTCACCGAGGCAGACGCAAACCAAGTTCCCGCGGATAAGAAAGTTCCAACCAAGACAGAGCTCCGTTTGTTGATACCGCACCTTATATGATAGCTAAACAACTAGGCAATTTCTTAATATTTATAAATTATAATTTATAAATAACCAATACAATTAGCGCCAGGCATCTGTTCTTTCGATAAGAAAATAATAGAATTGTCTGTTTACGCTAACTAAAATATCCAATATCAAATTTCACGTTATATTCGTACATGTACTGTATGTAAGCGTTATAATGGTATTGTTTGATTCTTCCTGAGAAAAAAAGTTGACTGAAACTCATTGGTCAACCCAGTCAAATTAGTTCCAAAATAGTTATCAGAATACCCATTTCCATCACCGACATTTATTATTCCTGGCATGGAAGTGTTAAAGGAATAACTGTTTGATAGATTCCCTCATTGATTTTCCCATTGTTCCGGTTTTTTGTTATTATTATTCTATCTTTTAAATTCCCCAGCTGATTGTTCCTTAGTTCTCTTGAGGTTTAGCTAGGTATACGTAAACTAATTGCGATGGATCGATGATTGGTCGATAGACACGTCAATATTAAGCTGCGATGATAATGGCTATGAGTAGTTCGTATTTCTGCTTTTCTTTATTTGATCCAGACTATGCAATAGCATATGGAGGTAAATATAAGATTTCGATGATGCTGAGTGTGCGTGCGTGCGTGCGTGCGTGCGTGCGTGCGTGCGTGCGTGCGTGCGTGCGTGCGTGCGTGCGTGCGTGCGTGCGTGCGTGCGTGCGTGCGTGCGTGCGTGCGTGCGTGCGTGCGTGCGTGCGTGCGTGCGTGCGTGCGTGCGTGCGTGCGTGCGTGCGTGCGTGCGTGCGTGCGTGCGTGCGTCCGTATGTGTGTGAAGGGTGGGTGGGATGTGAATTATTAGATTTCTGATTCGTTAATGATAGAAATATAAGGAGGCGGCGCATGCAGGCAGACTTGATTGGTTTAGACTGGCTTTTGTACACATATGTGTTTCATCAGGGATCAGGACATAACCTGATGGGTCACATGTATTTATGGGAGCTCGTCCGAATGAATTTGGCTGCTCCGATGCACCACTACCTTGGAACTCTTCTATGTTTATCAATAACGACCAAAACAATTACGTAACTTACGTTAACCCTATACTGGTGAAGCCGGTCAAAGACTGCTTCCTTTATGGTATTGAGAAATGTCGACTTGCAGACCGATGGAATGATGTCTTGTGGGGTTTATCCGTTGAATGCATTGCAGTAGTAAATCTTCAAAAGTATTATTCGATCGGTCAGCAAATGGAAGTATCAGAGAGAAAACGGCAATTTTCTTGATCGATTTTAGTCGCTAAACTGTTGAAGGCACATGTTCATGTCTACTTTGCCTATTGTTATAAGACGACTTAGATGAGCCACTACAATTTGTAATGCTTTTGTGCTAAATTGTGTATTATTAAGCTCTGTACTGGGATCCATACTTATCTTCATCGCTTTGTGCTTGAAACACTAGATAGAACGCTCGATCATTTACAGGCGTAGTTCGACGTGGTCATGTTAGCGCTGGGTAGTTGATCCGCAGCGACGACATAGTTTAGTATGACGTCGCTTTGCATTGACTCTCTAGCGTGAACGTACGGTTAGAATGTTCTAACCCGATAATGTATAAATTCTTTCATAAAATTTAAATATTTACTAATTGAATGTCAGTTTACGGGCTGTTAGAGGACTATTTTTGGGGTTTGCCACTGGACTGACTGGATCGGTTATCGAGCCAGCTGTTCCGGTGGTATGATCACGGAAGTGGTATTCTCTTAGCCCGCAAATGGACATTCCTCAATACCTCTACAGCGTTCGTTTTCTACCGGCTTCTTCGGGAAAGTGTATAAAACATATGCGTGTGCGTGGCGTGCGTGAGTGAGTGAGCGAGCGAGCGAGCGAGCGAGCCAGCCAGCCAACCAGCCAGCCAGCCAGCCAGCGAGCGTGCGTGCCTGCGTGCGTGCATGCGGGCGTGCGGCCGGGCGTGCGTGCGTGCGTGCGTGTGTGGGGCGGGGGGAGTGGTATCAAGAAGAGAAATATCGCATAATCTATTGTATAGTGTACATATTTCGACTTTAGGGATAATCAATGCATTTATTAATTTATTGTTTATGAACGTATATAATAGCTGCCCGTCATTGTAGGTGTATATACTCTGTACACTTAAGGGCCTATGGCCCAATGTGGAATCAATAAATCAATCAATATAACTATAAGCGTCTGTTATCAAACATATTATAAGTATCTGGAAATTTATCACGCAACCAATTCCGACAATTGTTCTGTTAGCATCGATGATATGTTTAACTACTTTCAAGAAATACACGAAAAGGAAGCAATACCAGGAATATATAGCAATAGCCAAGACAATCATCCTGAAAACAGCACTTTAAATAGAAAATTCACCGATGAAGAAATTCTTAAATCTATTAGAAATCTAAAAGGCGGTAAGGCGCCAGCGGCCGATAATGTGCTAAATGAGTATGTTAAAACAACACAGCAGGCGATGGCTCCAATTTACGGCAAACTATTTAATGATGTCTTAGATAGTGGCTATGTACCAAAGGTCTGGACAGAGTGTGCCATCATACCCATCTGTAAAGATAAAGGTAGTAGATCTGAGCCAAAAAAGTATAGACCAATAACGCTTGTTAGCCGTTTAGGAAAGCTGTTTAACTCTACACTCAACATAAGAATAACTAAATGTATTGAAGACGAAAACATCTTGAAAGAGAATCAGGCTGGTTTTAGACAAAGGTACTCCACATCCGACCACATTTTTAGTCTCTATTCAATAATTAAAGTATGCACACAAACAAAGAAAGTACTGTAGATAGATCTAACTAGGGCATTTGATACAATCTGGAGGGAGGCCCTGTGGGGGAAATTGTTAGAAAATAAAATAAACAGTAAAATACTAAATGTAATTAAATATATGTATGAAAACATTAAGTCTAAAATTCTGCTAAATAATATGATTTCTGACACATTAATGTGTAACTGGGGTGTGCGACAAGGAGAAAAGCTGTCAGAAATTCTTTTCAGTCTTTATATAAACGATCTCACCGACTACCTATCTAGACAGCAAAAATTACACAGCAATAGAAATAAAAAATAACGCAATTTTACACTTAAAACTGCTAGTTCTACTTTATGCTGATCCATTAGTGCAGAGAAAAAGCAAGACTTACAGAATATGCTCGACGAGTACTGCCGATACTGTAATCAATGGAACCTAAAAATAAATGCAGAAAAAACTAAAATCGTTGTATTTGGCGGCACCATGCGTCTTATAAGATCGCTTAACATGCAAAATACCCAAATAGAAATTGTATATACATATAAATACTTAGGTATATACTTCACCCGAAACGCTAAATTTACAGATGCAATTAAACCCCTTAGAGACCAATGTAGAAAGGCTATGTACTGCCTACTTCGGCGCATCACCAATTTAGATCTGACAATAGACTGTAAACTCCAATTGTTCGATGCACCAATATCACCAACAGCAGAATATACCAGTGAGCTATAGGGCTTTGAAAATACCAATATATTAGAAGATATCCATTAGAATTTTTGAAATTTATGTTGAAAGTTTAAAAAAATCCACCCCATTATAGAGCGTATATGACGAATTGGGAAGATATCCCATGCAGATACGATTCCAATGTAAAATGTTAAACTTTTGGGCATCATTTGTAATGGGAAATCGTAATACACTGTCGTATAAGATCTACAAATATATGTATGATAAATACACAATAGATGGAGCACCATACACATGTGTTAAAAGTATAGAGTCAGTGCTTAATACTACGGGGTTTGGGAACATTTGGATCTAACAACACATAATAGGATATCGAAAAACGCTGTAAAACTGATTAAACAGCGACGTGTTGACCAATATATAGAAAAGTGGAATGGGCTACTAGAAAACTCATCTAAAAGTAGGTCGTAGAAAATATTCAAGGTAGAACTTGATATTGAACCATATTTTTTAAAACTAAATAACAGCAACGCGATAACCCTTACTAAATTCCGAACTTCAA
Organism: Chaetoderma sp. LZ-2023a; assembly: GCA_034401795.1. Lineage (NCBI taxonomy): Eukaryota > Metazoa > Mollusca > Caudofoveata > Chaetodermatida > Chaetodermatidae > Chaetoderma > Chaetoderma sp. LZ-2023a. Next base: position 109,716,747 of record CM067359.1, read on the forward strand.
ACCACAGACTGCCAATCGAAACCGGAAGCTGGACAAATACCCCCATGGTAGAAAGGAAATGCCTATTATGTGATCAGGATGATATTGGTGATGAATTCCACTACATATTTATTTGTGACTATTTCGCGGAAATCCGGAAATCAACAATTCCTAAGTATTACTATCTGCGGACAAATTATTTCAAATTTAAACAATTACTTGGAACAAATAAACTAAGCTTACTACTGAAATTATATTCTCTTATTCGGAGAATCCTTGCAGAATGTAACCGAAAATGATTTCCATCGATAGTCCGTCACATTATCCTTATGTTGGGATGCTTATCACGTCAAAACCAGACTTATATATACCCTTCTAAATAATAATAATAATAATAATAATAATAATAATAATAATAATAGTAAATAAATGGTAACACTGACAAAAATAATAATAATAATAATAATAATAATAATAATAATAAAAATAAAAATAATAATAATAATAATAATAATAATAATATACAACATGATAAATGCTTGTCCACCACAATATGATGCAAATATCATGTAACCCACACACTTGTAAACGTCTTGGTGTAAATAAATTGTTATTTATGGCAATGGAGATATAATGCATATACACTATATAACATACATGACAATATCATTTTAACCCTTTAACAGTCATACCAGCCAAAAACTGCTTCTGCGATGGTCTTGAGGAATGCCCATTTGCAAAACAACAGAAGAGTACTTTTGAAAATGTATGACTGGAATGACTGGCTTGATAAGCGAGCCAGTCATTTCAGTGGTAAATCTTCAAAAATAGTATGGAATTCGAAATTAGAATGTTTATCATATGATATTCAATGCGCAGGGCTGAACTTAGGACTCAAAGCGCCTCATGCAAGTTTCTGAAATTCTTACCTGTGTCGCTTGGAACTGCTGTTAGGATAGCGAGAAAGCTAGGTTCCAGTTCCACCAGTAATGCCGCTGGGGGTGGGGGTGGCACCCACGGTCAGAGCGCTGTAGGATATGTCCACATCAATCAGTGCAGTTCAGAAATAACTTAACGTGTTTCAAACACAAATTAATAAAAATCCAATTATGTTCAAAATATTCAACATATTGTGTTCAAAATTGCTTTCATTTGGAAAAAATGTTGACTGATTTATTAGTTGTACTATAGGTGTGGCAGCTCTGTGTGTAACTTGAAGCAATGCGGGGGGGGGGGGGCCAAAACTAAGACAACAAAAGATTATTTTGGTCACGTTTTGGGGACCATGGGAATTTGGGGGCCCTGTGTAAATGCACTTGTTACACTGCTTTGCGTTCGGCCCTGAACACACACCTAACGTAGAGCAGACCGGTGGGAGAACTCTTTTCAGATTTCAGATTTTAATAAGTATTCGATTTTGCACTCTGCCGTCAATTTGATTATAAATTGTTGGATAGATTGGGATGGTGGTGAGCAGGTGCATTTTACACTCACCATATTCAGAGTGCGTTAAAAGAGGTCGCTTACATAGACATGTGCATGCATACCTATATTCAATTAAATACATTATTTTATAAGCTCTCAAAATTAACTTCTGCATAGTACTAGGCCACGTTCGGCGAGTATCATTCCGGACCATCCGTAGATAGACCATGATGACGTCTACGAACCTTTTCCTCTCTTGGTATCGTCATAGGGATTTAGTTAATGTGTAAATTGGTTTATAAATTAGTTTAGAATCGAAATCTTGCCGCCTTTCACCAAAATACTATCTTAATCAAGAGAGGCTATAGATTATTACCAAATTTCTTGTCTTTAACAAATGTTTAAAAAAAGTACACGTGCATGGATTGAGTCTACCATGTCCCCAATATTTAACCCTCGAATTTGTTCAAGAATACTTCAATTGTCTCATAGAAAATGTCCATTCGCAAACCAAGAGAAGACTATTCTTGAAACTATGCCACTGGAGTGACTGGCTCGTATTTCATCTTGAGAACGGCTCTCCAAGTGTGATACCAGCGATCGAAAAGAAGAAGAAGAAGAAGAATTCCAGTGCTGGAATTTCAAAAAATAGTCTTCTACTGCACTGCAAATGGACATTTCCCAATACCACCTGCAGAAGTAATTTTTGGCTGAAATGAGTGTTAAAGGGTTAAGAAATGTAATGGGCCTCTCCAGTTTTAACTATGCCCCGCCCATCTCTAGCTAAGCTCCACCCACACCTCGCTCGTATTGGGATCGATCGATCTGACTGTAGACCCCTCCCCCAGAAGTATGTACATTACATAAAGAAACCAGTTCACCAATACCGTTAGAATTTCTCAAAGAAACTATGAAGCAGAAATAGCCCACCATATCTTAAATCAGACCCCGAATTGCGTCTGAAATCCATTTCAGAAGACTAAAAACAAGAACAGTAATCAACGTCTTACAAAAAAGACGATGGAAATACAACAGAAGATTACCAAGTAAAGATAAATTAGCTTTCATTCCAAATGTAATTACACTATCTTTATGCGACTCATGTTCCCGCCCTGCCGCACGCGCAGACGCACACAGTACGCGCACGCGCACGCACGTGTGCACATATGCATCCCCCTATAGCACTTCAATAACATATTATCGCAGAATGAGTAAATATTAGCAATGCAACGGATAATTAAGCAGTTGGACCGTGAAACCCCATATTCTCAATGTTCACCATACACATCCTGCAGCTAGATATTCTGAAACTAATTTGACATGGACCTGTGGCTGCCATAAATACCAATATTACAAATACCAATATTACTTATATTGTAAATAATTCTCCTCTCACTCGCTCTCACGCGCACTCACGCACGCACGCACGCACTCGCTCTCACGCGCACTCACGCACGCACTCACTCACTCACTCACGCACGCACGCACGCACGCACGCACGCACGCACGCACGCACGCACGCACGCACGCACGCACGCACGCACGCAGGCAGGCAGGCAGGCAGGCAGGCAGGCAGGCAGGCAGGCAGGCAGGCAGGCAGGCAGGCAGGCAGGCAGGCACGCACACAGGCAAGGTTGACACGTCGATCAAGACTCTAGCAGGACAGCATAGTTCAGTTTGCCAATAACTTCGTCATCCATGTGTGACGGTCCGCTTGTTGTTTGTCATGGTGTCCTCTATACTATTAAGCAAATCAGCTAGCAAGGCACAGTTGCTAAACTGCTGGTTGTGTAATTTATTTAGATGTCACACAATGCTTCCTCGAAATAAACTGATAGACGGTTAAACCTTATTGCATGTGTTGGTTCAGTTTATAGTCATCTAATTATTTAAAGTCAATTGCGTGAGCTCTATAATCATGCCATAAAACTGGCTCTTCGAAGTTCGACATGTTAGCTTTTAAGTAGCATCGTTTGTGCAACTGCAGTAACCATTTGAGAACATGTTCTGAATACGGATCCAATGTTTTCATTAATGTCTGCCCTAGCGAAACTAATCACTAATTTAGCCGAAATAAAGCAATACAACAAGGATAGATATCCAAGGTGTCGCTCTTTACCACACAATTCAAATTACTTCATACTCAACTGCGTGACGTATAGGATTACGTCATAATACATGGCGTTTGGTTGACGCAGATAAGTTCGTCACGGACACTTAATTACTGACGGAATAAGCGTTGTCGAACAAATTGTAATTCTTTGCTATTTAATAAACATGCTGTTGAATATTTTGAAAGCAATTTGACTGGGCGTTGTTGCTGCCAATTAATTTCAAATTAGTCAACAGCTTACCCGTATAGTTTGCTGGAAATTAACAGTCAAGGAGTCCAGGGATCAATTGATCCCAACACGGGATAGGTGTGGGTGGAGCTTAGCTAAAGGCGGACAGGGTATAGCTAAAACTGTATATCTCAATTCACTTAGCGTGATCTTGATTCAACGCTAGTGTTCACTGGCATCGGTCATGACAAAACGCAAGGCGTTTGCGAAGTATATGTATTCTTTTCAAGGGTTAGATAATACTAATATCTAAGCATAACGAGATGGGTACACAGCATCCTAATGTATTATATTACTTCATTGTTTGTCATCTGCCTGGCAATAAAATACTGTGGCCATCATTTTATGTTATTATATACATTTCGTGCAGCCTGTTAGTACCGATTGGCCAGGTGCTGCTAAAAATTAAGATGACTCACTGACTATCAATTTCCAGAAAACTATACAGGTAAGCTGTTGACTAGGGCAGCAACAGCGCCCGATCAAATTAGTTTCAAAATATTCAACAAGCATACTTATTAAATGGCAAAAACATACAATTCCTACAACCTGACGGACTATTAAGCGTACAGTACGTAATAAATTGAATCATTCATGACGTACTGATTATGATGTCATCCTTCACGCCACGTAGTTGATTATGACGTCATTTGATGGATGGATAACCTGGAAAGGTCCATTGTACATTGAACCAGCATTCTCCTCTTACCAATGCATGACAGGCGTCTGGTAATAAGGATTTCGACCCAATCAGGATAATGATGTGAAGAACAACAATAGAACATTCAACCAGGCATTTTCCTCTTGACGGTGTGCCTGGGATTCATGCCAAATTGCACCTCACATCCGTTTACTAACCATGATATAACTAATTTAGAACGCGTCAGACGAGAATATTACTTTATTATGCCAATGTCAGGCCAAAGGCTGGGCAATTAGTGAAGGTTACATTTAATAACATTTCCTAGCAGCTACTGAGGTGTTTGCCGCGTGATCTGCATCCAGATACATTCACGGAGTGAGTTGTTAGAATTTAGATGCATGTTCAAGTTAGCCAGAACGGTAACAGTATCTGTCTCAGTGGCGTAATACATGTTTGTTATTCCGAAAAAGTAGGCCTACATTAGCACTGTTATGCAATCTCATCGTATCTAACAAAACAAGGCGATGTGACCGAAATAGATTCGATTACCGATTGTAATGGCATAAGTTAGCTTTTCTTATTACGTCATTATGTATCCATAAAGCTTATGGTATATGCATGGTGATATCCCAGAGTTCCACGCACGCACACACGCACGCACGCACGCACACACGCACGCACGCACGCACGCACGCACACACATGCACGCACGCACACACGCACGCACACACACACGCACACGCCACCCCATAACTCCACACCCCGGAGAATGGATCTTTCCAGTTTTAGCTATTCCCTCCGCCCATCTCTAGCTAAGCTCCACCCACACGTCGCTCGTGGTGGGATTGCTCGATCTCTGAACTTCCCGACTATCAATTTCCAGAAAACTATACAGGTGTTAATTAATAACTATAAACAATGGATACATACAATCTGTCACTCAAGTGTATGACGTCATAATCAATTACGTCGAATGTAGGCTAACGTCAAAATACGTAGTGAATGACGTGTCTAGATCCGCCATGGTCATTGAATAGTTTACGAATTGTAGGTGTTACTATTTAATAAACATTCTGTTGAATATTTTGAAACTAATTTGAATGCAACAGCGCCGAGTAAAATTAGTTTCAAAATATTCAACAGCACCTGTATAGTTACCTTTAATTTGGGATTCTGGGAATTCAGGAGATTCGAAGTTCATAAATCGACCCTAACACGCGAAGCGTGGGCGGAGCTTAGCTAGAACTGGGCAGGGCATGGCTGGAAATGGACCCCCCCCCCCCCTCTATTGTCGTATCAACAGATGATTAATTATTCTTTTAGCGTCAATGTGGCAAAATTGATGATTTGTCTAAGACGAGTTGGTACATGGGTATTTTCTGAAATGAAGTGCGTGCGTGCGTCCGTGCAATGAAATTAGTTTCAAAATATTCAACCGAATGTTTATTAAATAGTAAAGCAATACAATTCGTAGAATGTATCGGACTATTGAGATTTTAGGACAGACTAAATCGAGTCATTGATGCTGTAAATCATTATGACGTCATCATACACGTCACGCAGTTGATTATGACGTCATATGATGGTTGGATAAACTGGGAAGCTCCATTGTCATAAAATGATTAACATTTTTCAACAGCTTACATGTATGTGTTTCTGGAAATTTTTGGGCACGGTGTTCTGCGATCCCAATACGAGAGAGGCGCTGGTGGAGCTTAGCTAGAGATGGGCGGGCATATCTAAAACTGGAAAGGTCCATTGATTCCTTGCTATGATGTCACGCATTACCATTACGATATGATGCCCACATACTACTATCATGGTGCGGTGTCAAGTATTTGCACAAAGACGTCGGTGAGGCGAGGGGTGGGGGGGGGGGGGGTGTTGGCTGGTGGTGGATCGACGGAATCCATTTCGTAAGCCTGACGTGTTGGGTGGGATCCAGTCAATTTCAATAGTGGGGTGGTAAGCGGCTTGCATCTTTCTGTAAAGGAATTGACACCTCTAATCGACTGTTGGGTGTGGACATGATGCCACATTGTAATTTTAATGTGTGACATAATATTGTCAAGGAAGGGAATCGAATTGGCTTAAGAATGTAGTCGCACAGATATTGATGCAGCCGGCCTCGTCTTATTGCCATAGTAAGGAATGCAATGGGCCTTTCCAGTTCATCCATCTATCATATGACGTCATAATCAACTGCATGACGTGTAGTGTACGTCATAATCAATTACATCAAGAATGACTCAATTTAGTCCGTCTTAAACACAGCTAGCCTGTATAGTTGAAATTGATAGCCAATGAGTTCAGAGGCCCATCGATGCAAACACGAGTGATGCGTGGGTGGAGCTTAGCTAGAGAGAGGCGGGGCATAGATAATACGGGAAAGGTCAATCGTAACATAGCGATTCAGTCAATCACACCCGAGGACGCATTACACCGCTACGGGCGCTCATCGGTGAGAGTTTGATGGAGAGTAGGTGGTGACATTTTTTCCACTGATACAAACAATACTGCGAGCCCTATACCTGTACTCTCTGGATGTTGTTGATCTGTTTTATGGCAGTCTGCTAGATTGAACGTCTTCATATTACCATAGCCCTCTGACAGCCGATCTTCCTGTGTGCATCATTGCTTGCCTACGCCATTGTTCTCCGTCATTCAAACTGCCCACTGTAACTGCAACTCGAATATGTATATATTTAAACCAGCTCAGAATTGCTAAATCATTTTCCTTGGAAAGACTTAGGAGATCCCTTACAATGTGAACGAACACAATGGCCAGGAGACATAGGTGTGTTCATATTAGAGAGGTAATCTGAAGTAGGACCAATCGATCGCTAAGTTTCAGACAACGATGATGACCACGGCCTGGCAATTCGCAACTGCACATCCGCAAAATCGTTGACCATCTCTCAAACAACAGACCTAAGCATCATATCTCAATTTAAAAAGTGTCTGTTTTATTTTATATCGATGCTAGTTTGTCTGTGCAGGGAAAGGGTGCGTGTATGTGGGAGTGCGTATGGGGAGGTGGGAGTGAGAGAAAGGGAGAATAAGATGGGGTGAAGCAAAGTATGCTCTGCAAATCAATCATATGCTATTATTTATCAATGGTGATTATTTTCTGATATATAGCAGCAATCTTAAGGTTTAGAATGACGATATACTGTATATCATGTTAATCCTATTTTATGTTTGCAATTGCGTTGTGATGGTTACCCACCATGTACACCTTCCACGACGAACACTGGCATAGCTGGTGCAGAGGTCTTGAGGAATGCCGAATGTCGATGCGGGTGCCGGGCGAGGACTGTTTTGAGGGGATTTAGAATAGAATGAATGGCTAGATAGCACATCCAGCCTTCCCGATGGTAAACTTTCTCCTCTTGGCTTGCAGATATGCATTGCATGCATAGAATCTTTTCATTTTCTTGACCAAATTTGGTCAATAAAGGGTTAAATTGCAACATAAATCACAATAACTATGATTTCTAATTTTAACTACTTTAACTTGTAATAGTTATTTGCCATATACCACTCGTGCATATGCGCAATTGTGCAGTTATCTATCTATCTATCTATCTATCTATCTATCTATCTATCTATCTATCTATCTATCTATCTACCTACCTACCTACCTACCTACCTATATATCTATCTATCTATCTATCTATCTATCTATCTATCTATCTATCTATCTATCTATCTATCTATCTATCTATCTATCTATCTATCTATCTATCTATCTATCTATCTATCTATCTATCTACCTACCTACCTACCTACCTACCTACCTACCTACCTATATATCTATCTATCTATCTATCTATCTATCTATCTATCTATCTATCTATCTATCTATCTATCTATCTATCTATCTATCTATCTATCTATCTATCCGTCCGTCCGTCCGTCCGTCCGTCCGTCCGTCCGTCCGTCCGTCCGTCCGTCCGTCCGTCCGTCCGTCCGTCCGTCCGTCCGTCCGTCCGTCCGTCTTTACATTGAAAAAAACGCATTGGCACAGGAATTTAATTACAAATTTCTTTACCTAAATTTGTCCTATCGAGACCAAGTTTAGATTTACTTAGAGTGGTCCCCCCTTGAGATTAGTTGGGGTAAAATGAACTTATCAGTAGGTCGCTTTAACAGGTAAAGGCTGGGATTGATCCTACATTATAGAGAAATCACACACACACGAATGCACGCCCGCACGCACGCACGCACGTACGCACGCACGCGCGCACGCACGCACACATCTGAACGAATGCACGAATGCATGCAATAACACATGCCCACAGTAATACATGCACGAATGCACGCAATAATGCATGCATGAACGCATGCACGAACGAACGCACGAATGTATGCACGCACACACCCACGCACTAATGTACTCACGAATTAATGCACCCACACCCACATACACACACGCACACATACACCCACGCAAGTATAGATGCACACACGTGCGGATGTACGAGCACACACCCACACACATACATACGAACAAACGCCCGGACGCACGAACGAACGAACGAACGCACGCACGCACGCACGAACGAACGAACGAACGAACGAACGAACGAACGAACGCACGCACGCACGCACGCACGCACGCACGCACGCACACACGTACGCACACATACTTTTGCAGACACAAAATTAAAAGATGTCCTACGGATATGATTTCATGTTGCCCCACCATTGATTTTGGTTGGGATTAGATTTATTTAAGAATAGGTAGGGAGGGATGAAACCTTGTCATTGTTATCAGGAACTATAAGGTCTAACTTTGATCTTACTAGCAAATCTTTCAGGTTTGGATTTCTATTGTAAGCTATTACTGGTCGTGCTTTGATCGGTTCCTTTAATTTAGATTGCAACTGTGAATATTCGTCTTTCATGGTTTTTGCTAATTCAACATTACGTCTATTGTATATGAGTTGAAATGGGATAATTTTGTTCTTTTGTGATATTCCCGAATCTACATTTATTCCAAATGGTGCTTTTGTTTGGAGTGTTCTAATCCAATGGCCTTCTCGGATTTTGCGAAACGAACTCGTTTCTTCCTCACTATCGAAGGTCGGAATCTGTTCTATTGGCATGATTTCAAAATGATGTTCAACTGAATGATCAGGAAGTTGGAAATGTTGAGCAATTGGCGTATCTGCTGAGGTGTTAATATCAGAAACGTGGCGTCTAGCACGCACTCTAAATGCATTTTTTGTTTCACCAACATACTGTTTCTGGCAAAGGGCACAATTGATCAAATAAACTACATTCTCAGAATCACAATGCATATTAGTTCGGATATCATATTCATTTTTAGTTTGAAAGCTCAGGAATATTTGTTGGTTTACAATGTAGTTGTTTACTTTGCATCTATTTTTGTCGCATTTAGAAACTGATCCATCGCACATGATTGGTTTATTGTGTTTAATTTGGACAGGCTCAAACTCGGGTCCGCTATGAGGTTTTAGATTTTCAAGCTCATTGATGGTGTCTGCTTTAATTTTTCGAAGAAAACGGGCTGAATAGCCTCGTGCTTTCAAAGCATCAAACAGAGTAGAGCATGCACTATTCAGATTTTGCCTGTTGCTAGAGTTTCGAAAAAATCTTATGATTTGCGATTTGATCAAACCTTTAAATGTGTGTGGAGGATGAAATGATTTTTTGTGAAGCAGCTGATGTGAGTCTGTTGGCTTAAAGAATACTTTATATTCTAATTTTCCAGAGGAATCAAATTGAGGACCCTTATAGATCGTGACATCTAAAAAGTCAACAGATGTTCCACTAATAGTAGCTTTTAGCTTGATATTTGAATCTTGGTTATTTAAAATGCGAAAAAATTCCCAAAAGTCTTCTTCTGAATGTTGCCAAACTATGAAGATGTCATCTAGATATCTGAGGTAAAGAAGAGGCTTTTTGGTTGATTTGTTCAGTGCCTCCTCTTCCCACTCCGCAACATAAATCGTGGCAAAATTTGGGCTGAATCGTTTACCCATTGCGCATCCACAGATTTGAAGGTAATTTTCACCATTAAATTGGAAATCGTTTCCTTTAAGACTTAGCTCTAATAATTTTAGAATTTCCGTGTCTGGTCGATCTGGATCAGGAAATTTGACAAAAGAATTCTTAATAGCATTGACTCCAGCATCAATATCTATATTGGTATACATAGCATCTATGTCTAATGTGACTAAATATGCATCTTTCGGAACTGACAATTTGGATAGCTTTGAAAGAAAGTGTTCTGTGTTCTTGAGAAAGCTCTTGTGTCTATTAGCAATGGGCTTTAAATAGTAATCAATATATTCTGAAATGCCATAAGACTCACTGCCACAGTCTGAAATGATGGGTCGTCCAGGTGGTGTCAATGGATCTAACCAGGTGCTGATAGGTTTATGGATTTTAGGCAAGATATAAAATGTCCGATTTTGTGGATTATTCTCACCTAGCAGATACTTTAGCTGTTTCTTATCGATGTACTTATCTGTATGCAATGAATTAAGTATTTCAATGAAATTTTGTCGGTTTTGAGGCCAAATTAAATTATCAAGTTTTCTGTAATGCCTGGTGTTAGTTAACTGCCTTTCGGCCTCGCGGATGTAGTTTTCTCTAGACATAATCACAGTTGCTGAACCTTTATCGGCTGGTTTTATAATAATATTTTGATTTCTACGTAATTTGTTGATAGCCTGTTGTTCGAGAAATGAAAGGTTTTGCTTATTGTTTGTAATTGGCAATGATCTGGCTATACCAGCAACCGTTTTTATGGTTGCTTTAACATTGTCATCAACTAGCCTATCTGGAGGGTCCCAACCGGATTTTCCAGTGAATGGTTTTGACTCTCCATTTAAATTTCGAAAATGATGGGCTATTTTTACTGAATGACCAAAATTAGCTACTTCAATAAGACCTGTATCTAAAAGCAAATCTAATCCTGTTTTTGGTTTTGGAGTTGGTATAAAAGTAAGACCACGATCGAGAATTGATTTTTCAGATGGTGAGAGATCATAGTCAGCTGCTAAATTGACAAGGTTTGTTCCTAATCCTATGTTAGGGGAGCTATTGCCTTGACCCACATTTAGTTTAAACTAAGTACCGTCAACCAATGGTTATAAATACAATTAGCTGTTTCTTTCGTCCAATGGATTCTATCCTTCTCAACATGAAAATTCGCATCAGAAATTTTGGGGATGACCTTATCAACGTGGCAGTTGGACCTTGCTGATTCGTTGATACGCTTGAGACAGTACCTTTGCCTGTCTGACAAGCTATCAGAGAAGTTAATCTCAGCAAAGTGCAACTCCGCATTAGGGAAGGTGTTTTTAAATTCACGAGCCATGAACCGTAAATGGCTTGAGGCTTTGGTTGGATGCTCATTTTTGGAGTTGATGCCAATATTCAAGATGATCTTCTCCGGGCTAGGGCCATCCTGGTGTCGCATAGCCATTGTTCTGAAATGTGATAATGCGGCACCAGGATAGCACTCAACCTGGATGTCAGGATGGACATCTAAATCAATTCGGGCTAGATTAGAGGACCCTATCATCAGAATCTTTTTGGTGATTCTGGGGATCCTCCACAGGCCCTTGCTATGCGATTGATGACGGTACTTAGCAAACTTCCTGTCAGACAGGTTACTATTATTCTCCATAGGAGGGAGAGGAGGTGGAGACAGAAGAAGAGGAGCAGAAGAAGGTGCGTGAGGAGAAGAGAGATGAAGCGTAGGAGGAAGAGGAGGAGGAGGGATGGAGAGAGGAGATGCAAGAGGAGAAGATTGAGTGTGAGGAGCAAGAGGCGGGATTGAGAGAGGAGATGCATAAAGAGAAGAAGTTTGAGGAGGAAGAGGAGGAGGCGGGATTGAGAGAGGAGATGCATGAAGAGAAGAAGTTTGAGGAGGAAGAGGAGGAGGCGGGATTGAGAGAGGAGAAGGAGGAAGAGGAGAAGATCGAGTCAGAAGGTGGCGAGGAGAAGATAGTGGAAGAGATGAGGAAGAGTTGCTAGGTGGTAGATTGGGGGAACAGTGAGTAACAACCCGACAACGGCGCACAGGAGGAGAATTTGTCTTTGGGAGAGCCGGCCATGACTCTGTTACATCATCAACACCAGGTGCTGGTGTTGGTGATGTATACAGATTCGTCCGCTTGGAAGTTGTAGGCGAGGGTGTGAAGGTGGTTGGTGACCGTTGTCGTTTGTTAGTCATTGTTGAATGATAACCTGAACCTGTACTCGGTGTGGCCGCCGGTGTTGGTAGAGACATCACTCTATTTTGCTTATCACTAGCTATTTCTGCCAAAAATTTCCAAAAATTTGTGATTGTCATTGTGGCCAATTTATTTCCAAAATTTTGCCTACCCCATTTCAATGCTATGCATTTGGCTCTGTCTAGATCAAGAATTACATTAGATTCGGCCACTTTTACCTCTGCCTTTAATTTGTCCAATTTGCTTCGATAATGTTTGATTAAATTTTCTAAGCAGCTATGAGCCCAAATTTGGTTTATCATGCTGGTCGATTTCAAAAATTCGTCATCTCGTAAGGCAGGGCAGAAAAACGAGTTCATCTCCTCCATTTTCATGCTGAGAGATTTCGGGAGAGAGTCTGATGCCAAATGCTCTCGTAAAAGACCATAGTGATGCAAGCATTGCAACACATGGAAGTACATCTTAACCAGTCTCTGAAAGGCCTGAACAGACTGGTTAGGAGCACTTTTGGTTGAAGAAAAGTTGGACGCTGGGTTGCCAGATTTGCGTCCTTTACCTACTGGGCCGTTGAAATTCTTGGCCATTTTAGAACGTAATCAAATTTCTACAGATTTATGTCAAATTTAGTCAGAAAAGTTCAAAAAAGTTAAATTGCAAATATTAACTAGAGCGATATGTGTTGAAACAATTTAGAGACTGAAAAATAAGAACAATTAATACAAGATTATTATATATATATAAAATTAAAGCTTACACTGTCAGTTGCTGGAGCGCTTTCGACGTAATGGTCTTCGTCATGCAGCGAAAAAACTGGTCTAATGGCAACTGATAATTCTTACATATTTATAGGAGAATTACTGCAATGGTGACTACTGATTAACTATTAATTCAGTCTCTCCACAAAAGATCAAACTAAACCCGAAGACCTGCTTTAGATCAATGTGCGCCTTGTGCGCTACTGAAGTTAAACAGCTAATACAAAAGGCGTGATTGCTTAATTATATTGAGCTTATCTAACTGTAGCATGGGTTAGTACGCCGGTTCGTTTCAGGCGATTAAGGTGTGAAAATAACAATGAGGGCTATTTGGTCAGTCATTAGATCAAATGCTGCCGAGATATGTTTAATCATGGCGGCTGAGAATAATTTACTTGTTGTTTGAGTACTGCAAGGGACAGGTTTCCTGAATACAGATTATTTAAAACAAATTCTGACAAGTTATACAGTTTTTTTATCTTGGCGAATCGGTTCACTCAGTCATTACAAAGCGTTGATTACTTCTTTGTAATAAGTTGGCGTTGCCGTGTGTTCGAAAATAGTAACAAATTCTGACTGTTAGGAGTTATACAGTTTTTTGATCTGGGCAAATCGGTTCACTCAGTTATTACAAAGCATTGATTACTTCTTTGTAATAAGTTGGCGTTGCCATGTGTTCGAAAATAGGATTAAACAAATAGTTTTGAGCAGGTCTTTCTGACATAGGATGATCCATTGTGGATTGACTGAATGTTGTTGGTCTAGTGAGATTCCTTCAAAAGAGAGGTGGTTGTAAGTCACAGGTTGTTTGAGCTTTGCACGCTTATATGTCCAACAACCCATGCACTCATTCACCCGCCCAGACACCAGCATATCAATCCATCAATCAGTCCATCCCGCCATCCACCTAAACAAATACTTGATTAAGGGGAGAACAGATTTGTAAACTGATAGACAGATACCCGGTGGATGACTAGACGACTGAACAAATGAATAGGAAAATGGGTGAAAGCTACAATTTGATTTCCGAATTTGGTTTAATTTATTCACTTAGTCATTGCAAAGTGCTAATTGCTTCTTTGCAATGAGTTGGCTGTTGAAAAAATAAGAAAAAAATATGACAGGTGGTTGCGGAAGAGAGGTGGTTTGCACCCTTACAAACATATATGTCCAAACAATCCATGCACCCACCCGGACACCAACCCAGTAATCCATCCATCAGTCCATCCACACAGACAATCAATTGGTGTCTGAGAGGCACAGACCAGTAAACCAATAGAGAGGCCAAGGACAGGTGACAGGATGAGTGAACAGATAGGTGGACGAATGAATGAATGAATGAATGAACATAAGCACATATGAATGCGCGGACGCCCGCCCGCACGCCCGCCCGCACGAACGAACGAACGAACGAACGAATGTACACGCGAACGCATGCATGCACGATTGCAGGTATGGACGACCGTGCAAACGAAATATCAGCTACCAGCAGACCAATTCCGACAGTGTATTTATAAATATTAACAGTTTAAAATTGTTTGATTTGGGACAAATATGGAGGCCTGGCACAAGCAAGTCCGTCTTTACATTGAAAAAAACGCATTGGCACAGGAATTTAATTACAAATTTCTTTACCTAAATTTGTCCTATCGAGACCAAGTTTAGATTTACTTAGAGTGGTCCCCCCTTGAGATTAGTTGGGGTAAAATGAACTTATCAGTAGGTCGCTTTAACAGGTAAAGGCTGGGATTGATCCTACATTATAGAGAAATCACACACACACGAATGCACGCCCGCACGCACGCACGCACGTACGCACGCACGCGCGCACGCACGCACACATCTGAACGAATGCACGAATGCATGCAATAACACATGCCCACAGTAATACATGCACGAATGCACGCAATAATGCATGCATGAACGCATGCACGAACGAACGCACGAATGTATGCACGCACACACCCACGCACTAATGTACTCACGAATTAATGCACCCACACCCACATACACACACGCACACATACACCCACGCAAGTATAGATGCACACACGTGCGGATGTACGAGCACACACCCACACACATACATACGAACAAACGCCCGGACGCACGAACGAACGAACGAACGCACGCACGCACGCACGAACGAACGAACGAACGAACGAACGAACGAACGAACGCACGCACGCACGCACGCACGCACGCACACACGTACGCACACATACTTTTGCAGACACAAAATTAAAAGATGTCCTACGGATATGATTTCATGTTGCCCCACCATTGATTTTGGTTGGGATTAGATTTATTTAAGAATAGGTAGGGAGGGATGAAACCTTGTCATTGTTATCAGGAACTATAAGGTCTAACTTTGATCTTACTAGCAAATCTTTCAGGTTTGGATTTCTATTGTAAGCTATTACTGGTCGTGCTTTGATCGGTTCCTTTAATTTAGATTGCAACTGTGAATATTCGTCTTTCATGGTTTTTGCTAATTCAACATTACGTCTATTGTATATGAGTTGAAATGGGATAATTTTGTTCTTTTGTGATATTCCCGAATCTACATTTATTCCAAATGGTGCTTTTGTTTGGAGTGTTCTAATCCAATGGCCTTCTCGGATTTTGCGAAACGAACTCGTTTCTTCCTCACTATCGAAGGTCGGAATCTGTTCTATTGGCATGATTTCAAAATGATGTTCAACTGAATGATCAGGAAGTTGGAAATGTTGAGCAATTGGCGTATCTGCTGAGGTGTTAATATCAGAAACGTGGCGTCTAGCACGCACTCTAAATGCATTTTTTGTTTCACCAACATACTGTTTCTGGCAAAGGGCACAATTGATCAAATAAACTACATTCTCAGAATCACAATGCATATTAGTTCGGATATGATATTCATTTTTAGTTTGAAAGCTCAGGAATATTTGTTGGTTTACAATGTAGTTGTTTACTTTGCATCTATTTTTGTCGCATTTAGAAACTGATCCATCGCACATGATTGGTTTATTGTGTTTAATTTGGACAGGCTCAAACTCGGGTCCGCTATGAGGTTTTAGATTTTCAAGCTCATTGATGGTGTCTGCTTTAATTTTTCGAAGAAAACGGGCTGAATAGCCTCGTGCTTTCAAAGCATCAAACAGAGTAGAGCATGCACTATTCAGATTTTGCCTGTTGCTAGAGTTTCGAAAAAATCTTATGATTTGCGATTTGATCAAACCTTTAAATGTGTGTGGAGGATGAAATGATTTTTTGTGAAGCAGCTGATGTGAGTCTGTTGGCTTAAAGAATACTTTATATTCTAATTTTCCAGAGGAATCAAATTGAGGACCCTTATAGATCGTGACATCTAAAAAGTCAACAGATGTTCCACTAATAGTAGCTTTTAGCTTGATATTTGAATCTTGGTTATTTAAAATGCGAAAAAATTCCCAAAAGTCTTCTTCTGAATGTTGCCAAACTATGAAGATGTCATCTAGATATCTGAGGTAAAGAAGAGGCTTTTTGGTTGATTTGTTCAGTGCCTCCTCTTCCCACTCCGCAACATAAATCGTGGCAAAATTTGGGCTGAATCGTTTACCCATTGCGCATCCACAGATTTGAAGGTAATTTTCACCATTAAATTGGAAATCGTTTCCTTTAAGACTTAGCTCTAATAATTTTAGAATTTCCGTGTCTGGTCGATCTGGATCAGGAAATTTGACAAAAGAATTCTTAATAGCATTGACTCCAGCATCAATATCTATATTGGTATACATAGCATCTATGTCTAATGTGACTAAATATGCATCTTTCGGAACTGACAATTTGGATAGCTTTGAAAGAAAGTGTTCTGTGTTCTTGAGAAAGCTCTTGTGTCTATTAGCAATGGGCTTTAAATAGTAATCAATATATTCTGAAATGCCATAAGACTCACTGCCACAGTCTGAAATGATGGGTCGTCCAGGTGGTGTCAATGGATCTAACCAGGTGCTGATAGGTTTATGGATTTTAGGCAAGATATAAAATGTCCGATTTTGTGGATTATTCTCACCTAGCAGATACTTTAGCTGTTTCTTATCGATGTACTTATCTGTATGCAATGAATTAAGTATTTCAATGAAATTTTGTCGGTTTTGAGGCCAAATTAAATTATCAAGTTTTCTGTAATGCCTGGTGTTAGTTAACTGCCTTTCGGCCTCGCGGATGTAGTTTTCTCTAGACATAATCACAGTTGCTGAACCTTTATCGGCTGGTTTTATAATAATATTTTGATTTCTACGTAATTTGTTGATAGCCTGTTGTTCGAGAAATGAAAGGTTTTGCTTATTGTTTGTAATTGGCAATGATCTGGCTATACCAGCAACCGTTTTTATGGTTGCTTTAACATTGTCATCAACTAGCCTATCTGGAGGGTCCCAACCGGATTTTCCAGTGAATGGTTTTGACTCTCCATTTAAATTTCGAAAATGATGGGCTATTTTTACTGAATGACCAAAATTAGCTACTTCAATAAGACCTGTATCTAAAAGCAAATCTAATCCTGTTTTTGGTTTTGGAGTTGGTATAAAAGTAAGACCACGATCGAGAATTGATTTTTCAGATGGTGAGAGATCATAGTCAGCTGCTAAATTGACAAGGTTTGTTCCTAATCCTATGTTAGGGGAGCTATTGCCTTGACCCACATTTAGTTTAAACTAAGTACCGTCAACCAATGGTTATAAATACAATTAGCTGTTTCTTTCGTCCAATGGATTCTATCCTTCTCAACATGAAAATTCGCATCAGAAATTTTGGGGATGACCTTATCAACGTGGCAGTTGGACCTTGCTGATTCGTTGATACGCTTGAGACAGTACCTTTGCCTGTCTGACAAGCTATCAGAGAAGTTAATCTCAGCAAAGTGCAACTCCGCATTAGGGAAGGTGTTTTTAAATTCACGAGCCATGAACCGTAAATGGCTTGAGGCTTTGGTTGGATGCTCATTTTTGGAGTTGATGCCAATATTCAAGATGATCTTCTCCGGGCTAGGGCCATCCTGGTGTCGCATAGCCATTGTTCTGAAATGTGATAATGCGGCACCAGGATAGCACTCAACCTGGATGTCAGGATGGACATCTAAATCAATTCGGGCTAGATTAGAGGACCCTATCATCAGAATCTTTTTGGTGATTCTGGGGATCCTCCACAGGCCCTTGCTATGCGATTGATGACGGTACTTAGCAAACTTCCTGTCAGACAGGTTACTATTATTCTCCATAGGAGGGAGAGGAGGTGGAGACAGAAGAAGAGGAGCAGAAGAAGGTGCGTGAGGAGAAGAGAGATGAAGCGTAGGAGGAAGAGGAGGAGGAGGGATGGAGAGAGGAGATGCAAGAGGAGAAGATTGAGTGTGAGGAGCAAGAGGCGGGATTGAGAGAGGAGATGCATAAAGAGAAGAAGTTTGAGGAGGAAGAGGAGGAGGCGGGATTGAGAGAGGAGATGCATGAAGAGAAGAAGTTTGAGGAGGAAGAGGAGGAGGCGGGATTGAGAGAGGAGAAGGAGGAAGAGGAGAAGATCGAGTCAGAAGGTGGCGAGGAGAAGATAGTGGAAGAGATGAGGAAGAGTTGCTAGGTGGTAGATTGGGGGAACAGTGAGTAACAACCCGACAACGGCGCACAGGAGGAGAATTTGTCTTTGGGAGAGCCGGCCATGACTCTGTTACATCATCAACACCAGGTGCTGGTGTTGGTGATGTATACAGATTCGTCCGCTTGGAAGTTGTAGGCGAGGGTGTGAAGGTGGTTGGTGACCGTTGTCGTTTGTTAGTCATTGTTGAATGATAACCTGAACCTGTACTCGGTGTGGCCGCCGGTGTTGGTAGAGACATCACTCTATTTTGCTTATCACTAGCTATTTCTGCCAAAAATTTCCAAAAATTTGTGATTGTCATTGTGGCCAATTTATTTCCAAAATTTTGCCTACCCCATTTCAATGCTATGCATTTGGCTCTGTCTAGATCAAGAATTACATTAGATTCGGCCACTTTTACCTCTGCCTTTAATTTGTCCAATTTGCTTCGATAATGTTTGATTAAATTTTCTAAGCAGCTATGAGCCCAAATTTGGTTTATCATGCTGGTCGATTTCAAAAATTCGTCATCTCGTAAGGCAGGGCAGAAAAACGAGTTCATCTCCTCCATTTTCATGCTGAGAGATTTCGGGAGAGAGTCTGATGCCAAATGCTCTCGTAAAAGACCATAGTGATGCAAGCATTGCAACACATGGAAGTACATCTTAACCAGTCTCTGAAAGGCCTGAACAGACTGGTTAGGAGCACTTTTGGTTGAAGAAAAGTTGGACGCTGGGTTGCCAGATTTGCGTCCTTTACCTACTGGGGCCGTTGAAATTCTTGGCCATTTTAGAACGTAATCAAATTTCTACAGATTTATGTCAAATTTAGTCAGAAAAACACACGTGTCATGC
>CM067359.1:109739546-109762046 GCA_034401795.1 Chaetoderma sp. LZ-2023a
CTCGTGTAAATATTTTTAAGGCTTCGAGCTGTTCTTTATATACATTTGGAATCTTTTGATGATTAGGTTGCAGTTTATTGCACCTAAATAAACATTCTACTGGAAATGGGTCAACGTACCTTTGGAGAAGTGCTCTTGACACACTTGATCAAGATGAGTTTGAAGTAAGTAACTTATTCAAAAATTTCAATTTTAAAGAAGCACACTTTGCTGAAACATTAACCAAATCCAGGCCTCTGGCATGCTTTTCATTGGTGAGGATTGACAGTGATAATAAATGGGCTTGGTCCTCCCATAAGAAGGACAAAAGTAACGTGTTGATCTTTGACTCTACTGATTTGGGCATATGAACTACAGAAGCGGTATACCACAGTCCAGATAAAATTAAATTATTAAGGACAAATGTCCTGCCAAAGACAGTTAGGCGACGTCATTTCCAATTTAGTAATGCACACTTTAGCTTGGATATCCTTTCTTCCCAGTTTAGTAATACATTTTGTTCTCTACTAAAGTAAATACCCACAATTTTTATGGCATCATTTGAGCAGTTGATATCCATCACAATATCAGTTCTGCCCTTCCAATCGCCCAAAACAATCCCTTAGATATATCTTTATTGACTCTAAGTACTGATGCCTTTTGAAAATCTGTTAATATACATATTCCTTGAAAGTCATTGCGTTGCCTCAATGTGGCCCCCCAACGATTCCATAGCTATGACGAATAGAAGCGGGTACAGTGAGCAACCCTGTCTGACACCTCGTTCCAACACTACAGGTTTGGATAGCTGATTGTTAACTAAATAGCAACTTGATATATCAGTATATAAAATATTGACCCATTTAATAAATCTTGAACCAAAGCCAATATGCTCTAAATCCAATTCTAGTCTGTCAAGCGCCTTCTCGTTATCAAATGCTATTATTGCTGCTGGGATACAATCCTTTTCAACTAATTGAATAAGGTCCCGTATAAGCAATGTGTTGTTTAATATTGATCTTCCTGGCACAGAGCAGGTTTGATCATCATGAATGATTCGCCTAGGATTGAATGTTAGTGCCCGAGTAATAATCTTATAATCTACACAGAGTAGAGAGATTGGTCTATAATTCTGTGTTTTATTTCGGTCACCCCTCTCGTATATAAGCCGAACATATGCTTGGGCCATCGATGTAGGGAGATGCCCTTACTTAAAAATGCTGGTTGCTATTTCTTCTAATACTGGCCCAAATATGTGTCAGAATGTTTGAAAAACTTCTACTAGAAGTCCGTCACATCCAGGAGACCTTTCTAACCTTATACCTTTGAGGGATTTTGTCAAATCATCAATTGTTATTGATTGGTCACAGCTTTCGCGACATGAATCTGGAAGTCTTTTCGTTATATTAGCTAAAACATCTCTAGTTGCAGTTTCCTCGCTTCCCTCAGATTTATACAATGATTTGTAAAATTCGGATACTGTTTCAATCATTTCTGCATTTGAGCACACTGATACTCCATCATTAGTCTTCAGTGAGCGCATTAATTTCTCTATACCTCTTGCTTTTTCCAAGTTACAAAAGTAACGTGTAGGCTTTTCGCCCTCGGTGTGCATTTGTGCTCTTGACCTTAATTTGGCGCCATCAAACTGATATTGCTCTATTTCATTTAGTCTACCATTTAATTTAACTAATAACTCGTAATAATTATATTCCCCATCATTAATTTTCTTATTAATTTTACACAACGACCTCTGAAGCGCCTTTTTACGCTTTCGTATTTCACGTGCTTTCCTAATGGAATACTGCCTTGACATATATTTCAGGTCTGATTTAGCATCTTCCCACCAGTCTGTTATACATTCATACGAACCTCTTCTTTCATCCCAATGCCTCCAACAACTTTCCACACATTTACGGTAGCAACTATCTCGTAGCAATGCTACATTAAGTTTCCAAAATCCATCTCCTCGTTTGACCCAGCCAGCATTGTCTAATGTGATTGAAAACATATTGTGATCAGAGAAAGTTACTGGTTTTATGTTAGTTTTACACATGTAACCTTTCAATGAACGTTCTCCATAGATCCTGTCTAACCTTGAAGCCAACCTTCCATCGGTTGAAAACCAAGTAAATTACTGGCCTTCCGGATTATCAATCCGATAAGTGTCTAACAACCTTTTATTTTCACAAATGTGTTTCAAAATATTATGCGATGTGTCATTAAAATTAGACCTAGAGTTTCTGTCTTTAGCCTCGTCTAATATGCAATTAAAGTCACCGCCCATAATTAGGTTTTCATGTGCTCTGTCTTGACTTATTGTGGAAACATCATTTAGAAATTCACGGCGCAATTGATGAGAGGTAGGTGCATAAATGCACATCAAATTTAACCTTGTGTTTAGTACATCAATTGATACACAAATCCATCGTCCATTTGTATCTGATGACGACGATATACCGTCAACATGCTTGAGACAGCGGGCAGGATAAGAATGGCCACTCCCGCACTATTATCTTGTGATAAAGGAAAAAAATCTGTCCTTTTGAAATATCTTTGAGAGATTCATACACTTCATTTTTTTTAATTTTGGTCTCTTGGAGAAAAGCAATATCAACTCTCTCATTTGCTAATTCTTCAAGCAAGTGGCGCTGCTTGAATTCGGTGTTTAATCCTCTGCAATTGATGGTGCAGATAATCATAATTTGTAAAATGATGTTTACAACCGCCATCATTAGCTTAACTTGATTTGGGTTTTTAGCTCGTTTCTTAGACCATTTAGCTAATTTTCCTGCGAATTCAATATTTCCTAGTTCTACCACAGACAAATATTCATATTTGTAAATATCAGAATCATGGCGCAGTATACGATATTTCACGCCTCTCGCCGTTACATATGACACTAACACTTCACCCCCTTCTGATCGGTACATTACCATTTCATCTTTCATCTGTGAACTCTGTGTTTGAATGGACACATCTGATTCTGCAACTGACATTGTATCCATATCATTTACTTCAATCTCAGATTCTGAGCTATTGTCTTCTTTATGACGCTTATTGCTACTTAAGTAACATTTGGCAGGAGCATCATTTACCATATCTTCAAGCTTACTTAAATCAAGTGGGCTTAGCGGAAAATCGACTGAACTTTCTGTCTTCTGAGTCCTAAACTTATCCTGTCCTAATTTTAATTCATCTTTTAAGGAATTGTAAATTGGCTCTTCTGTAAGATCATCATTTTCCTGCGTGTCTTTTACAGCAAGGTTTGGCTCCACTGCATTTTGATTATTTTCTTGGCTTAAGGTTATACCCTCCTCTAATACATGAATTTCATCAACTGTAGTTACTTTAACAGGATTTGATGATTTGTTTGTGTCATTTACAGTGGCATGAATCAAAACAACAGCTTCTATAGCGGGTGCTTCAGAAGCATTTGACTCAGTTGCATCCTTAAATGGGCGATTATCTCCTGATACTGAGGGCTTGTTTTGATTTTTTGGACTGCGCCATTTAAAATGGTCAACTGAACCACAGAGCAAACATTTGTTTCGATAGAGACAATCTGTTGCCAAATGGTCAGTACTTAGGCAGATCCGGCATTCTTTAATGTGCCCACTATACCATAAGGGCAGGACAAAGCTGCCATCAAGCGCCAATCTGCTTGGTAAAGGGATATCCACTTTATCAAACCAAATACGTCTTACACCGTTTTCTAGCGTTCTGTCGAAGGGATACGTTTCCCGTTCAATCTTTTGCACTTTGCCATACTTCTTGAGTTCACTCATGATTCTGTCATCTGGAATTTCTAGTGAACTTTCATCTTCACTAGCACCCTATCTGACTCGATTTCCTCTACGTTACACACTTCACCTTTTACAATAAGAACATCTTTCAGAAGCTTTTCCTTGACCGCCTCATTTGGCACTGTTACATTCCATACAGTTTTAGTAACATTGATAAGCCCCTGCAAAGTAGCAGGTCCCGTGCCAACGACGTCTTTTAACCCATGATACACGTCGATAGCCGTGACACCCCACCCCTTAGTTGTTATTTTAAGGCTTAGGGTAAACTTATAGGTTGCCATGGTGGTTTATCAAAGGAGGAACCCCATACTACTACAATATATAATAAATATATACTTATATAACACCAGGACGTCAGGGAAAGAGCTAAACACTAAATAAATAGTGTCCCCTTGTGAAACCCTGACGTCTACTAACAAATATACGAATAGAGAGTACAGTCGTATATTTGTTAGTTTGAACCACTTTCTAAGTGGTTCACTAACACCTAGCCGATTAAAGTATACTAACAAATATATGAATAGATAGCGCAGTCATATATTTGTTAGTCTGTTCGAGTTGACCGGGGACAGCCAACTGACTATAAGGATTTATATAGTTAAAGAACTAGGCGTGTGCTTACAAATGACAAAGGAATTAAATCCACTCACTCAAGCGATCTTGTCAAATATAATGCGCTAGCCTACGAACTATAGAAATAGCAGACTGGCGCGGGGACAAATGTATTGCATTGCCCACGGTAAGAGTAGCCCTATTAAATGGCGGAATCCGCCAGCTAAGAGGAATGCCTTTAGAAAATGGAGACACAAAATGCGCGCCAACCAAGACAAGAATTTACAAATTAAACATAAATTTTGAAATGAAATACTAATACGAAATATATGTATAAAATGTATCTACAAAATCGCACTAGAAACTAGCAAATTCGGGCAGCAATTGCAGAGCTAAATAAACGCGTGCGTTCACTTCGACTACTAGTACTACTACTACTACGACTACTACTACTACTACTACTACTACTACTACTACTACTACTACTACTACTACTACTACTACTACTACTACTACTACTACTACTACTACTACTACTACTACGACTACGACTACGACTACGACTACTACTACGACTACTACTACTACTACTACTACTACTACTACTACTACTACTACTACGACTACGACTACGACTACTACTACTACTACTACTACTACTGCTACTGCTGCTGCTGCTGCTGCTGCTACTGCCGCTGCTACTACTACTACTACTACTACCACTGCCACTACTACTACTACTACTACTACTACTACTACTACTACTACTACTACTACTACTACTACTACTACTACTACTACTACTACTGGTACTACTACTACTAGTACTACTACGACTACTACTACTACTACTACTACTACTACTACCACTACTACTACTACTACTACTACTACTACTACTGCTACTGCTACTGCTGCTGCTGCTGCTTCTGCTGCTGGTGCTGCTGCTGTTGATGCTGTTGCTGTAGTTGTTGTCGTCGTCGTCGTTTTTGTCATCATCGTTGCCGTTGCCGTTGTCGTTGTCGTCATCGTTGTCGTTGCCGTCGTCGGAGCTGTTGTTGTTTATGCCGCTACTGTTGTTACTGCTGTTGCAGCTGCTGTTCCTGATCCTCTTCTAATGGTTTGGCTACGACTACGTTACGCAGACACATATTCCAGTTCAATTAAAATCAAAGAACTCGTCGCGATCCCGGTTTCTTGTTGCAAAATGCGGCACTTTGAATGTGGTAATGTGGTTAAATATCACGAATATGTTGTGATATCCATCACTTCGTTTGCTAATATGTGTATGAATCACGCCTACATTTTGATACCTCGTGTGCCATTCATGGACATTATCGGCGGAAGTTAACTATTCTCATGTATACGGCTGTTATCGACACCTTGTTGAGTTATTATAGCTAGGCAATTCTAAATCAATACCTTTGCCATATGATTCTTGGAAACAATTTAGTAAGAGATTAATTATCATGAAACAGTGCATCACGGAACTATTCTAATTGACTCTCTGCCTGCCTACCTGCCCGCCTGCCCGCCTGCCTGCCTGCGTGCCCACCTGCACGCCTGCCTGTCTGTCTGCCTTGACTATTAGACGTTTGTGACGGACTATAGCGCGTCTTTCATGATGCAATTGCTTATGACGTTAGTCTACACGTGACGTACTTGATTGGTGGCGTCATATGATTGACTGAGAAACTGGATTCCTCAATTCCGCCTCGCGAATTAACCCTTTAGCCATCACCAACAAGAAACGGCACTCTTTCTAATGTAAATAATATTTTCTTCCCTAAGGTATTGATTTAGAATTGCCTAGCTATAATAACTCAACAAGGTGTCGATAACAGCCGTATACATGAGAATAGTTAACTTCCGCCGATAATGTCCATGAATGACACACGATGTATCAAAATGTAGGAGTGATTCATACACATAATAGCAAACGAAGTGATGGATATCACAACATATTCGTGATATTTAACCACATTACCATATTGGATTCCTCAATTCCGCCTCGCGAATTAACCCTTTAGCCATCACCGACAAGAAATGGCACTCTTTCTAATGTAAATACTATTTTCTTCACTACCTTGAAACTAATGTGTCTGTCAACTGATGCTGTCGAAAAGCATTTTAAATTATTAAAGCACTTTCAGCAGTCAAGTTACTATCAAAATATACAACAGGATAAGTCTTACGATCTGGCATAATATTTCGTCATTTAGACCAGATGTTAAACAGCCAGGGCTATTGATGTAAATGAATACCTGTGAATAGCATCGTCATCAATGCAATTTCTACATTGCGCTATTGGTCATTCCTGAAATTCTCTCACAGCATTAATATTGATACTTCTAGAAAATGGAATACAATACATGAATCTAATTATGGTTACTGTAGTCATGGGGGTAGTTATAAATATATATATATATATATATATATATATATATATATATATATATATATATATATATATATATATATATATATATATATATATATATATATATATATATATATATATATATATATATATATATATATATATATATATATATATCTGCGACGTAAATCACGCAGTGTCCTATTCACAGCTGGTATCACCTCCTCCAATATGATAGCATTACCTTACAGTTGTCAATGATACAAGTGGCTAGTTCTTGATTATTATCACCCTCAAGTTGACGAGAGGCTGCGAAGTAATTGGTGCCAGTTAATGGCGTTCTTTGGCGATAATAATACCGTTCTTGGGAATGTCTGAATGGTGTAGAGAGTATGGTAAATGAGCGCAGATTACACGACCTACTATGTGGTTGGCCATGAGCTGTCAGTTCATGGCACGTTTGCTATGGGATAGATAGATAGTTTATTGCAAAAAGCCAACATAAGGATACGGCAATACAAGTACAATCGTATAAATAAACAAGAATTATGAAACAACTATAGGCCCTATATAAATAAATAAACACTACGTAATTAAATATATACATATTGTACAAAGTAATAGGCAAATCGCGTCCACAACCGGATTAACTACTGTTAACGATTGATCCATATCAAGTTATGTGCTGGACATTTGCAGCCCCACCTAAGTTCTGAGCGTGCTTAGATCGATTTATGTACTTTGAACCCTGAGGTCACAGGATCCCTTTTTTCAAGGTGACTATACAGATAGGTTGCTGAGTATTTTGAAACTAACCAGACCGGGTGCCATTGCAGTCTACGAGTGCACCAACAC
The DNA here is from genome assembly GCA_034401795.1 of Chaetoderma sp. LZ-2023a. NCBI lineage: Eukaryota > Metazoa > Mollusca > Caudofoveata > Chaetodermatida > Chaetodermatidae > Chaetoderma > Chaetoderma sp. LZ-2023a. Next base: position 109,747,119 of record CM067359.1, read on the forward strand.
CCAGCCGAACAACCCTCAAAATGCCGACAAAATGTCCATTAGATAGTAATTAACCATTCAAAGGATCTGTAAACTTGACGGACTTTTAAATGATTATGGTTGAGTTAAATTCGGCATTCGTTAGGTAGTTTGATTGTGACGTCAGCCTACAAATGGCGTAATTGATCATGACGTCATATGCTTGAATCACTGAACGGATCTCACCATTTGAGTTATTTATGAGCATATATATGGGGTTTTTTTTTTATAAATTTTACGCTGAAGTGGGGAACATTACCTCAAGGCATTTCGTTTCTCAATGATGACGTTGACAAATTTTAGAATCATTTTAGATATGTCAGTAGAGCAACGATTTCATGACATTAAAAAGACAAATTTATCGTGCTCATTTAACGAATCAAAGTTAGAACAGCTAGGCAAAATAAAGAATCCCTAGCTTCCTGGAATGTAGGACATTCTAAAACAAAGTGTCTCTCATCTTCGACTTTATTTAGATTGCTAAGATTACAGAGTCGTGATTCTACAGGTATCTTGGGCCGACAGTATATATCTATTTCGATATGCAGACAGTGAGCGCTGAGCCTTAGCTTTGAAAATTCTCTTTGCTTTAAAACTATGGGCTGTGAGAAAATATAATTTTCAGGATTAAAATATCTTTAAAAAGCTTATAACAGCGCAATTTAAGGGTTTTCCCGGAGTCGGTTATATGCCCTATCCATGCAGAACTGTATTCGTTCTTGATGACAGCCTTTAGTGATAATAATACAGCCATTAGAAATGTCTGAAGGGTGTAGCAAGTTTTGTAAATAAGCACCGACAACGCGACACGCAATGTGTGTGTCCATGAACTGTCAGTACATGGCCCGTTTAATGTGGTATATTGAGGATATAAAACAACACAGATACGATCATACAGTGCGTTGGAGAAGGAGGGTAAGAGTGAGAGAGAGAGAGAGGGGGTGAGGGAGGGAGCGAGAGAGAGAGAGAGAGAGAGAGAGAGGGAGAGAGAGAGAGAGAGAGAATGAGAGAGAGGGAGAGAGAGAGAGAGAGAGAGGTAAGAGAGCGAGCAGAGACCAGGGAGCAGAGAATGAAAAAGCCAGGTTGACAAAGTGTAATGAGGTAATTACCCAATAGCGTCAAAGTTAGTCATTATGATAAATGCAATAGATAATGTGAAATCAAAACACATTTATGTAATGCAATGATCATGTCTTCTTTTTATAACTCATTAATGATGTGTCTCAGAGCGTTACACTTTCTGTTAATCGAATCATCCCAATATTCTCAATGTTCTCAAGTCATCAGTATTAACAACAAGTCCTCGACACACAACTTAATTTTCCATGGTTATTGGTATAGGTTAAACATGATAATGAGGCCCTTCGGGCATGAACGTCGTTGTTATTCTAAGTAAAGGCGTGTTATGTAGTTCAATGCGAGAATACATGTCACAGAAAACGGCAGACAAAGGCGTGGAGAGAGATTGAGATAGTGAGCGAGTGATGGAGAGAGCGAGAGCGAGAGCGAGAGCGAGAGAGATAGAGAGAGAGAGAGAGAGAGAGAGAGATAGAGAGAGAGAGAGAGAAAGAGAGAGAAAGGGAGAGAGAGAGAGAAAGAGAGAGGGAGGGAGGGACGGGAAGGGAGGAGGGAGGGAGGGGAAGGGAGGAGAGAGGGAGAGAGGGAGGAGAGAGAGAGAGAGGGTGTGGTGTGTGTGTGTGTGTGTGGATGGATGGTGGGGGCGAGATTGGGAGGTACAAAGAGAGGCCGAGAGAGAGAGAGAGAGAGAGAGAGAGAGAGAGAGAGAGCGAGATGGGAGAGAGATTAAAATACACTGATCAATTCCAACACAATTGTAGATTACTATCAAATAACTTCAATAGTGTGTATTTCCTTCTGTTTTAGCATCTACTTGAATGTTTCATTGAAACAATCATTTTACAATATCTGATGGGTCTCCTGATGTAGCGTTGGTTATTTGTATCAGGTACCATCTAAATATGCCACAAAGAAGTAAATTGGATTGGCTCCCTCAAGCATTTCCTAAAACTTCCGAATTAATAGTCAACATATAGAATTTCTTACCAATACTTCCCAGGTTTCACGATCCCCTATTCCGAGCTAAATGCATGTTTAATGGTGTTTATCTATTTCGTTCGTGCACGTGTTTTCACACTGCATCTGATTAAGGCAGTGCTTGAAAGTAGAAACCACATCTCGTGCATCCAAAAATGGCGATGGTTACTCCTCCATATGCCTGCCTATTCAGCACGTCCTTTGACATCACCATCTCGTGAGCATTCTAGGTCCATGTGTACATATTGAGTTGAATACTCTTTAGATTCCAATTACTATGTTCTTTCGGTGGCAGGTTGGGAAGTAGTTACATTTTCTACATATGTGGCATGACTGAATTCATATAGTGATGTGATACTTTAGTATGATAAACAGGTATGTGTCAACCCCTACAAGTACAGTGTTAAACCTTGTTGCGGACTCCTCAGCTGCCTGCGCTATAAGGAGATATGCATCGTTGTATGGATGCCGTATCTGACAGTTCTGTGTATGTAGAGTATTCATTGAGATGGTCGACGGACTTTAGTCTGGTTGTCTTGTCTCATCAGATTTACATTTACCTAATGGCCGATTCCAAGTTTATCCATCCGTCATATGACGTCATAATCAACTATGCGACGTGTATGATGATGACGTCATGAGTGATTCGATATAGTCCGTCTTTAAAGTTTAATTGTCCGACACGTTGTATGAATTGTATGTCTTGACTATTTAATACACATTCTGTTGAATATTTTGAAAACTCATTTGACTGGGCGCTGTTGCCAAGTCCAATTAGTCTCAAAATAGTTAACAGCTAACGTGCAGATGTAAGCTATCTGAAATAGATGAATTGTATTGAATTGAATTGAACGTCTTTGGTGAATTTCCAATTAACTAAACATTTTGTTCAATGTCTATAAACTAATTTGACTGGGATTAGTTACAAAAGATTCAACAGCACACATATATAGTATACTTTAGATTCTATGAATTCAGATTCAACATTTTAAACTGATCCGAACACGCATAAATAGTTGGTGGAGCCTATCTAGAAATGGGTGGGGTACAACTAGAAATGGATCGTCCTAGTATTATCTTCGTCTACCTGACATTCGTGAAAGGATTGCCGTATTTCTAAATCCCACCACGTATCAGTAATTGGCATCGCGAAAAGAACGTGATTTAAACCAATTTTAAGAATTATTCTGTCGACTTTATTCATGTTTTATGGGTAAATCACGGACAGGAGGAAATAGGATATAAATTACAGGCGTTATCGGCAGCCTGGAAGAGACGTGATCAAAGCGTCTCAGTGAGACCAGGTGTCACGTGACACAAGAATTATCAACAGGGAGGTGTCTGAAGGTGAATGAATGTTAGGTCTTGATGTACACCCTGTATAGTTCACCCTGTCAATCAGGAAATGTCAGCAAACACCAGCATCTAACTGACTATACAGGTAAGTTGTTAAGTATTTCAAAATGATTTTGCTTGAAAGCTGTTATTATCATAAGTAGCAAGAGATTCCCGCCTAATCTGTTTCAGAAAATCTAAATTAAAGTTTATTTCCTTGAATTAAGGTGACATTACTGTTTACCGGGTTCGATCTGGTGAAAATCTAATAATTTACTGTAGCAGCAAAATGTCGGTATTTTCTTAAAGAGGTGTTAGAAAAAAAATGACGTTGCAGTCTTCATTGAGCATACCAGTTAGCATCCAAACGGACGTGAATGATTTCCAATTGGGAGTAATATCTCACACAGCTCCCAGCCATCCGGATAAATTGTTTTATTGTACCCCGTGGATGCGTAATTAAGTGTTACGTGGCATTGTGGCCAGGAAGTGATATGGTGATTGGAATAATAAAATGTAAATCTCGCGATTGTCTTGGCCGTTCTCGCCTCCAGTCAGCCATATGCCTGCTAATAGATTTCCGTTGGACATAAGTCAGCGGCACTTTCAAGACTACGAAGTATGTGTTTGACTACTTGAAACCAGGAATTAACATGCCAAATTACTTTCAAATTATTCAACAACAAACTAAATTGTAAATTTTACACTTTTTCAGAAATGTTTCCCACATTAGTACCGTATATGCGTGATCTACGTGAATGTCTGTCTGTCTGTCTGTCTGTCTTTGAAAAAAACTGCATTGGCACAGAAATTTAATTTAAAATTTCTTTACCTAAATTTGTCCTATCGAGACCATGTTTAGATTTACTTAGAGTGATCCCCCCTTGAGATTATTTGGGGTCACGTGAACTAATCAGTAGGTCGATTTAACAGGTAAAGGCTGGGATTGATCCTACATTATAGAGAAATCACACACACACACACATGCACACACGCACACACGCGCACGCGCGCATGCATGTGTGCACGCCTGAACAAAAATGTACGAATGCACGCAATAATGCATGCATGAACGCATGCACGAACAGACGCACGAATGCATGCACGCACACACCCATACACTAATGTGCTCACGAATTAATGCACTCACACCCACATACACACACGCCCACACATACACCCACGCAAGTATAGATGCACGCACGTACCGATGGACGAGCACACACCCACACACATACACACATACGAACAAATGCACGGACGCACGCCCGCATGCACGCCCGCATGCACACACACACTTTTGCAGACACAAAACTAAAAGATGTCTTACGGATATGATTTCATGTTGCCCCACCATTGAATTTGGTTGGGATTAGACTTATTTAAGAATAGGTAGGGAGGGATGAAACCTTGTCATTGTTATCAGGAACTATGAGGTCTAACTGTGATCTTACTAGCACATCTTTCAGGTTTGGATTTCTATTGTAAGCTATTACTGGTCATGCTTTGATCGGTTCCTTTAATTTAGATTGCAATTGTGAATATTCATGGTTTTCGCTAATTCATCATTACGTCTATTGTATATGAGTTGAAATGGGATAATTTTGTTCTTTTGTGATATTCCTGAATCTACATTTATTCCAAATGGTGCTTTTGTTTGGTGTGTTCTAATCCAATAGCCTTCTCGTATTTTACGAAACGAACTCGTTTCTTCTTCACTATCGAAGGTCGGAATCTGTTCTATTGGCATGATTTCAAAATGATACTCAACTGAATGATCAGGAAGTTGGAAATGCTGAGCAATTGGCGCATCTGCTGAGGTGTTAATATCAGAAACGTGGCGTCTAGCACGCACTCTAAATGCATTTTTTGTTTCACCAACACACTGTTTCTGGCAAAGGGCACAATTGATCAAATAGACTACATTCTCAGAATCACAATGCATATTTGTTCGGATATGATATTCATTTTTAGTTTGAAAACTCAGGAATGTTTGTTGTTTTACAATATAGTTGTTTACTTTGCATCTGTTTTAGTCGTATTTAGAAACTGATCCATCGCACATGATTGGTTTATTGTGTTTAATTTGGACAGGTTCAAACTCGGGTCCGCTATGAGGTTTTAGATTTTCAAGCTCATTGATGGTGTCTGCTTTAATTTTTCGAAGAAAACGAGATGAATAGCCTCGTGCTTTCAAAGCATCAAACAGAGTAGAGCATGCACCATTCAGATTGTGTCTGTTGCTAGAATTTCGAAAGAATCTTATAAGTTGCGATTTGATCAGACCTTTAAATGTGTGTGGAGGATGAAATGATTTTTTTGTGAAGCAGCTGATGTGAATCTGTTGGCTTAAAGAATACTTTATATTCTGATTTTCCAGAGGAATAACATTGAGGACCCTTATAGATCGTGACATCTAAAAAGTCAACTGATGTTCCACTAATAGTAGCTTTTAGCTTGATGTTTGAATCTTGGTTATTTAAAATGCGACAAAACTCCCAAAAGTCTTCTTCTGAATGTTGCCAAATTATGAAGATGTCTTCTAGATATCTCAGGTAAAGATGAGGCTTTTTGGTTGATTGGTTCAGTGCCTCCTCTTGCAACTCCGCAACCTAAATCGTGGCAAAATTGGGCTGAATCGTTTACCCATTGCGCATCCACAGATTTCAAGGTAATTTTCACCATTAAATTGGAAATCGTTTCCTTTCTTCTTCTTTTCGATCGCTGGTATCACACTTGGCGAGCCGTTCTCAGGATGAAATCTGTGGTTTTCTGCAGTTCTTCCACATGCCCATACAGCTTTTCCAGAAAAGAGGTTGACAAAGGCCAGATCTCTTCTCTCAGCAGCTGATACGTACTGCAACATTGACGTATGTGCTCTGTGGTCTGTTCTGCTTCTCCACAAGGACAAGCGGGCGATGTCGTAAGGTGGAACCACATGTACATGTGTTGGTTTAGTCTGTCGTGTCCAGTTCTGAGACAAAAAATGGTCACATCCTCTGGCCTCGAGAGATGATGGTAGGCATCTTCCGATTGAGGTGTTCTATAGAGTGACTTGATGATAGTCTTCATCTCTGTATGGGTAACCATGTTTTCTGTCTGATTCTCTTCTGCACCCACCTTTGCCATCTTGTCTGCTTCCTCATTTCCTTGGACTCCACAGTGTTAGGGGATCCACTGCAGTGCTATCCGAAGGCATTTGATGGTTTGTAGTGCTTCTTCAAGTTGCGGCAGCTTGCCTTTGGTGATAGCCTCAAGGACGGTGCGGGCATCAGATAAAAAGACAATCTGTGCAATAGGGTCTGCTGTTCTGCTGATGGTATTAGCTGCATGAACCAGTGCTTCGACTTCAGCTCTGTAGTTTGTGCAGTGTTTGCCTGTCGGTATTGCAGCTGACTCGTGTTGTCCGTTTGGATACTGTATGTGCAGTCCGGCACCTCCACTCTAATTGCATCTTTGGCTGATCCATCTGTGTAGATCCTTATCCATGTCTCCTGAGCGTACATTTCTTCCAGCATGGCTAGGGTCAGGGCCTTCTTGCTCACATCACTGTGTTCATCCTTAGTTGTGAGATGAGGTACTGTGGTGCGAATAGCTATGCTCTCTAGTTTGTTTTCCCAGGGTGGAGGATCAAGGGTGTGGTTTGGGTCTTCTATTTGTGCTGGCAACATTTCTTGATGTTTCCGTTGAAGTGCTTTTGTCTCTTTCACAAAACTTGATCTTTTAAGTCTTCCTGATGACAGCTGTGCTTGCCTGATCTTCATCGGGTGGTTGTTGAACGACTTTGCAGCTTGGATCAGTGCTTTGCATTCCCTTCTTTTGCTAAGTGGGGGGATGCCTGCTGTCTGCTCCATTTTTTTCTATTGGTGTTGATCTCATTCCACCAGTGATGATGCGCAGTGCCTGGTTTTGTACTCTGTCTAGGTTCTGTTGATGAGATTTGGCTGCTGTCACCCATGAGCTGGATCCATACTCAAGGTGTGGTCGTACGGCACCTAGGTAGCTGGTCTTGAGGATCCTTTCATTGGCACCCCACTTTGTTCCTGCCAGCTTCCTCATGATGTTTAGCTTTCTTCTGGCCTTTGCCTCTGCATTCTGGATGTGCTCCTTCCATGTTAATCCTCTGTCATTGGTGACTCCCAGGTATGTCTGCTGGTCCTCGTACTCGAGTGGAGTACCGCCCAGTGTCAGATTGCCAACCTTGGATTTGGTGGACAGTGAGAATAGCGTGGCTGATGATTTTTCTTTGTTAATGGTAATACACCAGCGATTGGCCCAAGCTGTAATTCTGTCCACGGCGAGCTGTATTCTTTACGTGGCAGTCGGTGTGTACTCCTCGGTGCACCAGAGTACGAGGTCATCTGCATAGAGGGCAGCTTGGATCCCATTGGGCAGCTCTGCTACAATGTCATTAATGAAGAGTATGAACAGAGTTGGTGATAATACTCCGCCTTATGGTACCCCTTGTCTCAGCAACACATTCTGTCCAGATTGTCCATCCACCAGCACCCTAGCTCTGCGATTGTGTGGGTATGACTTGGTCCATCGGAGCATGTTGCCACCGATGTCTGTGCGGCGGAGCTTCACGAGGAGGCCACCCTTCCACACCTAATCAATGCCTTCTGCAGATCGATAACGGCAGCTAGCATCACCTTCTTGCCTTGAAAAGTGTCCTCTATGACCTGTGCAAGATGTGTTGTTTGATCGTCTGTGCTCCTGTATCTTCTGAAGCTGGCCTGCTCTGAAACTATAATGTTCTCCGACTCCAGGTACCACTGCAACCGCTGATTGATGATGCGCTCCATGGTCTTGCATATACAGCTTGTAAGACTGATAGGACGGTAGCTCAGCACTTTCGTCTTGTTCTTCCCTTTTTTCAGAATAGGAGTCATTATGGCTTCTTTCCAGCACTAAGGAACCTCTCCATTGGTCCAACTGAGATTAAAGATGTCTAGCAACTTGCGGAGAGATGCATTACCAAGGTGTTGGATCATTTAATTCATAATGCCATCTGGCCCGGGAGATTTCTTTTTCTTCAATTGGCAGATAGCCTTCTTCATTTCTGCTAAACAAATGTCAACTTTCATTGCATCGTGAGTATTGGTGTCTGCTCTTTCCTCTTGCTCTTTTCTAACCTCTTTTTGATGCATTCGTGGTATAGAAATGTTGCTTTCTTTGCATATGGCTTCGCATGAAATCGTTTCCTTTAAGACTTAACTTTAATAATTTTCGAATTTCCATGTCTGGTCGATCTGGATCAGGAAATTTGACAAAAGAATTCTTAATGGCATTGAGTCCAGCATCAATATCTATATTGGTATACATAGCATCTATGTCTAATGTAACTAAATATGCATCTTTCGGAACTGACAATTTGGATAACTTTGAAAGAAAGTGTTCTGTGTTCTTGAGAAATCTCGTGTCTCTATTAGCAATGGGCTTTAAATAGTAATCAATATATTCTGAAATGCCATAAGACTCACTGCCACAGTCTGAAATGATGGGTCATCCAAGTGGTGTCAATGGATCTAACCAGGTGCTGATAGGTTTATGGATTTTAAGCAATGTCAATGATACAAGTGGCTAGTTCTTGATTATTACCACCCTCAAGTTGACGAAAGGCTGCGAAGCAATTGATGCCAGTTAATGGCTTTCTTTAGCGATAATAATACCGTTCTTGGGAATGTCTGAAGGGTGTAGAGAGTATGGTAAATGAGCGCAGATTACACGACCTACTAAGCGGTTGGCCATGAGCTGTGAGTTCATGGCACGTTTGCTATTGGATAGAGAGATGGTTTATTGCAAAAATCCAACATAAGGATACGGCAATACAAGTGCAATCGTATAAATAAACAAGAATTATGAAACAACTATAGGCCCTATAGAAATAAATAAACACTACTTAATTAAATATATACATATTGTACAAAGCAATAGGCAAATCGCGTCCACAACCGGATTAACTACTGTTAACGATTGATCCATATCAAGTTATGCGCTGGACATTTGCAGCCCCACCCAAGTTCTGAGCGTGTTTAGATCGATTTATGTACTTTGAACCCTGAGGTCACGGGATCCCCTTTTTTCATGCTGACTATACAGATAGGTTGCTGAATATTTTGAAACTAATCAGACCGGGTGCCAGTGCAGTCTACGAGTGCACCAACACCCAGCCGAACTAGCCTCAAAATGCCAACAAAATGTTCATTAGATCGTAAGTAACCATTCAAAGGATATGTAAACTTGACGGACTTTTAAATGATTATGGTTGAGTTAAATTCGGCATTCGCTAGGTAGTTTGATTGTGACGTCAGCCTACAAATGGCGTAATTGATTATGACATCATACACTTAAGTCACTGATCGGATCTCACCATTTGAGTTATTTATGAGCAACTGTTATATTAGTACATGTTTTTTTTTTTATAAATCTTATGATGAAGTGGGGAACATTACCTCACGGTATTTCGTTTCTCCATAATGAAGTTGACAAATTTTAGAATCATTTTAGATATGTCAGTAGAGCCACGATTGCATGACATTAAAAAGACAAATTTATCGTCCTCATTTAACGACTCAAAGTTAGAACAGCTAGGCAACTCAGAAAATAAAGAATCCCTAGCTTCATGGAATGTAGGACATTCTATGACAAAGTGGGTCTCATCTTCGACTTTATTTAGATGGCAAAGATTACAGAATCTGGATTCTACAGGTATCTTGGGCCGACAGTATATATCTATTTCGATATGCAGACAGTGAGCGCTGAGCCTTAGCTTTGAAAATTCTCTTCACTTTAAAACTATGGGCTGTGAGAAAATATAATTTTCAGGATTAAAATTATCTTTAAAAAGCTTATAACAGCGCAATTTAAGGATTTTCCTCGGACTCGGTTATATGCCCTATCCATGCAGAAATGAATTCATTCTTGATGGTGTCCTGAAATAATTTAATAATATTATGTCTATATATGATATGAAACAAGTCAGATATGGACAGACAGTATGTGGGAGGGGGGGGGCGAGAGAGAGAGAGGGAGAGAGAAAGAGAGAGAGAGAGAGAGCGAGCGAGAGAGAGAGAGAGAGGGAGGGAGGGAGAGAGAGAGAGGGAGAGGGAGCGCGGCGAGCGAACAGGTAAAGTGGGCAACGTGTAATGAGGAAATTACCAAATAGTGTCAAAGTCCTTTATAATGAATGTAATAAAAATGTGAGATAAGAACATATTTGTGGTCTTGCAATGATCATTTATCTTCTTTTTATACGCCAATAATGATATTGTCTCAGAGCGTTGCACTTCATTTGATTGAATGATCCCAATGTTGTTCAGTTATCATTAACAACAGGGCCTCAGTAACTTTTAGCAGTCAAATTACTATCAAATTATATAACATGATATGCCTGATGATGTGGTATCATATTTTATCATTTGGGTCAGATGTGCACACAACCAGTGCTTGTTGCTATAAAGTAATAGCTTTCATAAGCATCTTCCTCCATATGATTTCTAGATCGCGCTCTTGTACATTCCTGAAATTGCCCCACAGCATTCATATTGATATCCTGGAGAATAGAATAAAATAAATTAATCTAATTCTGATTAATATAGCCTTGAGCGTATTTATATAACTGTTACGTAAATCATGCCAATTAATGAAAGCCTTTAGTGATAATAATACTGCCATTAGAAATGTCTGAAGGGTATAGCAAGTATGGTAAATAAGCAACGACAACGCGACACGCTATGTGTTTGTCGATGAACTGTCAGTACATGGCCCGTTTAATGTGGTATAATGAGGATATAAAACAACACACATACGAATATAAAGTACATTGGAAAAGGTGGGTAAGAGTGAAAGAGAGAGAGAGAGAGGGGGAGTGAGGTAAGAGAGCGAGCAGAGACCAGATAGCAGAGAGTGAAAAAGCCAGGTTGACAAAGTGTAATGAGGTAATTACCCAATAGCGTCAAAGTTAGTCATTATAATAAATGCAATAGATAATGTGAAATCAAAACACATTTATGTAATGCAATGATCATTTGTCTTCTTTTTATAACTCATTAATGGATGTGTCTCAGAGCGTTACACTTTCTGTTAATTGAATCATACCACTATTCTCAATGTTCTCAAGTCATCATTATTAACAACACGTCCTCGACCAACAACTTAATTTTGCATGGTTATTGGTATACGTTAAACATGATAATGAGGCCGTTCGGGCATGAACGTCGTTGTTATTCTAAATAAAGGCGTGTTATGTAGTTCAATGCGGTAATACGTGTCACAGAAAACGGCAGACAAAGGCGTGGGGAGAGATTGAGCAAGTGATGGAGAGAGAGAGAGAGAGAGAGAGAGAGAGAGAGAGAGCGCGCGAGAGAGAGAGAGAGGGAGAGAGAGCGAGAGAGAGACAGGGAGGGAGGGAGGGAGAGGAATGGAGGGAGGGAGAGAGAAAGGGGGTGGTGTGGTGTGTGTGTGTGGAGGGTGGGTGAGAGATTGGGAGGATACAAAGCGAGGCCGCGAGAGAGAGAGAGAGAGAGAGAGAGATGGGAGAGAGATTAAAATATACTGTCAATTCCAACACAATTGTAGATTCCTATCAAATAACGTGAATAGTGTGTATTTCATTCTGTTTTAGCATCGACTTGAATGTTTCATTGAAACAATCATTTTACAATATCTGATGAGTCTACTGATGTAGCGTTGGTTAATTGAATCAGGTACCATCTAAATATGCCACTAAAAAGTAAATTGGATTGGCTCTCTCAAATATTTCCTAAAACTTCCAAATTAATATTCAACATGTTGAATTTCTTACCAATACTTCCCAGGTTTCACGATCCCCTACTCTTAGCTAAATGCATGTTTAATGGTGTTTATCTATTTCGTTCGTGCACGTGTTTTCATACTGAATCTGTATAAGGCAGTGCTTGAAAGTAGAAACCAAAACACATCTCTTGCGTCCAAATATGGCGATGGTTACTCCTCCATATGCCTGCCTATTCAGCACGTCCTTTGACATCACCATTTCCTGAGCATTCTAGGCCCATGTGTACATATTATCAAATAACTTCAATAGTGTGTATTTCATTCTCTTTTAGCACCTACTTGAATGTTTCAGTGAAACAATCATTTTACAATATCTGATGAGTCTACTACCAAATTAATAATCAACATAGAGAATTTCTTACCAATACTTCACACGATTCACGATCCCCTACTCTTACCTAAATGCATGTTTAATGGTGTTTATCTATTTCGTTCGTGCACGTGTTTTCACATGTGTACATATTAAGTTGAATACTCTTTAGATTCCAATTACTGTGTTCTTTCGGTGGCAGGTTGGGAAGTAGTTAAATTTTCTACATATGTGGCATGACTGAGTTGATATAGTTTCATCCAAATTGTATGACATCCATATGTACGGCTATTTTGCTGGACCAATATAACATATCAAAAGTCTGAAGTAATTATATAGGAGAAAAGCGAGACAAATTGCAGAAAACAAGATTGCTGCCATCTGCGATGATTCATATATTGTCCCGTGATTCATGGCGCATGTGATACTGGAGTATGATAAACAGGTATGTGTCAACCACTACAAGTACAGTGTTAAACCTTGTTGCGGACTCATCAGCTGCCTGCGCTATAAGGCGATATGCATCTTCGTATGCATGCCGTGTCTGTCAGTTCTTTGCATGTAGAGTATTCATTGAGATGGTCGACGGACATTAGTCTGGTTGTCTTGTCTCATCAGATTGACATATACCTAATGGCCGATTCCAAGTTTATCCATCTGTCATATGACGTCATAATCAACTATGTGACGTGTATGATGATGACATAATCATGACGTCATAAGTGATTCGATATAGTCCGTCTTTAACGTTTAATAGTCTGACACGTTGTATGAATTGCATGTCTTTACTATTTAATACACATTCTGTTGACTATTTTGAAACTAATTTGACTGGGCCCTGTTGCCAAGTCCAATTAGTCTTAAAATAGTTAACAGCTAACGTGCAGATGTAAGCTATCTGAAATGGATGAATTGTATTGAATTGAATTGATCGTCTTTGGTCAATTTCCAATTAAATACACATTTTGTTCAATGTCTATACACTAATTTGACTGGGACTAGTTTCAAAATATTCAACAGCTTACATATATAGTATACTTTAGATTCTATGAATTCAGATTCAACATTTTAAACTGATCCGAACACGCATAAGTCGGTGGAGCCTATCTAGAAATGGGTGGGGTATGACTTAAAATGGATGGTCCTAATATTATCTTCCTCTACCTGACATTCGTGAAAGGATTGCCGTATTTCTAAATCTCACCACGTATCAGTAAGTGGCATCGTGATTTAAACCAATTTTAAGAATTATTCTGTCGACTTTATTCATATTTTATGGGTAAATCACGGACAGGAGGAAATAGGATATAAATTACAGGCGTTATCGGCAGCCTGGAAGAGACGTGATCAAAGCGTCTCAGCGAGACCAAGTGTCACGTGACACAAGAATTATCAACAGGGAGGTGTCTGAATGTGAAGCAATGTTAGGTCTTGACGTACACCCTGAATAGTTCACCCTGTCAATCAGGAAATGTCAGCAAACATCGGCATCTAACTCACTATACAGGTAAGTTGTTAAATATTTCAAAATGATTTTGCTTGAAAGCTGTTATTATCATAAGTAGCAAGAGATTCCCGTCTAATATGTTTCAGAAAATCTAAATTAATGTTTATTTCATTGAATTAATGTGCCATTACTGTTTGCCGGGTTCGCTCTGGTGAAAATCTAATAATTTACTGTAGCAGCAAAATGTCGGAATTTGCTTAAAGAGGTGTTAGAAAAAAATGACATCGCAGTCTTCATTGAGGATACCAGTTAGCATGCAAACGGAAGTGAATGATTTCCAATTGGGAGTAATATCTCACACAGCTCCCAGCCATCCGGATAAATTGTTTTATTGTACCCCGTGGATGCGTAATTAAGTGTTACGTGGCATTGTGGCCAGGAAGTGATATGGTGATTAGAATAATAAAATGTAAATCTCGCGATTGTATGGGCGTTCTCGCCTCCAGTCAGCCATATGCCTGCTAATAGATTTCCGTTGGACATAATTCAGCGGCACATTCAAGAATACGAAATATGTGTTTGACTACTTGAAACCAGGAATTAACCTGCCAAATTACTTTCAAATTATTCAACAACAAACTAAATTGTGAATTTTACACTTTTTCAGAAATGTTTCCCACATTAGTCCCATATATGTGTGATCTACGTGAATGCCTGCCTGTCTGTCTGCCTGCCTGCCTGCCTGCCTGCCTGCCTGCCTGCCTGCCTGCCTGCCTGCTTGCCTGCCTGCTTGCCTGCCTGCCTGCCTGCCTGTCTGTCTGTCTGTCTGTCTGTCTGTCTGTCTGTCTGTCTGTCTGTCTGTCTGTCTGTCTGTATGTCTGTCTGTCTGTCTGTCTGTCTGTCTGTCTGTCTGTCTGTCTGTCTGTCTGTCTGTCTGTCTGTCTGT